>VYXF01011009.1:751589-787130 GCA_013397295.1 Polioptila caerulea
AAAAAAAAAGCTATTGTTTCCTTTCGGAAAGATGGGAGGCTCCACCTTCTAGCCAGATACCAATTCCTGTCGGGTGCTCGTAGGCACCAACCTTTTCCATTAACTCCCTGAGTTTTCTTGAGAATTCTTGGCTGAATTATTAACAGAATAGGAAAACATGCACCTTGTCGGGACAGACAAAGCATGAACAGAGCATGGTTACAGTTCCCAGGGAATACAGTCAGCTGTCCGAGTGCCTGCTCTGGAGGCATTTCCATACTGAGCAGGATTGTCCTGCAGGTGTAAGATTCCTCATTTTTTAAAAAAACAACAACAGAACAATATTTTCTTGTCCCTCCAAATGTATTTCCATGTAAAGCTGTTACCTGGAAACATCTTAGTGTCTTAGCTAGCAGCATGGAAGCTGTGATCTAAAGTATCATTAAAGCTCCGTGAATTATATTATGGAAGGAATTAATGTGCTATTTGTATGCAACAAAAAGCGATGTTTTATTTTTAGAGGGGATGAAATGCCTAAAGCCTGAAAGTTTGCAGTTATCTGTTAAGAGTGGGGGAGAGACAAAATTCTCTGCCAGGAGCTTTGGGGAAGCAAAGCAAGTGAGGTATTTGCCGTGCCATAAGATGGTGTGAAACTTCACCAACAGTCCCTGGTGGTGCCAAAACCTGCAGCTGGGCACAGCCCTCCTCTCCGCAAACCTGGGCGAGAGGTTTAGGGAGCGCCTAAGCAGAAGGCTCTTGCTTTTAATGCGAGCTCTTCTGCTCACCCAAAAAGAAAGCCCTGAAATAATTAATGTGATTCTGATGGCTTAGGGCAGCGCTGATTAAAGTCATGTGAGCCCAGGCCTCTACCATTGTCAGCTCGCATTAATGTTGGGAGGCAGAAGTGCGGGGTGTGCTCCTCGCAGCCCTGTCAGCCCCTGCCCGCTCGCTGCTGTCACACGCGGGGCCGTTCTGCCGTCGGTGAACCAGAAGCGAGTGTGTAAAACACAGGCGTGTCCGGCTCGTTTCTGTTCTCTGCCTCCACTTTCTCCCCCGCTCGGAGCAGGACTGGCTGCACGCGATCTGGACTATGACTTCTGTCATTAAGCCAGCCCTAATCCATCAGCCTTGCTCTTTCCAAAGCGTGGGTGCTCCCGCTTTGCCACACACACGGGTGAAGCGGGACCCTGCTGTGTCAGGAACCCCTCTGGTTGACAGCTATTCACACTGAAAATCTGAGCAGCCTGTAAATCCGTGTCAGGATAATCCCGCCTTGGTGAACAAAGAGGCTGCTTACAAACAGGTGTAGCTGTGCACTTCTCTCTGCTCTTTGCTCTGAGGAGCCTGTCAGCCTGGGCAAAGCTGACATTCTTCGCGTGCCTCTCCCAAGCCTTTTCAGGGTTCCTTCAGTCATTTTTCCTACGGTCCTAGGTGGTGCTGTTGCCTCTGAAGCGCAGGATTCCCAAAAGGCAGCGCCTCCCGTTCCCCGGGCTGCAGCGGGGTCGCTGGCAGCGCAATTAGCGGTGATGCTGCGCCCACTGCAGCATCGCGCCGCGGCTCCTCGGAGGGCAGAGCCAGCCTGGCAGGGCCGGTGCAGCCGCTCCTTCCTCCCCAGGCATCGCTGGCATGCGGGGATGGAGCGTGGAAAACTGGAGCAAAGTGCCTCGGGGCGTCAGTGCGCAGAGGAGGAAACTCCTCGGTTCTCCGGGGTGGATTCACACCAACCCCAGAGCTCGTGTGGCCAAGGCGACAGTCAGGAGTAGGGCGGTGGTGGTGTCTAACACTGTCCTTCCTTGGTTTGTTGAAGGGAGCAGGGAGTCTAGCCTGACCTTCTTGGCCATGAGGATTCCCACTCATGACACGCAGGAGCCATGCCTGCCCCGCTGGCACGGTCCGGTCTGGGAGTGCAGCTCTGAGCTCTGCCTGCGTGTTTCCCAAATCTCAGGGACCCCAGCTTGCAGTTGCACTGGCAGTGATGGGGTGGATGCAGGAGCTGCTGTCAGAGCCCTGTGCCCATGGCTGCCCCAGCACAGCACAGCTGTGGGGCTTGGGGGGACGTGCTGCCCATTCCCTCCGTGCCCTTTGCTCAGTGCACAGGGGCTGTTTTCCAGCATTCCAGCTATAATAACCTGCAGTTAGAGGACAGCACACATCGAAGATGGGAGCAGTTGCTTTGATCTTTGCTTGTGCTTGTTTTTTGTTCCTTCTGCTCTATCAGGGTAGTCACGACACAGGTGTCCATCCTCTTCTGCTTTGCTCAGGAGATGAACCCTCTCTCATCCCCTGATATCCTTTCCCAAAGCCCAGACACATTCCTCACTTACTGCCAGTGGCTGCTCTCCCTTAAACCAGCTGAATTTTCTGTTCTCAGCCCCCAAGCCTGCATTTCCCAAAGGCCAATTTCAAGCTGCTGGTACCTCCTGGCTGTGCTGAGGTTTGTTGGTGCTGGGGTTGTGACACAGCCTGGGAAGTTTTATTGGTTCCAGTTCAGTATTGCTGGGCTGTATTTGTCAGTCTGTGGATGTCTTCTTACAAACTTTGCTTTTCTCAGGTTTTAAGGAGAGTTTTTCAACCTTGGTGAAAGACCTAAATGAGTAAAAAATTTCCTAGCCATACATGGGACTGGACATTTCCAAGTTCTTTATTCCCTTACCCCTCACCAAGGACATCCTCCCAGCTCTCTGTGCTGCTCCATTTTTTTTTTTTTTTATTTTCGCATTGATTATTTTTTAGATTAAAATGGATAATATTTTATTTTGAACATGTAGAGATATACATTTTAAGCATGAAAACTCCCTAGTATAGCATTTTCCCCTGCAAATATCCTGGTATAACATTGATGAAAACAAACTTTCTTTTTCTTTTTTTTTTCTTTCCTTGTTGCTTGCATCAAAATACTCCACAAGGGGGCAAAGATTCCCACTTCCAGTTCAGTTTGCTGTCACTGCTAGGACCAGCTTCTCCAAAAGGCTCTACAGCACAAAATCTGCAGCTAGATCATCAGAAGATGGGATCACTGCAGGGGGAATAAAATGCTAAACTCTTCCAAAAATCTGATTTTTTCCTTTTGGATTTAAATAAGTGCATTGTCAGCATAGCTGACTTGTGACCAGAAATGCAATTCCTATGCACAGCTTGTCCTGGACAAGAGATTTGCTACATTTTTTTGGGTGGATAAGCAGCACCAGGGGCTCTGCCAATGTCCTGGTTTTGTCAGAAAGAGAAATTGGTTCCACAGCAAGTCTATACAAGACATCCCTCTTCATTCAGAGCCCAGGGGCTTGGGTAGGGCATGAGAAGATCCAGCTTCCCATGTATTTATTTTGTCATGGCTGTAAAACAGTATCAAGGTGGCTATTTTATCCCATCACCTGTATTTAAGTGTGCAGTCTGCCTAAAGGGACTCGAGGTAGTCACCATAGCCTTGATTTCTAGCCACTTTTGGTAAAGGTCTTTCTGGCTGGCCACCAATGCCTATTCAGCAGCTCTGGAGAAGATCTCTCAAGAATCAGGGATGTATTAATGGCCTGGGTAGTTCGGTGTCCCTTGTTCTATTCTGCCTGGCAGAAATCAGTGCAGCTCAGCTGATCTGCTTTAGCTGACACTGAAAACCACGATCAGCACCCCAGGGCGAGGGCAGAACCTCCTGCTCTGACACCAGCCAGCCCCTGTGCTCATCTGCTGCTTTCCTGCCCGTGTGCATGAGCTGAGCAAGCTGGACACTGAGATTCAGACACAGAAGGATTGCTCCTAAAGCTGGGCACAAGGCAGGAGATGATGCATGAGCCATCCCTTTTGTTGGCATTTGTTCAGCTCATCCCTCTTGGGAAAGCCCTACGTGTACCAAGACACAAACTTGGTCTGAGCAGTGCCCACGGCAGGGACCAGGATGGTCAGACCCCTGCAATTCCTCATGGCTATGCTCAAGCTGCTGCAACATGTGGAAAGAAATTCGGCCCCAAACCTTTTTGGCCTCTTCTAGGGATATGACAATCGATAAATATTGTCTTGAATTAATTTAATTACATACATTCCTTATTACCATTATGTTCCCCTTGCTCTGGTTCCCTCTCAACCTCCTAAATGGAGATGTTTCAGGCTTTTTGGAGGAGTTATGTTTTGGAAAGCCACCAGTCCCACTAAAGAGGTTACCACCTATTTCTTGAAAAATACCTATTTTTGCAATTGCAACTCTTAATTAGAGGTAGTTTTGCTGACATTTCCATTTGCAATCCAAATACAAAACAGAATTCACAGTTTGTTCGAAATTTAAACCTTTTCTTTCACAAAGTGAGAGCACTTTTTGAAGTTCAAACTTTGTTTCTTTTTAAATCAGTAGGCTTTCAGAGATTTCTCATTATTTCCCTAAGGGCTGAATAAAGCTTCACATTTTAGTTCCTGTCCTCCACATTCTGTAACCAGCTATTTCCAGTGAGATTGGCCTGAAGTTTCACAGGATGCTTGTAGTTATTTTAGTAGTTTGGCCAAACAAACCAATCCAGATGGCTGGACTGAGACGTGGTTGTTTTTTGGTTTTTTTTTTTAAGTTTATTATCCCCAGCATAGCTGTTTTAAAATGGCTTCATTAAAAATTGAAGGGCTGAATGTGAATTAGCTTCATTTACCACTTAAAAAGCTAAAAATGTTGGAAATTGGTTCAGATATTTGTATTTGAAAGTCTGCAGATGAGTAATCACAGCAGGTGAGCTTTGTTCAAAATTGCTTTAAAGGACAAAGACAATTTCACATTCTAGTCAATCGAGATACCCTTTAAAAAGATGCTGGTGGTGGATCAACAACTCAAATGCAAGGCTGAGAGGTCAACATTATTTGGCTGATGAAGCTGGGATTTTTTCTCAGCATAAAGCTGAAGAGTGTGCACCCTCACAATTATTTTACCTGGGTTTTGGAGTTTTTTTTAAGACTTTAAAAGAGGGCACTTTGTATGGTTACTTTATCCCTTGTAATTAATTCAGCTGTTCCATGATGGAGCGTTGGCTGCCTGGGGTCTCATGTTCAGAGTGAGCCAAGGGGTGCCCAGACCTGTGGCCAGTGAGACCCCCATGCTGATCAACTCTGTGTCTGCTGCTGGCTTCTCTCCCTACCCCAGCCTGGGTTCCTAGAGAGAAGAGGAGATTTCTGTTAAAATGTTTTCAGACACCCTCTGCCAGCAGGAGGCTTAAATTTCCACCTGAGGTTTATTGGTGTGAGTAGCTGACCCCTATTAGCTGGGAAATAGTGGATGTTGGAAAAACAACCTGTGGGATGCTGTTTTTCTGGCCACCCTCTGTGTCACAGCAGCCCTGGGAACAGTTCCCTGTTCCAGAGCAGGTGGGAGATTGCACTCAACCTTGGTGGCAATCCAAGGTTCATCTCAAAAGAGCATTAAAAAGCATTTGCTGCACAGTGTGGGGAGCTCTTGTTGAGGATTTTGCTGCATGTTGAGTAGTACAAATCCTGGCGATGCAAATGTGACTCGTGCTTCATTTGAGCACACTGTTGTGAATTTGAGTTAAGAACTATATACCCTGCTTAGCTAAATAGTAAGCAGTCAGAACTCTTGACACACTACTTTAGAATAAGCCCTGAGTTTAGATGGATCCATTTTTTCCTGTTTTAATATACTTAGTTAAAACCAATCAAATTTCAAGGTTTGTTAAGGTCTGCAGAAGTCCCTTGGGTGCACTGGGGAGCAGAGCCATTAAAGGGGTACTCTGTTGTCCACACACCTGTAGCAAGGGGAGTTGCAAGAGCTGCAGAGAAAAGTGATCTTGCAGAGTAAGGGCTGTGCTTCAATCTGTTTCAGAGGGACAGTCTGAGTTTTCGCAGTGAAATCTGGTAGTTCTTCCATTTTCTTTCAGACTCAAGTTAGATCCAAATGTTATCTGAATAGAATGCTGTTGAGATTTTCTGCCTTAATTCAGGAAAAAATGTGTGCTGAAACTAGTAGCCTATAATGAGATTTAGATCTGTCTTATGTGTGATATAGAAAAAATGCTCCTTTTTTTAATGATAAATTACTTTGTTTGTATATGCCTTTCTGTCAGTCTGCCTACCAGAATCTGTCACCGGGGAATTTAACCGTGCCCACCATTAACTGGGTAGCAGCAAAACTGCGACTTACATATTTACTTATGTGCACGCAGAAAAGCCTGATCAAAGACGGGAGAGAAATTGACGGAAAACACCCACTCAGCGACCAATAACCGTCTGTTCTCTCCCTTTCCACTCGCTCTCTCCCTTACAGCAACCACTTGAGAGGAAAGACAGCCAAAACAGTTCCCAGCAGAGCGTCTCGAGCCACCGCAGCGGGCACACCGCGTCCCCCGCGCACAGCACCCAGGTGCTGCCGGACTACGCCGCCCCGGAGGCGCCGGCCGCCGACCAGCCGGACACTTCTGGGCAGAAAAAGCCAGATCCGTTCAAAATCTGGGCCCAGTCCAGGAGCATGTATGAAAGCCGACGTGAGTATGAAGCAGGTGTAGTTGCTAAGGCTACGGCTCCGGCAGCTGCTCCCTGTGTATTTTCTTTTGCGGGGAACTGAATCTTTCAGGTTTCTGCTGGAATCGCAAGGCTTCCGCTGGTTCGTTTGGTCTCTTGCCAATGAGATCCACTTGGTAGAGCTGCAGTTTGCTGTCTCACGAGGATTGGATTTAGATCATCTCTGGGAAAGGGCGCTTAGACCAAAGCTTAATATGAAAAATCCCTTTAAAATTAAAGACCGCCTTTCCCCCTATATTTTTATTTTGCTTTTAAATTCGGCTGGAGGAGAATTTTCAAGTTTGTTATCCAGATCCTAAACTCTTTTTTGAGGTTAAGACTCATTATCTGATATGCATAGGAATTTCAGTAAGGAGGGGAAGTATTTAGTTTGCAGAAATTCATCTCAGATGTTTTTTGGCCTCACTCTGGGGAGGAGAAAATCCAGCTGAGCCATTTTACTTTGACCAGAGTGGACACTTTAACAATACAGATATTAAATGCATATTGTGAGTGGCTTTTATGGCAATTAATAATCTGCACACTTGGCTAATAATTCAGCAGGGTTTTGATTCTGTTCCAAGACTATAAATGTGGTTTCAATCAGTTTCTTCTTGGGAAAACAAAATAAACACATTGGCTTTGCTTTAATTGCACTGCTGAAGATGATCAAATCTGTAAAAGCTTCTTAAAGAGTTAGAGTGTTAGGTTCATTTTGAAAGGCAGTAGTTACTTTAGTTACAGAAAACAGAGAGCAGAAGTCTTAGTGCTCTGAGAGTATCACCTGCAGTTTGATTTTATTGTGCTAACTGGAAATTGGTAAAACCAGTAAGAAATTAACCTTTACCTCAGAATGAAAAAATGGTAGGACTTTTTTTTACTGACTAAATGAATCACTTTGAAGTCTTATATCCTGGAAAAATTAAATCATGAGTCACAGTTTCTTGGCTGAAGATGCATCTCTTTGGATTGAATGTCTCAGCAATGCAGTTTGTAGGTCTCTCTGCTTTTGTGCTTTGCTTCCCTTGCCATCCTTTCCTGGGGATTAGGTGTACTGACCCTGCAGGCTCTCGGGCCAGCTCGCACTGATCTGCAGAGTGCAGAGACAGAACTTGTATGTGCAGCTCATTGAAATGGGAAAAAGGGGTGAGAGCTGAGGGACAGTGGCTCCTGAGCCTTGCAGAGCTGTGGGCAGATCTCCTCCTTCTCCTGCCTGGGTGGACAAGTGTCCCATGGCACTGGCCTTCCTGCTGCCCAGCCCGTGTGATTCCCCTTGGCACTGTGCTGCCATTGCCTCTGACCCCCTGCAGCTACTCAGCTAATTTCTAATTAACTGTTTAACTCATACTAATTAGTCATTAGTATCAGCTTAGCAGTCTTAACTCCTGCCTGTCTTTCCTGATAAAACCCAAGACTGAGCTGGAGAAACCCTGAAGTGCACAGGCAGGCAGTCACCCTTCTGTGTCACCTCCAACACCATTTGCTAAATTCTCCCTCTTTCCTCCATGGTTGCAGTTATCCTGTGGAGGTTTTGTCCTTGGCTGGGACTAGAGCTCTTCCAGAGTCCTTTTCACAGTTCCTTACCCAGCTGGTTTCCCACACCCCATCTTTTTCTGTGCCACAATCCTCACTGTTTGGGCCTCTTGCTAGGCTGGGATCTGCTACAGCCCTTCAGCTTCCCTGTCTCACCTTTCCATAGTCCAGCATCTCTGTAGTGGGGCTGATCCTCTTCTGCTGCTTCAGTCCTTGTCTCCTGCCTCTTCTACCAGGTGAGCCCTGTTTGAACATCCATGACTTTCTATGACCTTTTCATCCCATTGCTGTTCCCTTCCAAGAAGATGTTTTCTCAGATTTCTTGGTTTCATAAATAGGGTTTTTTTGGAGAGTGGTGGAAGTGTGATATGGTCCTATCTTCTTTTAAACCATTAGAAGTGCCCAAGAGCCTATGAATTTCCAACCTTAAGCTGGAGTGAAACACATTCCCCAGGGATTAACCTGCACTCTTAGCTAGTGACATGGCTTTGCTGTGGGTAATGAAATGTGAAGAAAAGCAGGAAAGATAAGTGAAAAATTGAGTTGGATGTGCTCTGTCTACTTTTGTGGTCTGATCCTGAAGCATGACTGCTGGTTTTACTTTGAGGTCAGTAAGGGAAGCTCCTCCTTCCTTCACCAAGCCCTGTTTATCACCAGTCTCCTAAGTAGAGTCTGTGGTTCACATCTGAAACCTGGCTCTGTTCCCTGGGGGCTTGGGATGAAGCCCTGTGTTTCTTTCCATTTGTATGATCCTGAATTATCCCTTTGAGACTCATTCCCTGTGTTGCCCAAGCGTGGCTCTCAGGTCATTTGTAGGGAGCTCTGCTGACACTGAGCATCAGAGTGTGTGATGGGAGGAGCTGTTCCCTGGGGACTCCACTCTTGCTGTCTGTCAGCTCCACCTGTGCTGTTCTTCCTGTTTTTACCCAGCTGCAGTTGGGTTTGACTCCAATGCCACCTTTGGCTGGTGGGGAAACAGTCATGTCTTCTCTTTCTTCTTTACTTGGGCACCCATTCCCTCAGGCTTTGGCACTGTTGTCTCCAATGACATCCGTGGCTTTGGGTGCTGGGGGTGACTCTCTCTGATGGAGGTGTGAGCAGAGCTGAGTGGATGTCTTATTCCCAGCAGGAGGATGTCACCCTAGTGCCAGAGCTGAGAATGGCTGACACATCCAGTAATTAGGGAATTTGGTGGGATCTGGAAGGCTCCACCACCTGAGGAGCCCCAACACAGCTCTTCAGCCATTGGCTTCTCCTCTATTAATTGCTGGCCTTAAGTTTTAAAAAGCCTGAGAAGGGTTATAGAATGTCCTTTTGAGAGACAGGGTTTTGAATCCTCAACAAGTAGACTGAAAAACAGCAACAAGCCTTTGTGTTGAAGTACATGATGAATTTTAAAAGGACAGAATTTTAGAGCATTAGATCATCTTAAGTGTTTTACTTTGTCCCATTTTTGAAATTGTTGAGCATAAAAAGAGCATAGTGCAATTTTTCAAGTGCAGTTGACACAAAAAGGTGAATTCATTAGCTCCAGCCCAGACAGATTTTTTTTTTCCATCTAAAAATAATATTGTAAAGAGGTTTTATTCAATATATGAATTCCTCTTCTCCAAGATATTTCTAAGAAGTACTGAATCTGTAATGAATACCTACTACCTTTTTCTCTGAAAATGCATCCCACTGTTACTTACATTAATAATAAGAATGCAGACACAGACAGCAAAGGCAACATTTTAATTTTTCAGAATTTGTAAAATTCGTTCTTCCTCTACTTGAGTTATCTTTGGATCCATATTTCATTAAAAAAGGCTGTATTTGCCTTATGTGACCTGTCTCACTGAAGTAATTGGTAGAGCACAATTAAGTTGAAAAGCACCAGCTAAGCCATAATTGTGTACAAGCATGTGTTTTTATGATTTACCCAGTGCATCTTAACATCACAAAATGCTCCAGTTCTGTGGGGGAGAGCCACAGACATTGCTTGTTTAGGGGGAAAAAAAAAAAAATTAAGCTAGAATTATTAATGCAAAGCTAAGCAAAGGCTCCATCAGTGTTCCAGGACTCAGGCTGAGGGGGAGCAGGTTAGAACTACAACTTTGTAGAACAAATGCAGGATAAAGTTCCTTCACATGGAGCTCCCCAGGGTGACGCGATCAGCCCTGCAAGGTGCTGAGTGTTTGGGCTGGGGTGCAAGGGAGCTTCTTTTCAAGCTGTAAACCCAGAGGTATGGTTTCAGGCTAAGGCTGAGCTCAGGTGCTGCAGTCTGGCCCAGAGTCACCAGCCTTTGCTGGATGAAGCTGGCTGAGAACAGCTTGGTGTGGCTGTGGCACGGAGCAGTTGGTGGTGCTAACAAATGCACTCTTTGCTGGTGCTGAGCTTTAGCTGCCTGAGCTCCTCGCTGCAGGGAACTCATTGCTGCTCGTGGGAGTTGTGTACATGAATCAGAGAGAAGGACAAATCCTTAAGGTTTGAAAGCTGAAGCAGTTCCAAGATCCAGGAATGACACATTTGAAGAGCACTCAGAGAGAGAAACAGCAATTGAATGGCTTAGCAGAGGACCACAATTCAGAAACCTCACACTGTTTTATTGAAATGTATTTTTATAATATGCTTTTTACTTTTCAATGTATTATTAAACTTCCTTAAAGATTAACACAATCTGTTGTCAAATTTTTCTCATGTGGCCTGATTGCTTTGCAAAATACCGTATCCTACATATGGCCATCTGTCAAAACAGCAGTGACAAAATGAATTAATCTGAATTGCAGATGTGTTAATGAATCCCTTTGAAGGGCTTAAGCATTTAATTAAAAGTAAAGCAGAACACGATAGAGAATTTTTAAAGCTTTTAAAATATTCGAAGTTATCATTAATATTTTAATTTTATTTTCAGGCACACAATTTGTTTGGGAGGACTTTTCTCTCCCCAAATCTAATTAAAATAATACAAACAAGTCTTGACCCTAGTGTGTTAATTCATCAGCAATTATACAGAACTGAAAATATTTGCACAATAACACAAACATTAGATACTTTTCCCTTAAAATAGAAAAGAAGAATACTCTCCTGAAATTGCAGCCGCCTTCTGATCAGACTGAGTTGAAAGATGATGTTTAGTAAAAGCCCTTTGGCAGGGTTATGTCCTTTTATTATGTTAATAATAGACAAACAGTTGCAGTGATACTCTTGGGCACACAGATGTACCCATGCCCTTGGAGAATGTGTGGCTGAAAGGGACCGGGGTACTCCCAGCATGTCGCGTGAGCTTGTTCATCTTGTCAAGAGCTCCTGCTGAACCCAGCTTTCAAAAGCTTTCCATGCCACCACAAAGGGTTGGTTAAAGGGAAAAGATGAGAAAAAAAACCCCAAACCTGAATTTTCCTGCAGTGGGATAGTTTAGAAAATGGATTTCTTGCAAATATGAAGCCTTGTGAGATCCATGGCTAAATTGCAGGACTTTTCAACTCTGAAACTTGCCATCAGCTTCAGTGAGACTGTCCACTCCAAAATTCAGACTTGTCCTCATACACTTTGCTGAATCTGAGCCTTAAACATTTTGTGCTTGGCCAAGCTATGAGTCACTGAAAGTGCTGTTGTCTCAAATGAGCCAGTGACTAAAGCAAACTCATACTGATCATTCTTGAGTCCATCTTATGTTGAAACTGATGTCACACTAGGCAGATTTTTATTTTATATAGCATGTTAAAGTTTGCAGAGTAAAGTTTGATTAAAATTATCTGTAATTAAGCACTGTATTCATTGTTCATCACCATGTATTTAGAATTTCTTTTAACATTAGGCAAAGATATTTCAGTTTGGAAAATGAACTAATGTCATGAAGTTGAAAAGATTTTTGTAGAAAAGTATATTTAAGGTGTTCTCACAGAATTTTTTCCTCTAAGGAGAAGAAAGGTTTTTTAAATATACCTGCATGCATATGCATAAATGTGTCAATTCATATGTGTGTGTATTTTATATCCACATGTGCACAGGCATGTGCAGAGAGATGTGAAACTTAGTATGTCATAATCCATAGTAGCTATAACCTTAACAAATTGTGCATGCAAGCCTAACATGACCCATAAAGTCACAATTAATTAAATGAACTAACAAGAAAGCAGATGCATTAAGCTTTGCAAAATTGTAAAATTAATATTACAGCTATGTCACCTTCACCTGCAACTGGACTGAGCAAGGGTGAGAGAGAGAGAGAAATCAATTCCACGAGTTTTGGAGAATGTAAGACTGTGCCCAGAATGTATCTATGTCTTGTGATGTCTTGTTCTGGTGTCATTGCTGTTCTGTGGTGGGGGACTCTTCATCACCAAGGGAGTCTGGCAGGGCCATATGCCAGGTTCAGCCACCAAGGGGCAAAGGCTGCCTTTGCTGTCCTGGCTGGATGGCATAGGTGGCCGGGGCTGGGTGTGTCGTGTTCCTGTTTCCTTCATGAGTTTGCCCACGTGGCTCATCACCAGGGCTGCATCACCCACCTTTCCTGCCATCCACAGAACTCTTCTTACCGCTTTTGCACTGCTCTCCAAATGGTCTGGTTTAATTTGGGACAAGCAGACAGCTGTTAAATTTTACCCATTTGGGCCACGTACATGTTTTATCAGAGTCAGATATGCTTGAGATCAGTCAAGGTGCAGGGTTGCAATGAATGTCTCCTAGAGGGCATTTTTCATTAATTTTCAACAAAGTTTCACCAGCACCATGTTCCCTTTGAGTAAGGAAAGTGGCTCTCTGAAGTGCAACTGAATAATGGGAGAATGTAAAATAATTCTGCAGTATGGAACCTCAGAGGGTCTCACCTCTGAAGCTCGGGGGTGGATGGGTGTTCTGAGCTGTGGCAGTGGATCACTGCCCTGCAGAGCTGCTGCAAAAAGTGTTAAAAGGAGCTTTGTTCTCATTCTGTGTAAAGGTGTGTTGTCTGTATGTCTGTTTTATCTGTGTTCCACCTCGCTGAAATCCTTCCAGTGGGAGGGGCGCTGTGTGAAAGGACTGGCTTCTTTGGGGGCAGACTTGTCTTTTTTTGTTGCTTTGGTCTGGCATGGCTGGTGCAGCCTGTCCTGCTGTTCCCTCCAGCAGTGTTAATTGTGTAGCTGGGCCCCAAACCAGGGCCATACGGCATCGTTCAGTGAGGCTGGAGGGGGCACAAGTGGGAAGGTGTTAAAGGATGCCGAGGACACGGGCCCACGCCGGAGCTCTCTGCAGAAGCCACTTTACCCCTGACAGATCCAACACACACCATTAATTGTTTGGGGCCAGCCCTTGCCAAAACAGCCTGAGAAGGGCTGAGAGGCACTCCTGACTGTGTGTGCCTGTCACGCTCCCCTCGCTGAAGGCAGTGACTAACAGCAATTAATTCATTGTCTGAATTCTGGTGTGCTGCACGTCTGTGCATCCAGGCTGCCTTCAGCCAGAGGAGATGAGCCACAGAGGCACCCGGCGTGTCCATCACCCGAGCACTCTGTAATTGTGTCTGGACAAAAATCAGCCTCTAATTCAGTCAGGGCACTGGTGTTAAGCTTAGCTTATAATTGCAGGTAATTAAAATGTAAAAATATTATCTGTAAAGCCAGCTTAAATGAAAATGTGGAAGCAGACATCTGTACCTTACCATTCATGTATTCGTTTAACTTTTAGCATTCCCAGTGTTTCAATTCATGTTATATTTTAAGTCATTGAAGAGAGACTCTGAGAGGTAACCAAAAGTCTTAACACTGACAAGCACCGGAACAGACCCAAATTTTTGCAGAATAAGCACAGATAGTGTCAAATCCAATTAGGGCCCAATCTGACACTCGCTGATGCCAATGGAAAACAACCTGTTTGTAGATACAGAAAGCTAGATGATGTGTCATTAAATGGGCTGCATCCTGTGTCAGAGTAGGCACTTATTTAAATTGAATTCCTAAACAATATACTTCGGTTTCTTTGCTGAAGTTATAGGCAGCTGACTGGTAAAGCAACAGCTTTTTATTATCATTAAATATAAATTTTGGGAGGGGATCATTACAAAATTAGTCAATGTTACAGATACGATCCAATAAATATTAAATGAACCTGAAGTTGTCTTCTGATATGATATAATGTTAGCAATTAGTTATGCATTTTTTAAAAAGAGATGAAAGCAAGCATAAGTAAGTTAATATAAAACATTGCTGTTCAACAGCGCTTCAAGGTTAGTACTTCACTGTATGTAATATTCATTGTAAAAACCTTGCTGGTGTTCCATACTAATGAGTAGGTGAGGTTGGGCTTTTTTATGTTTCCAGCTGGTTTTATCTCTTCAGTGCTTTTGCAGAGCCTGCACACAAGCAAGTGAGAGTCAGGAGAGCCAGATCGTTTTCAGTGGAACCCTTCTGATTTACACCAAGTGGGGATCTGTCCCATAGTTATTTAAAGCTGAGTTGGTAGATAGCAAACTATGCTTGGGATAGTTAATTAAACAGTAGAAGTCATAACAAGTGGCTCTTCTGTCTCCCTTGAAAGAGGAGGCAGCTGTATTGTTTCTGGCAGAGTAATTCTCTGCTGTACACATTTATTTATTGATGGTTTGGAAGAGGCTCTTGCAGTGGGTAATGATGCTAATATTGTCAGAAGGAAATTTATAGTGATAAATAAAGGGCAAGTCACAGATTCCTAGAGTAGAAAAAACTGCATAACTTTTAATAGTGATTTAAATAGTAATCCTATAGTATTTAAAACTATAAATGTTGATAGTTATGTCTCTATTTTTATGTAAAAATGAGATGGTCTCCAACCCCACCTCACTTAAAGGTTAAAATTGCATAGGACATCCTTTTATGTACATCTGAGTAGTCCTGCTTTGAGTAAAAATGTGTGTTATTTTGATTAAAAATGATGGGTTTTTCCTCTTTCCCTTCAGTTCCAGACTATCAAGAGCAGGATATCTTTCTATGGAGAAAGGAAACCGGGTTTGGATTTAGGATTCTAGGTGGAAATGAGCCTGGAGAACCTGTGAGTATCATGTTTTAGTTTGTGACATCTTTCAGAAACACAACAGTGGAATGTACAGATGTGCAGAACTGTGCTGTAGCATCACTGCTACAATAGTTAGTGAATTATATATATCCTGCATCTCCCCACTCTCCCTCCAAAACAACCCCACAACTCCATAACTGAAATGGGTTTGGCTTCTCCTTCTACTTTAATGGTAAACCAAATGAAAACCCCTAGATCCTTGTACACAGAGGACAGGATGTCCTGGTCATGTTTGTAAGTATTTTGATCTTAGAATGCCAGGTTCTCAGATCTTAGAATGCTCAGTTCTCTCCTTGAATTCAGTTAATTTGTTTACCATAAATCCAGTGCCTGTGGGAGGTGTCATCCTTTCCTGTGCTGCACAGGTCACAGCTAGATAGTGGCAGTATGAATTTCCATGGTTTTCTCTGCCAAAATTATTTTGCTCATTTATGGGAAGAGAGACCATGAATTTGTCTGGTGTTAGAGTAATTCCATAGAACTCCCTGAAGACAAACCAAGACTGAGTTGGTGGACAAGCGTGTGGTGCAGAGCTTGTAAACCCTGCAGGCAACTGAAAGGGTAACTCAATCTCAGCTTCCCTGACAAGACCCTCAGTGCTTTTAACCATCTTCCTGTCTGGTCACTGTCTGGTTGAACACGTTTCCCAGGGCTGCCTGTCCTCAGAGTGAATGGACTGCCTAAAGAAGCAGGATGTCAATTTATTACAGTTTCACAATGCGCTGTCTTCACACAGAGCCGCTCTCACAGGAGCAACTTTCCTGACCAGCAGACATTTGTCACCAATTTCATGTCCCTGCTCAGCGGGGTCTAACTACGAGTGCCCCTTGTTTCCAGCTGGCTGCTGAGCTGGTTTTCATTCACCTCTCTCCTTCTGTGCCAACCTCTCAGATTTACATCGGTCACATTGTACCGCTGGGTGCTGCTGACGCCGACGGCCGCCTGCGATCGGGTGATGAGCTGATCTGTGTGGATGGGACGCCTGTGGTGGGGAAGTCACACCAGCTTGTGGTCCAGCTTATGCAACAGGCAGCCAAACAAGGTCATGTCAATCTGACCGTCAGGCGCAAAGTGGTTTACACAGGTAGGCTGCAGTCTCACCCTGCAGGGGTAGATTTTCTTGCCAGGATCCCATCTGTTCAGCAAATGGTCTAAGGGAAAAAAAAAAGCTGCTTCTAGTGCTGGGAAAACTCAAGGGATGTGCTGTTATTTTTCCCTCTTTTGCCTGTTTTTATTGTTCCTGATCAAATAAATTCCAAGTGTTATTTTTCCAGTCGAGACTGTCTTAGTTGGCTTTCCCAGTCTTCATAAGGTTTCTGATAAAATGAGGAACTGTTCAGTTGCAACACAGAATGTTTAGTTTGAGTTATGTAGCAGACACTGTGGTCGACTGCTTGTGTTTTCTGTATACTTCCAAAAATAAATGTACAGCCTGATAGTCACCCTTAAACCTGGAGTGAGGGAAAAGAGTCCACAGAAGTGGGAGGCAAAGGCAGAGAGTTGAGTGAGGGCTCTGGTGTGTGGTGGCTGCTGTCCCAGGCTCAGGGGAAGCTTCAACAAGTGACCTCAGGATGGGGAACTGTAAACATTGCTGGTTCTGGTGGGCCAGGGTGTGAGTGTTTGTTGTCACAGAATCATAGAATGGTTTGGGCTGAAAAGGACCTTAAAGATCATCCATCTCCAACCCTTCTGCCATGGGCAGAGACACCTTCCACTAGACCAGGCTGCACAGGTCTAGAGAGTTTTCTGTGTGCTGAGTTATGCTGGGCTTCGTGCACACACTGCACAAGTTTAGGATCTAAATGAACAAAAAAGAAGCTGGCAGAAAGATAAAGATGCAAAGAGAAGTGGCATTGCCTGGTACCATTTTGGCACCAGATAAGTGATTGAAAAATGTCATGATAACAGAAAAAATGAAGACATGAGCATGAGCTTTCTAAATAACATGTGGCCTTATGTTTAATATTGGAGAGTAACTTTTGAGTGCTGCCTGTCCTTTTGAGTCTCTTTAGGAACTCAGGTGTGGGGTTTGCTTTAACTCACTCAAAAAAAGAGATATTATGTAGCTTTTCAAGTTTAGGCATCATCAAATAAATTGGCAGTGATGTTCTTTGATCTTAGAGAGAATCAAAATAACATTCAAGTTGGAAATTAGGTCCTC
Source organism: Polioptila caerulea (assembly GCA_013397295.1). Classification (NCBI taxonomy): domain Eukaryota; kingdom Metazoa; phylum Chordata; class Aves; order Passeriformes; family Certhiidae; genus Polioptila; species Polioptila caerulea. Next base: position 768,751 of record VYXF01011009.1, read on the forward strand.
AGTGGAAGTTAGGGCTAGAAGAGTACCTCTAAAATAGCTCTGTGTTCTTATCCAGGCCTGAACTCCTTCTGCACAATAATAAATAAATGTTCATTTCTTTCCTTTTTCTCAGTGTGGATTAAATGCCAGGTTATGTCTCTCCTCTGACAGCCTCTCTTTAATTCCTGACCAAGGTCTGGTGTGAGAGAAGCTTTAGAAGAGCATTGGGAGGAAGGGGAAGGGCAGCTGAATTTTGGTATTGTTTTTGTGTGTAGATTTTCTGTGCAGTTTTACATCCTCCAGGCTGGAAATTACCATGAAATATTTAGATGCATGAAATCTCTTGATATTTCATTCAGAGGCATGTTACTGCAGATTGAGCTATTTCTGAATCATTGCAAATGTGGACACTTACTCTAGGATAAATTATTCAGAATCCCTTCTTTCACCTTATATTTGCAGGCTTTTAAATTTCAGCATAACTTTGTAGAGAAGGCTGTTCCTGAATTTTGGTCCCTTGTTCCTCCTGTCATCTGTATGCCAGTAGAAAAAGATTGTTTACCTAAATGAGTACTCTCTGTCCTGAGATTCATGTAGGGGGAATTTTATGCTCCTGTATTCTTAATATGAAGAATGCTATATATTAAGAACAGACTTTTGAGTATATAAGTGCAGACAGGACTTCTACCCAAGGATATTTTAAAGTCCTTTTTATTTTTTTTTATTTTACTGGTTTAGATTTTGTTTGCCATCCATTTTCTGGCTGTTGCTTTTTAGATCTTCAACTTAATTTCGATTCACCAAATTGGAGAAGTGACCTGATTAGCAGAGGCAGCCATTCAGCAAGGACAAATGCAATATGCTGCTCTGAGCTGCAAAAATGGGCTGCAGAGAACAGGCTGAGTAACAAGAAGTGGAAGCCTTTGTGGGCCACAAGCTTTATGCTGAGGTTGGCTCAGGTGAAGGAAAAGACTGTGCAGGGATGTAGGCAGGGGGAACTCTCCTGATTCCCCAGCAGATGATGGCTTAGTGCAATATGGTCCAGCACTTCAAGAAAGACATATTTGAGTTGGAGAGAGCCCAACTGGAGGGAGTCCAGAAGACCAGGGAAAATAAGGAGAGCTCTAGAAAGCACGGTCTGAAAGGAAATATTGAACAAATTTGGATTCTTTAGCTTAAGGCAGAGGAGGGGGAGGAGGTATTAAACTCTCCAAGACTATAAGAGGCTGCTGCAAAGAGGAAGGGAATAATATGTTCTCCATATGCCTGTTAGATAGCACTAGAAATAATAGCCTCATGTAGCAGCAGGGAAGATTTAAGTCAGATATTGCAACCAATAGATTGCCTGGGGAGATATTTAACAGCTGATTAGACAAACATCTGTCAGGACTGATATTAGGTACAGTTGGCCCTCACTCGAGCAGGCTCTGAACTAAGCAATTTTTTTGAGATTTCTTCTAGCCTTGTGATAGCTGATTAGATTTTAAACTAATACCCCTTCCAACTTCAGTTGCTGTTAAACACTTGTTTAATATTAATGTTAATGTGTAATGTCTGTACCAGACTGTACAGATGATAGTTGCTGGTTCTTTTATCCAGAAACATTTGGTTCACAAGTTGTTTTGCTCATTGAGAGATTGTTTTTATAAAGATCTCATTAATCAAAGGCAATCAGCACACTAATTGATAGCTTTCAGTTTAAAACTACACAGAAGGTGCTGTTGTGAGACATTACTGCCTCTCCTTGTAGCTTGTGTGTGTATTTGTACAATGTACGGATGGTTGTGCATATATAACTGAAGTGGGGATGCAATAGGTAGAGGAGGCACTTTTGAACTAATGTAATCCAGGTTTGAAATGCCACAGAGCATCCAAGCACACAGCACTGCACTGGTTTAACCAGGCTGCAGTTTGGCAGTGGAAGGCTTTGGCTGGATGACCACACACAGGAGAGGGTGAGCATGTGTGGGCAGTGCCACCACTGAGCAGAGCTGTTGGTGGTGACATCTGAAAGCATGGCCATGACACGATGGATAGACTAAAGCAGTGATTTTCTTTTACCCTTTTCTCAGTAGACAGCTGTTTCCAAGCACTAAATGATGCTGATGCCTCTGGAGAGGCTACCTGGAACAGAGGCTAGACGGTGTTAAAGGAATAAAGTAGATATTTATTAAAAGGCCTTCTTGGGCGATACAAGAGCCCGGCCATGGTTACCCAAGATGGACCTCAGATGGAAGCCGGGTCATGAGTTTTCACACTTTTATAGGTTTTGGTCCATTTCCGTATTGGGGTTGACTGTCCAACTACAGCTTCAGGTTAGCAAGTCCCATCCTCCCAGATTGCTCTCCTCAGTTTGCTGTTGTTTGCACGTTTTGGGCCTGAAGCTGCAATGGTGTCCTTGGTTCTCAGGCTGGACAGGGATAGTTTTGTCTGACTGAACTGTGAGAAGAACTTGCTAACACTTCATATGAAGTTCAGAGTCACACACTAATGCAGTACAAAATCTGAAAAATACAGAAACTAAAACTTAAGACATCACTGCAGCCTGCTGGAACAGCCTTTTTTTTCCTCCCTCCCCAGTTCCTAAGGCAGAGAATGAAGTCCCATCCCCGGCCTCCTCCCACCACAGCAGCAACCAGCCGGCCTCGCTGACGGAGGAGAAGCGGACGCCGCAGGGCAGCCAGAACTCCCTGAACACGGTCAGCTCGGGCAGCGGCAGCACCAGCGGCATCGGCAGCGGGGGCGGCGGGGGCAGCGGGGTGGTCAGCACCGTGGTGCAGCCCTACGACGTGGAGATCCGCCGCGGGGAGAACGAGGGCTTCGGCTTCGTCATCGTCTCGTCCGTGAGCAGGCCCGAGGCAGGGACCACGTTCGGTGAGTCCTGCGGGGTTTCAGCTGCACCTCGAGTGAGGCGCGGGGCTTGCAGCCCGGGGAGGCCAGCGGGGATGTGTTTAGTTAAAAGTCATGAGCGTGCCCCAGTTTATGGAATTGATAGCGTAATCAGAGGCAAAGACTTGGTGGGTGTTTGCCTCCTGGGTTTTGTTCGGCACTGAGCTGAGAAAAGCGAAATAAGAAATCCCGACCTGAAGAGTTAAAATGCCACCGATGGCAATTCCTGATGCTCGCTTTCTGGGAGAGCCTCTCTGGGGTTTGCTCTCGGAGGAGCAGCTGGGGATCCTCCCAGTGATGCTGTTTGCCAGTGCAGAAATGTAGCAGGTGGAATGAAATATGTCTCGTGATGGTGGAATCAAGCCAGTTGATTTAAAAGCAGTAATGCTTAAACTGATTAACTTCTCTTTGGCAATCAGGGTTATTCTGATCATCATTATGTTGGGAGCATGCTGGTAGCTGGAAAGTTTTAATTAATACTGCTTGCTGGTGAAACATAAAATGGGCAATGCCGTTAAAAGAACAGGATGTTTCTTTTACCCATTTCACCTCTTCCCAAATGCATTTCTTCAGAGCAGGAAGAAATTAAGTTTAAGCTATGTCACACGTAATATCCTGACCTAATAGGGGTGGTCAGGCTTTCTGTTTGAGGACAGTCTTTCTGTCAGGCAGACACCCATTTCCAGCTGCTGCAAGAGGAGATGTTCATAAGTTGGTTTTGCAAATATGCCCAGAACAGCCTGTTCTCAAGCAGAAGTGTCCTTGCAAGGAGGGAACCAGCCAGAGATGCTATTTTCTTCCCTTTCCATCTCCTTCAAAAGGAGGCCAGAGGTGTCATCCACTTGTACTTTGTAAAGGAAGGTGTTCCCTTAGTCTGTGGCACATGATAGGGGTGGAGAGAAAGGAAGGACAGAGCACTGCCTTGGCCATCTTCACAGTACCTCATAGCAGTGCTGGGGTTTGCAGAGAAAATGCATTGCAGGCTCCCTGTGCAGCTTGAGTGCTCCTGGGGCACACAGGTGCAAGAAGTGGCCTTTCCCTCGTTCTCCTGGGCTTTATTTTCTGACATTTCTTGCCATTGCCCATCAGTACTCTTAGTAATGCATCAAGGGAGCACCACCTCCTTTGCTGATATTGATGTAGGCCATTTCTAGCGCTGTTCTGGGCAGTCTGGCAGCAGAGGCTTCAAGGGGGAAATATGTAGTATAAAACTAGTGGATGGAGTTCTGCCAGTTCTCAGGTTCTAGCCTCTCTCACACTGTCCTTGCTGCTGCAAACTGCTCTTCCAAGATAGGTGTTTTGGTTCCTGAACACAATGGTGTAATATAAAATGGATTTACCTGAACACAGTCTAGAACAGAGGGCCTGCTTATATCTTCTGAATGGATTTGCAAACGTGTGTAAATAACTTTTACTGTATGAAGACTATGCTGTAACTCTTCTCTGCAGAGAAACCTTGACCTGAGGTTCTAAAAAGTTGTGTTTGCTTTAGCCCAAAATATTTGCTAACTGGAAGTTTTCTGTGCAGGGGCTCCCAAGGAGATCTGTTGATCTGTGACTGTTTTTCCTTTAATTTTTTCAAGTATATTCAGTCTTTTCCTAACACTCCGCATGAGATGTGTTCCCTCTGCTGTCTGGTGCTTGCTCTGGACTTGCTTGGTAGTTTTTTTCTTTCATGGGTAGTATTTAGAGATGGGCCAAACTGGTTCTAAAACCCACCTTGGTCACTTTGGTGTGGGCTTTGTCATCTGTGTTTAGTGGATTGGATAGAGTAGAAACTCATATCCTCAAAGCAGCCTGCAAACTGGATGGGGCTTTGTATTACCAGAAATAGAATCTTTCGAACATCATGGTAAAATTAAAAAAAAAAAGAAATCTCCCTAATGTTTGTAGATAATATTAACACTTCCTGCCAGTTTTCATCGCATCTTTCCAACCTCACATATCCTTGTCTTAGCCTTTTCTTCTTTATGGTCTTTCTAGTGTTGTCATGTGTGTGTATCTCTAAAACTACTAATGAAATAAAGACTACAGCAGAGATGGGGAAGTGCATCTTGAGGGTGAATGTATTGTGGATGCAAAGTGTGAGATGACCACTCTGTGTATCCCATGGCTTTAACCATGTGCTGTGTGCTCCAAGGCCTCTTGTCCGTATAAAAGAGCTGTAAAAAAGCTCACTGGATTTATCTGAGTGATGTTGTGTATCCTCTGTGTCCCAGTTCTGCATGTTATGGACAACCCTGTGTTTTTGAAACAAAACAACTGCATGGAACAGGAGGAGAATTTTGCCTCCAGAACACATTCATCCTGAAGTTCTCTCACTCTGTGTGTCAGACATCTCAATGGTTTTGTGTGTGGTTTTAGAGGTATTTGGATGAGGAGAGCCTTATTCCTTCTTTGTTCCCACCTGATGCCATCTAAGATCATAAAAGAGGAAGGATTAGTAGAGGCTGAGGTGGCTGCCAGCACCAAACCAGGTTCCCTTTGTCAGTCTTGGCCCATCTGTAGTGGTCCTGTGCCTTCCCTGGTAGTACCTTTATTCACAATGGAAGAAAAACGTTTCATGTTGCTTCCCCATGCAGCGCTGGTAGAGTGGGTCTGTGTGGTAGAAAGAGAGCCACATTCCCTCCTAGGCCTAGAATGATTTTATCTTTCTAAATTGAGAAAGAACAAAACATTGGCAGAAGCTTGAACACCAGTTGGCTTAGAGAAGGACTAGAGAGGTTGACACTGATGAAATCTTGGAGGAGAAAAGTTGAGTTTTCTACAAACAGTTTCAATTTTTTTCTTCAAAAACAAAATCAGATTTGGGTTATGATAGAGCTGCTAAGTGCAGTTGTTGTCAATAAAAATTGCACCATTTATTAACAGAAATCCACTTGGGGAGAGTTTTGAGGGATTAACAAAAACACCATTTTATGGAAGAAGTAAAGTGTTGTGCACTCAACTAGTTGATTGCCAATGTTTTGAACACTGGCAGCAAAGCTATCCTATAATAACTTTTGCTTGATGCATTAATTAATTAACCCTTAACCTTCTCTTTCCCTTTTCAACCCTTTTTTTCCTTTCCCCTTCACCATATTCCCACATACGTAAACAATAAAAAAAAAAAAAAACCCACAAAAAAAACCACAAAACCAAACCAAAACAAAAACAACCCCCAAACCAATACAAAAGCGGGAAATGCATGTGTGGCCATGCCTCACAAAATAGGTCGGATAATTGAAGGGAGCCCCGCAGACCGCTGTGGAAAGCTGAAAGTAGGGGACCGGATCTTGGCCGTCAATGGGTGCTCCATCACCAACAAGTCGCATTCAGACATCGTCAACCTCATTAAGGAAGCGGGAAACACCGTCACCCTGCGCATCATTCCAGGAGATGGTAAAGTATCTGTTTCCTGCTGTCTTACCTCACCCTCTTCTTGGTTCTGTTCCCCGGGCTTTTTCTGTCACTTGGAGCTGCAAAGCCGCGGAGGACTCGATTTCCGCTCCCGCTTTGGGAGGTTGTCAGCCTCCCACAGCTTTATTTTTTGTTTCTTGTTGTAGAGATGGTTGGGTTTTAACAGGGAGGTGCTGATTCAACGTTAGAAAGAAGAATATGGCGTTCCATGTATCTGCTTAAAATGATCTTCCATGAATTTGATGGATCTCTAGATACGCTTTGGTTTGATTCTTAGCTTAATAATGCAGCTTTAGAATATTTGGGAATCACTTGTTAGTATGTGGGATTCCTGAAGCTTTGTATAGACACAAGTGGGCTATAGAGTAAGGAGATCACAGAAAGAGATAAACACTTTGACATGTTTTAAGCTGTTTTAAAAGCAGATTTGCTTTTATTCTGGGTAAGTTGCTTTGGTAGCGAGCTCAGTACATTTTTAAATTGCTGCTTAAATGGTGATGGTTCAGAAGCTGCATTTTAAGAGTTAGCCTAGACAGGATCTCACAGATGAGAGGGAACATGCAGGTTCCCTAATACTAAGTCAACACTTGGTCCTGATTTCAGGTCACTGAAATATTTAATAAAAATAAGGATCAGTGTTATATATCAGTTCCATTAAATTAATCCCTAGCTTGATCCCCAGATAGGAACTGATCAGAAACCTGGTAGAGTATCTGAAGCAGAACTAAAATTGCTGTGGTTTTAAATTCTGAGAATTTTCTTTGTTTATTGTGCTTCTCTGCCATGGATGGGTTCAAAGTGAGAGCTTGTTGGGCAGAAACCTTTCCACATTGCTCCCCACAGACCAGGATGAGAAATGATCTGATAAAAAAATATTTCTGTTTAGGATGATCTTTTTGCACAAAACCTTGGTTTTCCTACTGTCTATTGGGTACCAGGTCAAATGGTATATAATCCTCTGCTGCTTGGAGCAAATAGGGTGTTCATGAATAATGAAATGGCTGTGAATCAAGCTAACATCTGAGCTGGCCTGTGCATGCCTGTTTTGCAAGATAAACTCAGAGAAGAATTGTTCATTACCTATATTTTAGTCTCTGATAAAAAGGAAGGTGAATCTTTAAATAAATAAAGGGCTTATTTTCTAAGAAAGCAAAACCATCTGAGAAATAAGCAACTTCTGAATGATTTAAGAATTTTTCAAGAATATAACCTTGTGACATAAATGCTGAGCCAGTCTTGCTCAGGCAATTATGTGTCCCAAATATCATGTGAATTGCTTAGGTTAGGGAAATGGGTACCTGTGATTGACATCACGTATTCCTGGAGAAGATGGAAAGCTGTTCTTGAGGGAAGGAATCAACTCTGCTTTCATAGCAATTCAGGCTTTAAGTCTTTTTATTTACTGTACCAAGTCAAATTGCCAATTTTGCATAGTATTACCTGCATTTATTTTCCAAAAGACAGTAAGACCCAACACTCTCAAAATCTCTGAGGGGTTTGCTCTAAAACCCCATGAGATACAAAAAATTTGTCTCAGTGTTGTTTTCTTTTTGATGTCTTTGTATGCTTTTCTTGATTTGTTGTTTTCTTTCATTTCTTTTTGAATGCTTTTTTGGCAGATATAAATGGTGTGTGTGCTTCAAGGAGGGGGGAGCATAAATCAGAAGCCACTTGTCAGATAAACATGAAACTGAGGTTCATCACAAGACTCACAATAAACTCACACTGCTAATCTCTTCTAACATTATTAAAAACAACAAAAGTTTTTGCTTTGTAGTAAGTCTTGCATGAGTTAGTTGCCACAAATGACTGCAGCATTGTATTTGCAATGAAATGATGATGCTTTACCACACTTCCAGCAGATTTAAGGATACTGAATGCTGGAACAGCACAAGCTTAGATCAGGCATGTAATTGGTGACTGGGAGTTTTTAGGGCAGAACAGGGCAAGGAATCAATGAAATATGTGGGGTTTAGAACATGCAATTATACTGAGGATAATTTCTGCTATATTCTGTTCCAGTTTTGCATGGTGGCTGGCATGCATCCTGAAGCAGTGTCTAAAACACTGGCAAAATTATGCACAACTCCTGACTCATGGAAGAGGGTGATCTAAAGATAGATGCAGTACAGTGGTGTGAAGATACATCTGTACCAAAGATGTGTTGTTGCTCTGCTTGGTATTATTAGTGTGACCTACTAAAGGGTAGGAATCTTGCATTCTCTTTGAAGCCCATCTTCATCTGATCTCCAAATATTTGTGGAGGATTTCAGAGGCTTTTGTTCTGGATGAGTACAGAACACTTAACCATGTTTTGGGGCTTTCTTATGTAGGAGACAGATTTTAACATCAAGGCGTCTTTACAAAATAAACAGAATTATTTCTTAAACCCCAGCTGTGTAACTACACGTAGGGACATCTTCTTACACAAGCCAGCTGTCAGTGGCACATCATCACAAGGGTGTGGTTTGGTCATGCCTACACTGAGAGGTGCAGGCAGACCCAGGAGCCTCTCTTGCTCTCTGAGCCACTGGACACAAGCCAGCTCTGGTCTGGAAGATGTTTCAGCTCCATATGCTGAGGGTTTGGGCATGTTAACTTGAGCAGAGCACTGCAGGCAAAGAGCTGTGTTCTTGTTGCACCCATCTGTTTAAGTGGTTCTTCTTTTTCTCTTCCTTTTGCTGAATTTCTCTTGACATGCAAATAGCTACAGAAAGGAAGAAGCTTCCCCTTATCTATACTTCTCCAGAATTAATATAAATCCATGAAGTAAATTAAACTCCCAGGACCGAGTGAGCCCATGACCACCACAACTTAATTCAGGCAAAAACCCTTCAATTACAGCTGGACTCTGTTTAATAATGGCAGATCTCTCCATAGCCAGTAAAATGAATTAGTGGATGCTTGTAGCTTGAGAGGCAAACAGGGGCAGGATAGAAGGCCTTGCAATTTTATGTTGGAGGCCCAGATGTTTCCATCCAGTTTTTGTCACTGTTGTCTTAGTGGCTGTGTATTCAGTTTAGATTTTGGTCTTGAAAGGTGGATCAGGGTCAGTATTTTGTAGTTACTTGCAGTCTGTGGTTCTCTCCTGGTTGCAGTGGGTATAGACACAGAGGGGCTCCTGTGTACAGAGCTGTTCTGCAAAAGAGCAGATGCCTGCCACTGCAGTGGCTTTATCTGGGAATATCATGTCTGATGAGTGTTTCTGCTGACTCTGCCCATCATTTTCCAAGTGGAACCAGCATAGCTGTTGAATGTTTTGTGTGGTTCAGCACCGTCAAGGTACACAGAGCACCACCGAGGCTTCGTCTGAAGTCTTAACTCCCATGGGAGAGGAAGATTGTTTCCAGAAAGTGCTGGCTTCTGGAGCAATTCAGCATTTGAAACTCTCCAGTACTAATAACAGTTCAGGAGTGGTACAATAGATCTGGAAAATATGTTGAGTTCAATATGGGAGAGTTCCGGGGCTGTGTTGCTAATATTCAGCTAATGACACTGACATGACCTAATTTTAGGCAGAATTTTAAGGGAGTTTGGGGTTAACTCTGGTACTACTGAAGTCTATGAGGCAGCTCCAGAGTGACAAGAGGAATGTTTTGCTCTGCCATGCTGTGAGGGATATCCGGGTAGTCGCTTTCCAGTTGCTCCCATCTCAGCTGTGGGAAGCAGGAGACAGGGCCTCTCCTTGGACCCCCTCCTTCCATTCCTAAAGAAATCTGCAATTTGCACAGGCTGATGCTGGGCTGAGAGCCCTTTGCCATGGAAGAAATTAGGCTTACAAGTTACTCCTGCTCCCTATATTCTCTCAGTGCACCCCTTTTCTAAGTGCTACCTGGAGTTATTGATGCATTTGGTACCGGTGGCTCCACATTCCTGCTTTCAGTGCTGAGGCAGCAGTGGGTTGTATTTCAAAGAAGGATTTCAGTAAGTTTGGGTTTCAGCCACATTCAGTATCATCTTGTGAGGTATTGGATAAGAGCCAATTCTACTGGAGTTTTTAGTTTCTGATGGGGGAAGGACTGATATACTTACACTCCCTGGAACAGTTATAACTACTATAAAATTAATCCACCCAACCTACAATATTTAGAGACTTAATTGATTGGAATTCATGTATTTAGACAATAGACAAAACACTGTTCAATCCTTCATCTACAAGTGAGTCTTCATGAATGTGTCTAATGGTCAGGGGGGTTCCAATGCAGATTTCCTAATATAATTTTCTTTTTCCATTTTCCAGTTGAATCTACAGTTTCATATACATACTTACTGTATTAATTTGGGGAATTAGGAAATTTGATCCCATCTCCAGTTTTATAAAAACAATGTAGTGATGCTTTTGAGTGAAATGCTTTTGCAAAACTCTTTTTTTGTTTCAGTGAATAGCCAATGGTCTTCCCTCATAATAAAAACAAAATCTATTTTGCAGAATCCTCCAATGCTACTTTATTGACCAATGCAGAAAAAATTGCTACAATCACAACCACACATACTCCTCAGCAAATACCACAGGAGACCAGGTCAGATTGTTTTCCTTGAGGAGGGCATCTTGACGTGCTCTCTCTTCAGCTACTTCTTCATCACTTTCACATCCCATGAGCTGTATTTTTCCTCTCTCCCTCTCATTTGTTACAGCAGGAACAACACCAAACCAAAGCAGGAATCCCAGTTTGATTTCAAACCACCCCAAGCAGCACAGGTAAGAAGTACCTCTCTAATTGTTTTGCTTACCACAGACTGTTGTTTCCAATCTGCTTGAGGGCTGTGTTTAAATATTTCCCTTGAAAATTCCCACTGAGAAGCTGCTCTCTCTCAGCCTGCTGAAAAGAAAGAGGAATTTGCTGATTAGTTTCTTAATATGTGTTGCTGTTGTTTCAGCTGAGAAACATTTCCAACACATTCTCATCGAGACTTTGAGGGAGTAAAAATAAAGAAAAAAAGAGCTGACATTTTTAGGGCAGTAATAATGTATGTGTTTGTTTATTGGATTGTCTATTTTGAGCGGCCTCTCCAGAAAGTATTGTTTTGTGCAAATTATAAATTCAAAGAATAAAAAAGAAGAAAACTTAATCAGGGGCAATAGCTGGAGTACTCCAGCTTGCACAGACAGCATCTTATTAGAGAGATTATCTATCTCACTGTTAACTTTCCTTGCCACTGGCCATCCCAGAAGTAACATCTTCCATTAGGGACTTCAAAACATCCCCATAATAGCATTTGAGAAAAACAACGCAGAGGCTTCTGAGCTTCTTGCAAAGGAATAAATGATGTGGTAACAACACAAAAAGCCAGCACCATGGCACAGGCTCACCCCAGGTGCCATCAGACACTGCACTAAAGCTGGCACTGGAAGGGAGGTTGTCCTTGCCTTCCCTGGTTGGTAGAACCTTTAACCACCTTCCCAAAATGTTCCCTCCTGCACTGGGCAAGGGAGGTGCTGTGTAACAGGGGTGCCCAAAAATGCACCACAGGACATGGCCAAGCCCACTCATTCCAACAGCTCTTCACCCACCAGCAGAACTCCAGATTGCAGAGTAGGGTCTGAGGAAGCAGCAAATCCTGGTCTGTGTGTGAAAATTCAACTGATTTTCCATTTTTAATTATTACTAACAAAACACTGGTTGAGTAATTCCAACATGAGAGCAGAGCAGCAGCTGACTTTGTGTTCGACTGGGCGTTTGTTGTCTCCTCTCCAGCAGGACCAAGACTTTTACACTGTTGAGCTGGAAAGAGGAGCCAAAGGGTTTGGCTTCAGCCTGCGAGGTGGCCGGGAGTACAACATGGACCTGTACGTGCTGCGGCTCGCTGAGGATGGGCCCGCCGAGAGATGTGGGAAAATGAGGGTAGGCACAAACTGCCTCCAAATAACCTTGCTTTGGAATAAGCTGGCTTCCCTGCCTCTCTCCCTTCTGCTGTGCCAGCTAAAAGGGAAATTAAATGTGAACTGAAAGTGGTTCCTGTTTACTTCTGCTGATGGCATCTGTCACTCTTGGTGCACAGTCTATAGCAGCGTGTGTTCAGTGGGAGACTTCACCCCCTTCTTCCAACACTGCTTGCCAAGCTCTAGTGCATGTTTAAAGTCTAAGGGTCATACATGGTAGCAGTGAAAATGGAACAGCCACAGTCTTTGCCTGCTAGTGGGCAGAGAGGGGACAGAACACGTCTATAGCCTATGGGTTACAAAATTATAATGTAGATTCTGATTAACAGTAATTGTTAACTAGATGTATCAGCTAAATGACAAACATTATAACAAGGGCATATATTATAAAATGCTTACTGAAAAAATAATTTGACAGGTTTTATGTACTCCTTGGACCTCTGTTAGAGAGTGCATTATAACTTTCCCACATACATTGTTGTCTCCACATATGTCATGTGAAGGGCATTTTCAAAGTTCTTGTGCTAGGGGTAGATCTGTGGGTTCAAAATTTTTGGTGATGAAAATATGGTGAAAAATCAGTGCTGTCCTGTGAATGTCAATGCTTTGACAAGCTCTTCGAAGCCCTGTTCTCTTCTCCTGAGAAGTGATTATATTTACAGAATCAGCTTTGCTGATTCATGGTAGGTATCTATATCCAAGTTAGGAACAGACCTGGAAAAGCTCTCTGAACATCCCGGTTGGAGCAGACTGTGAAACAAGCAACTGCTTTGAAGACTTTACAAATAATCCAAATTAAATAAAATAGCACCAGTTCTAACACTGCACTTACTATTGAGCAATACAGTAATTGCAGTGTGATTTTGCAGAACAGCAGTGAAATATTTTGATACCTCAAGCTTTCTCCATTATGTTCATGTTTCCCAGACTCCTGCACACTGGGCACTGTGGATGGTCACTGGAAGGAACTGGGTGTGTTTAGCTTCACCTGATGCATAGTTGTTCCAGCTTTGCTATGGCCATTGTCTTGTGGTGTGGTGGTAGGGACCCTTGTGAGGCCTTGTTTCTAATCATGATCTCTTTATTACATTGGCAGATCGGTGATGAAATCTTAGAGATCAATGGAGAAACTACCAAGAACATGAAGCACGCTCGGGCCATCGAACTGATTAAAAATGGTGGCCGCAAGGTCCGCCTGTTTCTGAAACGTGGAGATGGCTCTGTCCCAGAATATGGTGGGTCAAACTATGAAAACATTCCTTTCTTCCCTGGCATCACTCCATGAATATTTGTCTCAAGATCTGAAGCGGGAATTCTTTTTTATTTTCCTTTCTCACCAGTGTCTTACCAACCTTTGCAACATATAATTGCCTCGCTTGTGCTGAATTTTCTACACATTTCATCCTTTGCTTGCTTCCATGGACTTGGGGCGCAGTGTAAGGCAAGATCATCATAGCAGTATTTTTTGGTGATCAGAGAGGAAAGCAAAACAAAACAAAACAAACCTTATTGTCTTGTCCAGCCAAAAAAGGAATGTCATTGAACTGTGCCAAACTGTTTCTCAGCGGCTGAATTGTTGTTTCACATAGGTCTCTTCTTCTAATCAATGCAAAAACTGGGATCCCGAGTTGCTATTCTGAGGCAGTGATTTTTTTTTTTTTTGGGTTAGGTTTTTCTCTTAGTTCCTGTCTGTATCCATAGACATGAATGCCAAGATAGCTTATGAGATTTTTGCCTTTCCTTAAGATTTATGTAAATATTTATAAAGTTATTTGAGAAAAAAGAAGGGGAAAAAAAAAAAAGCTTTACTGCAAAAATATATTGATTTGGCCTCCTGAGCCCTTTTCTCCCCCCTTAAACAGTCTGCTGGTTTCAACTAGTTAATTTATAAGGTCTGAAAAGGTGAGGAGGTTATGAAAAGGTGCTCTCGTGTCTGTCTTGGGGGAAACAGTCAGTCCTTGTTTCTTACTAAGAATTGCATTAGATTTCCTTTTCTTCCCCTGGAGGTTGGATTGCTGGGTGGCTTAACTTAGCACACTATTTAATATTATAATTATGTCTTATTTATTTGAGATAATTGTCAAATATTGTGCCCTCGATGGAGGGCTACTCCCAACCAAAGGTCTTTGAGGTTTCTATAGAAACTGATGATTGAAGGGATGTCCTTTATACTTTCCTCCCTCTATTTGGGTTATTTCTGTGTCAGTAAGTTCTGTGTTTATCATTCTCTCCATGCCCTAACACCAGAAACAAAACCCTTCTGCACAATTTATGAACTAGGTTTTCTTTTCGTTTACTGTACTATGTTTGAGAGTTTCTGCTCAGTCTGCTCATTATTTAACTTAAAATGACCAATTCAGAGTATAACCAACAAACAATTGAAGTGTTTAACGATACAGAAGGGAAGTTGTGGGTTTACACTTCTGTAATATAAATAGCACACCAGAAGGTTCAATGATGGCACTGAAATTCTGTAATGTTCTTTCTACTTTTGTCTTTTCCTATACTCCTTTGGATGTACAGTACTGTATCATATGCTAGACTGCATAATACCCTGTAAATTAAGTGCTTCACTTCTCAAAGCATATGTCTGTTGCACTGAGGATGGAAATCCATCACCAATTTTCTTTTGGCTAATGCTAACCACTAAACATTCGTCCTCCAAGCAAGGATTTAATATACAGGGGTTGCACTACTGTAAAGAATATCCTTGTAACATTTGGGACTCCTTTCTCTCTTCGTTCTGTTCGCTGCAGTCGCAAATGGTTCCTCTAATAATGTTAAGTTCCAATATTTTTCTGACTTGATTGGAACGTGCTTCTCTATGAGGCTGTATATTTTTGTAATGAGTTTTGTACTTATTTTTAATGTTGTGGTCTCTGGTGGACTTTATTTTTCGTTGTTGTTTGATTGTTAATGTTTTTTCTATGACATTCTGTGTCGCTGTTCCAGCTGTCTTTTAGAATGGATGCTCTCGTTGTCTGGGTTATTGAATCACCTCTTAGATGTCTCTTTATGTCACAATAATAACAACTGCTGTCTTTGCAGCCTTATATTTGGGTGAAGCCTAGACAATCTGACTGGAAAAATAAACTTTCTTTATTCTAAGATAAAATATGAAGATTTTTCTTTCTTTCATCTTTATTATAGGGAATCTAAATTTTCTACTTTTCTCTTTCTCTTTCTCTTACTTTTCTTGGTGCTGGGCTCTTCCTTCCTCAGCGATGATACCTCCTAATATCGCTGCATGTATGAGAAATGACAAGCTCGGGGAGTCTTGCTTCTACCTTATGGGCCATAATCAAACTACGGTTTGTAGCTAAAATCAATATTAGGTGTTTTTGTGCTGTGGCCTACTTCCCTCACATTGCTTTTCTGCTTCGCTATATTCTATATGTACAGCAATTCATCCCGAACACCCTGCGTCCCCCAAATTGTAAGTACACACAACACAGGACGTGTTTGAACCTCGCTTGTGCCTTCTGTGATAGGCAGGTTGCCACAAGCCACGTGCTTACAGCCACAGAAAAGCAGCATGGTCTCATCCCCAACTGTGACCTCAAAGTGCTAATAGAGCAAAACTGCCCACACGGGAGTTGCAACGTGGATTTCACTTGGAATTCACAAAAATCGCAGCCCGGGCACACACTGACCCTCCCAGGCTCAGGAGTGGAAATGCCATCAAATGGGAGTCACTTGGCATGATGGCAGGAGGAATGTAGAGTGTTTGGCTCGGTGGGAGGGAAGGCAAAAAGGAGAAAAAGAGGAAAAAAGAAAATATCTGTCCCCACAAGTGTTTGTGAGGGTTTTCAGTCGCTGCCATCAGGGCATTCCACCTCGGGGTGGGTGTTGGGGTGCGAGTGTAAGGAAGCAGCTAATGCCAGCCAAGCTGCCACGAAGGAGTTACTTTAAGAAAGAAAACAATAAGCAAATAAAAGCAGCACTTGCATTAAGGCAGCACAGCTACTTTAGTGTTTTTCATGTTTGTAATGAATCATTCATAAACATCCGTTACAAATGATGGGAGTAATTGTAGCTTAGTTGCAGCACAGGGCTGGGGTTTAGTTTGGATGTTCTTTATCTACTTCTGCTTTTCAGTTTGTCTTGCAGAGGCAGCTCAGCTGTATTTTATCTCAAATAGTACGTGAAAAATAATGAACTGGAGATTAGATTTGAATCAAAGCCATCCTACATATTACAATATCTTTCCATTGCTTTGATATGAAACAATCATAACTACTGTCATCGTTGTTTGAATCATTGTGGCAAAACCAAAATCTACCCTAGGACTTTACATAACATGGTAGAACTAAGTGAGATTAAGCTATGCCTTAAATGAAATGGAAATGGCATGATTACAGTCTAATTCTCACACCTTCAAAATGTTATTTTATAAGGTGAAAACCTAATAATCAATTCTACTTTCTGTACGTTTTCTGCTATTTGAACCAAGGCCTCCCACACCTGGAAGGCAGTTCTTTATAATGTCTTAAAAGACAAAAATTGTTTCCTAAAGGCCCTCTTTATTGGAAGCTATTAAAAAAAAGCAGCCAACAACCTGAACTACAATGGATTTTTTTCCACTGGAAAGAATGTAGTGTAACCGAAACATTATGAATTGGGCTTGGAGAAAAATGTAAAGTGCCCCATACCCAGAAGAGCATAAAGATGAGATCAGCTTGGACCAAAACATGGCTAAAGATCAGAGCAGCACCAGTACTAACCTGTAACTCTCGTTGTTCACAGTTAAATTAACAAAAGCTTCGGTTAGCCTTCGCTGACTGCTTTAACAGTTGTTTGTTTTTGTCACTAATGAAGTCTGAAGAGTGCTAAGTGGTGTCACAGCACCACGGAAGGCATCAATACCAAACCCTTTGCTGTTATTTTCTTTCAGACCCCAGCAGTGACAGGAACAGTCCCGCCACAGGTTCACAAAATGTATCGGAAATGAAACCTGTGCCATCCGACCGACGGCAGCACCCATCATCGGAGTCCAGTTATCCACCAGACCTTCACAAATCATCACAACATGGGGACAAGCGGACTTACGTTAGAGACCTAAAAGGCAGCAGAGAGTTTAGCAGACATCCCAATGAACACCACACTTGGAATGGGACTTCTAAAACCAACGACCACGTGCCAGGCAGGAAGACGGAGAGGTCGCCGGAGAGGAGGCACGAAAGGCAGCCAGAGAGGGCGGTGGTGAACGGGCAGAAGAGGAGGTCTCCCGAAAAGCGCAGGGAAGGGACAAGGAGTGCAGACAACACTTTGGAGAGGCGGGAGCGACTTGAGAGGAGGAGAGACCTCTCTCCTGAGAGGCGCAGAGAGCGCTCGCCCAGCCGGCGGCGGCGGTCGCTGGAGAGGCTGACGGAGCCGAGGAGGTCTCCTGAGCGCAGGAGAGAGAACTCCCTCGACCGCCGGGCCAAGTCGTCCGACCGGCGGAGGGACAGGTCCCCCGAGAGACGGCTGCGGGACGAACGAGTCGGCCACCGGGAGAGGGAAGAGCCCGGCTGGAAGCACGAGCCGAGCCGCAGGCACCCGCCCGAGCAGCGCAGGCGGCCCTACAAGGAGTGCAGCACCGACCTCAGCATCTGAGGGGCTCCCCGGGGTCCCTGTCGCCTTCTCCACACCAAGGGAGCAGAGGAGAGAGTGAAACCACCTGGCTTTTGCAGGCGACGAGACACCCGCCACCTGCTGATCCTACAAACCGTTTATGCAGATGAAATCTTATAACAAAACAAAAAAAAAAGCGTTGTGCCTGATGTATAATATTAAAGAAAGTATTTTTCAGTGTATTCTTTTTTTTTAATTACTTGCCAAATGTTGGTCCTAAAGGATTATAAAATTTTGTTTCTACATTCTTTGTAGATTTCTTAAAAATAATTCCTTTATTGGGCTACTTTCCCCCCTCCCCAATATAGTAAGTGGGGGTAGCCAGTAATATAATATAGGCAAAGGATTTTATGACCAAGTTTGAATAATTTGATCCAGACTGTTCTCTAGTGACTCACTGCTACACTGTATGTAGAAAATTTTTTAAGGGTTGGGGGTGGGGAAGGAAGAAAATGGTTCATCTCAGTAGGAATGGAGCGCTCCTGCTGAAGGAATTAAAAAGGAAAGAGACAAATGTTCCTAAAATTGCAAGAACTGTTTGAAGAGACTACTGTTTCAATGAAGGATATTTATAATAATAATAAATAAATTGAAAAAAAAAAAAAAAAAAAAAGAAACA
>VYXF01011009.1:789670-942852 GCA_013397295.1 Polioptila caerulea
GTTGAAAAAAAAAATAAATCAAAATGCCTTGTAAGTGATGGCATCCTTTCTACTGCTTCCAAACCCCCTGAGAGTTAGAGCCCTGCTCTGCAGCATGAGCATTGCAGCTCCATACTCTGTGGTGCAGCCTTAGTCACTTTAATTAATTCCAGCCTTACTTTTTGACCATAAAATATTTTTCAAATCTTCTAAAAATGAAAAGAACCCCTTTTTAGATTGTAACTTGGCTCCTGTTTTGTCCAGCAACATTCTGCAACTGTGAAGCTGCCAAGAAGATGAATTAGAGTCTGTTTCTTATGAAGAACTGGGAAGTTTCTAAAGTGGTACGTGAAAGAGCTCTGCAAATTGATTTTGTTAGGGTTTGGGTTTGTTTTGGGGTTGAGTTTTACTCTTTTTTTTTTTAATCAGCCAGACATGATCAAGTTCCTGTGCCATCAGTATGCTCAGTCCTGTCATTTGCATTGATTAATTCCTAATTGTGAAAGTTTTGACTGCAGAGGGATTGTTCAGCCAACATGGAGGATTACATGGGGTTTGATCTCTTTGGTTAGTCTTGCACTTAACTTCTGGGTTGACTGAGTTTGCTGCCTTTATACACTTTTACTCAGTTCACTCACTGAATATTCATCCCTTGGCATTGGAGCCAGTGTTTTATTTAATAGTGATCTTGTGTTAAACCATCTGCTGTAATATGCTTGTTTTATCACTGGAGTAGTAATTATAGATACTGTTCTCCTCCTCACTTTAATACCTTTTGTTACAACAGGCTTTCAGCTCTGTCTCTTGGCTGACTGTTCTGCTGAAGAACATTATAAATGGCTCATAATATGTTCCGTTTTTTGGCTCTCATAAATAGCACCAGAAAAAGATGTCATTTATGACTCACTGCTGCCATCTGTAAATGTGTGCCTGTTAGGCCTTTGGGATTGTATTTTCTTAAGATTTATTTCTAAAAAAGGAAGCGTAGGAACTAAAAAAAGTACCTCAATTTACTTAGTAGTTGCTGTAAATCGCGTGAGTCTGACATGATGCCAGTTTCTGTTTTGGATGTGATGCTAATCCATCAGCATTCCTCCCTGGTATATGATGAAGAAGCAGTAAAATGTCACTCAAATTGAAGTGTTGGGGTTTCAGGACAGAGAGGAGTACAAAATGTGTGCTGCCACAAGGACTGCTGCTTAATGAATGTAGGAATTCAGTGGTTGGGACTGACCATGACTGGACAGTCTGACACAAACACGAGCTTCAATTCAGAGATTTTATTTTTTCCAGAATTTAAGGCATACTGTTCCTGAATTCCTGTGTCTGAATTCTCTATAAATACCCCAAGCATATCCTACATATTGCACAAAAGATGGTGTAAATGCCATTAAAATCCTGTGAAGTTTATTCATGAGTTCAGGCTCAGCCACTGTTTACCCCGGTATTTTGGCAGAGTTTAGACTTTCATATCTGGGTCTAGAGGCACAAGGAGACGAGCTCTGGCAAGTCAGCAGAAAATAGTGTGTGCCCTGGCCCTTCCACATCAATGCCAAACATCTCTGCATAGAGGCATTTTGGTGAAAATGTGAGCTGCAGTGATGTGCTCTTCACCCACCAGCAGTGTTGCTGGCTGGACAGATGAGGGGCTCTTATCCTCAGCAAATCTTTGGCAGCATGTGCATTGCAAATCCTCCATTTCAAGGAACAGTCTGAGCCTCAAGATGCTGAAGTTGAAACGGGGGTGGTTTCATCTCCTTGAGAAGTCTCATTAGCTTTAATTTTTGCAGAAAAGATTTTCTTAAAAGAGAACTTCTGAGGCGGTTTAGCTGCAGCAGGAGGGAGAGGTCATACTCAAGCAAATCCAAATTGCTGGCACTGTGCCTCAGCCAAGGTTCTTTTAGTCCATGCCTAAGCTGTTGTGACTTTGGTGCTGACTATAAGGAAGAGTCAGGCTTATATGGAATGGGAATTCCAACTTGCTTATGTAGAGTTTGTAGACCAAACCTCATCTCTGCCCAGTGTCATCTATGACCAGTCTTAAATTTCCTTTCTTCAGGTTTTCTGTCTGCCACTGGCAGTTCGAGCTCATCTGACACCACCTCACATCTGCTGTGAGCTGAGGGCATACGTGTGCATATATTTGGATGTATGGCTGAGCTTATCTGCAGCAATTTGTTGAGTCAGGAAAATGAGATGGTGAGACTGTCCCTGCAAGCCTGGTGGCTCCTGTTCGTATGAATGAGATTTTGAATTAGCTGCCGTGCTTCTTTCTAAGGATAGTCAGAAATAGGAATGTCTGGAGGAGGAAGTTGGCTGAGGCTCATTCCATATGTGCTAAAGAAAATATTGATTGGATGTGGAAGCAACTTGGAGGGCTTCTTGAGGACTCGGGCTTTTGTTCCATATAAATGAGCAGGCGGTTTTGTCATTGTTTCTCAGTTAAATTCTTCTGGATCCTGTTTTTGCTTCTGAGACTCCAGTTTGCTTTGGGGACCCACAGGCAACTTCTTTCCTCTCTGTTTGATCCAACAATTGTTGCCACGGCTTTGAAGTGTGGAGTCTGCTGGCAAAGCCTGTGCCTTTGTGACCTCTGAACTGCAGTTGTGTAACACAGGGCTGGCTTCCAAGAACACGAGGCAGTTTCTCTGCTGTTCACTACAGCAGACAGGGTCAGCATGTCCTGCTCCTACTCTTCTGTGGAAACAGAGGTCCTGACCACAGGCATGGAGAGCTGAGGAAAAGCCAAGAATCACCCTCTGAAGGTACACCCAACTACCATGTCCTACTGGTTTCCAGATGTGACATAAAAACTAAAAGAAGTCATTAAATTTTGGGGGCTGATTCACAGTACTTGAATTCATTATTCTGCGAAATTATTTACTGAATGATTAGAAGATGTTTAAAGATTCCTGTACACATTATTTGCATGGTAACAGTAAGACAAAAAGAAAAGACCATAAAAATATTCACAGCATATGTTTTCTTGTTGAGGATGCGTCAGACATCTGTTTTCCTTCTCCAGTCCCTTCTCTAGTTGAAATGATAACCTGATGAGGCAGGTGTTTTTAGAAAAAATGCTGGGGATGCTAAAATGGAATCATTTTGCTGGAACCTCAGAGAAGTCTAAACCAATTCTTGAAAAATATTGGTCCTTGAAAAGTATTGTTTTATAAAAGTGGTACTTTGTGTCACTTAATATAAATTTGCTAACCTGAAAAAGGTTTAATTCCTTATAAAGGAAACTACTGACTGTTTCTTCCTAAGGTCCTTGACTCACGTGGGCCCAGTTTGTTTTTTGAACCTCTGACCAATAACCAGGATTGAAAGTTGACTGCCACTGAATTTCCTTGTGCTCTTGAGACAGCTTGGCCAGAAGTCTTCAGCTTAACTGTGCGATAACAATGTGAAAATGTGCAAATATGCAAACTATAAATGGCTCTGAAGCACTCAGAGTGACAATACACACAGTTTGGATGTTGGGATCATGGCACAAGCCTGTGTGAGGGACCCTGTCCCTGCTGGGCTCACCGCTGCCTGGTGCCTTCCAGCTGCCCACGGAGCTGGAGCGTCTGGGGCTGCTGAGCTGTGTTTATTGCAGCACTCAGTAGTTTGGGCTGTAGGCCCCAACTTCACAGCACTGCTTTACACCTGAGTGCATCTCTGGGGGCATCCCAGAGCCAGAAGGGGGTTTTCCTCCCAAGGACCCCCAAATCAGGACTGCTTCCCTTTGCTGAGAGCAGTGACTAACACTGCCATCACTTGTGACATTGCATCAACTCAAGTATTTTACCCTGAAATTCTGCCTATCCTAGAGATTATTCTTGGTTTGTAACTAATATTAATGATCGTAGCTTCTGTTATTGCATTGCTTCACATATTGTGAAAATCCATATCCCTCTTCTTTCTAAGGATTTCATTCATCTGCCTGACTCTTCTTATTCCAATTATGACTTAATAAAGAGAGAGCCTTCTAACACAACTTCATGACAGTTACAGATTATTCATCCTTTCTATCATTGATGTGTTTCACAGCAGTGAAGACTCATGGATTTTTTTTCATCAGAATTTCTTTATAAAAAGGGTGCACTCTAATTCATTGAGCCAAAAATAGACACGTGCTCTCTTCAAGTTTAGGTGTACTTTACTCCCTGTTCATTGTGCAGAGTGATCCGTAAGGATAGCTGCTCAGAAGGAAAAATCAAATTTCAAAGTATTAAGTAATTAGACAGATAGACTTGTGAGCTTATTAGAAAATGTTCATCTTTGCAGTTCTCTCCAAAAGGAGGTTTGGTTTGCAGTTTTTTTTTATACATATGCTTTTTCTACTTTATGTTACTCAGTTTGCCTTCCTACCTGAAATCTCCTATAGCTGCTAAAGCCTGATGATTTATTTCAATGTCTTGTTGTATCTCTTTTGATAAAGTGGCATAAAATTGATTCCTTTACTTTCAGCATGCTCCTTTATTTCCAGCATGCTCTTTGTCTTTATCAACTTTCACTGCAAAGCGGAACAATTCATTCTTTCTCAGTCTCTGGTTCCTACAAGATCTTTTGCTAAAGGCAGGATGTTGTGAGGTTTTTGGCTTCATTTATCATAGCAGAATTGCATCAACAGTTTTGCAGCAAAATGGAGAAGATGGATAAACAGTGGAAAGCTGAAGCAGCAAATTTCATACACCAGGCTATTAGCAAAAACTGATTTTCCAATTTTGCACAAAAACAGAGCAACTTTTGTTTGTGTGTAGTCCTGCCAAACCCACATTAACTGTATTTAATTTGATTGCTTGGAGTCCAGATGAAAATGCTTTTCAAATAATTAGTTGAGCGTTATCATGGAGATCCTGATTCTGAAAAATGCCTTGCTGAGGAAAGCATAGAGGCAAATGCCTGAGACTTGCAGAAGTCAAGGGACATAATCATTTAATTAAGAACCTTCCTGAGCAAGGTCAGGAATGTTCATAGGAGTTAATGATCAGCATTCTCTCAACCTGTGCCAGAAACAACACCGCTTGCAGTCTACTGATTAATGGTTTTCGTGGCTTCCTGTTCTTGCCTTTTTTTCTTGAGCCCTCTGACAAGATCTCCATGTCTGGGACTTGTTTCACATGTGCTATCAAGTGGCAGTGCCCCTCACGCAGCAGGAGCCCATTGAAAACATGGTTGTGGCTTTGTGTCCCATTGCTGTCCTCTTGTTCCACAGGAAATTCCTCTCCAGGAAGCTTTCCTCACATTTCTCTGCTCTCTCTCTTTTGTGGTGCTCGTGTTCTCCAGAGCAGAAAATGTTACTACACTGAGGATATCCATTCACCTAGATGTATTGGATAAGACCATCTCTTCTCTCTCAAGATCACTGGTAGCAAGTATTTAGAGGATTTCTTTTTTGCCACAGGTTCTTATGGTCCCTATGCCAGGCAATGCTCCCCTTCCTGCCATGGTGGAATTTCATAGCTCAGCCTCAGGTGTGTTCTCAGACTCAGGGGACGCATGAACATCTTGGGGATCACCAGATCCGGGCTGAGGGGCTTCAGTACCATCTGAAGGTCATAGAGCAGGGTGCTGTGCTGCCCTTACCCTCAGCAAAGCCCTCTGCACTGTCAGTGAACACAGTTTTATATTGAAATTAAGATGCTGAAAAACAGAAATACCCAGAACTGTGTGGGTGATTCAAATAAAATAGAGTTTCCATAGCAAAGAAGTAGTTATGTACTACATAATGGTCTAGAGTTAATGAAGAATCAAGAGAAGCTGAAGTTTGGGTATTTTCTATGGTGGAAGTGAACCAGCAATGCTAAGGGAAAGGCAGATGTTGAAACAAAGATAAAACCAAGTGCACAAAAGTCCATTTTCTTAAAAACAACACAACAACAAAAAAGGCCTGTCAGAATGACAGTCAGGCTAGTATTTATCTCTTGATGACTAAGTTAAGAACAAAAAGCCTGGAAACAACAAGCAAAAAGGAAAGGTAAGCAACTTAAAAGGCATTTCCACTCAAAAAGATTTTCCATTTATTTTTTAAATTTGTCATAATGTTAATCTTTGAAAAATCACATCCTCCTATAAACATGGAAAAAAAAAAAAAACCCCAAGCATCCCACCCTTCAAATGTTATCATGTTTTTCCTCTCTTGGTACACCCATAAGAAGATCTGGCATTGGACATGTCCCAATGTAGTGTGAGTATTAAAGTAGCAGAGAATACTGAGGAAATAGGGAAAGCCTTGGACTGCTTTCCCCCACACACTCTTGTGTTCTTTCTTTGCATATTTAGCAGGGTTAAAACTAGGTCAGAGTCGCTCTGCCATGTGCTGAAGCTGCAGCTCTGACATTAGCCCGGAGCTGCCTCTGGCTGCTGTCAGTTTGCAGGGCTGGTGGAGTCAGTGAGCCTGAGCTTCCTCTTACAGACCATGGCATAAACCACAGTGAGTGTGCAGAGGCAGCAGGGAGACGTGGGGAGGGATGGAGACAGCCTGGGCCAAGTACCTGCAGATGCTGCAAGAGCCAGCAGAGCACCCTGATGGTGCAGCCATGGCCAGGGAGGAGCAGAGGGGTCTGTGGGAGGAAGAGTGTGCACCCTCAGGGCACCAGGCCCACATGGCAGCAGGGCTCATGGCTCTGCCAAAGGGAGGCTTTAATGCAGCCAGAGGCTTTGTCATTGGCATGGACAGGGTGGGGGACAGATGTGTGGGCAGGGACGCTTGGGCTGGGTTTCAGGCAGCTCTGCCTGTCAAACACCTCATCTACCCTCGCTGGAGGGAAAGCAGAACAATATTCTTCCCCATATGATACAAAGAGCACAGCAGCAGCAGCTGCTTGCCATCATTTGGTGCCCTTTTTTGCTTGAGCAAGAGCCTGGCTGGCAAGGGACTGAGCCCTGAGCCAAGTGCCATAATCAGAGGGGATAAAATAGGTTGTGCTACAGGCAGCAGTGCCTCAGAGAAGTTTGGCTCCAGCAGTCAGGGAGGGGCTCTTGCCACCAGCGGTGAAAGCAGCCCAGTTCCACTGGAACCTGTGGACCAGAGTGTCCCAGTGGAGGTTCTGAAGGCAGGAGAAGACAGGACCAGCCTGGCTGGGGGCAGTCCTTGTCTTTTGTGGTGCTCCTTGTTCTGGGATCACATTGTCTTACTGGTTTAACTACCAGCATCCTCTCCTAGAAAACTGCCCTGTGCCAGCATGGTGTAGCATTTACTCTTTATGATTACTAATTACAGATATTTATACTACATTTATACAGATATTTATACAGATTTTTATGCTACAGTAGAATTTAAAGGGCAGACCAAAGTCCAGTAACTGCTGTTCCTTGGGTTTCTGAAATGAACTTGACTTTACAGGGAAATGTAAATCCTAATATGCTGTGACTGCAGCAAAGTATTGCCCCTCACAAATAGACTTTTACNTTTTTTTTTTTTTTTTTTTTTTTTTTTTTTTTTTTTTTTTTTTTGTTGGGATGTTCTGTTTCATTTTGCTCTTTTCCTAATGATTAATAAATTGAGATAAATTCAGAATGAAGGGTAACCACAGTATCTTACCCTGGATGTGTCAGTCAGAAGGTTGGTGGCGTGGACTGGCTGTCTGGAGAATTTCCTTCCCCGCATTTGTTAAGTACTGCTCTCAAGGACTTAAATGGTACAAAGACTCCAGTTTGGTTTTCTTCCTATCACCCAGGGCAAAATGGTGGAATTCTAGAATAGCATGACAATAGTAGGTTGTAGGGAAAAAGAGAGGGCAGGAAACACGAAAAGGGAGCAATCCATGTGTCTCCCTTGGTTTTGGCCAAGTTGAGCAGCGAAATGGAGGCAGTGTATCAGCCAGTGCAGTTGTGTGAAGGGTGCAAGATGCTTCACAGGCTGCAGGAGCTATTTTCCTTTGTGAGAAGCAGAATGTTTCACTGGGAATATTTGATCCACTCTGGTTTTGTTGTAGGAATGGGCTCTTAGGCTTGGTATCCAGTCAGGCCCCAGGTACAGCAGGGGCTGGCTCTGCAGACACGCCCCGTGTTGGGGAGAACTCACTGACCCCAGCCCTGCAGCTCACACGTTCCCTGGGGCAGCTGGGGCAGGCACCCACTGGGAGAACTGGTGGTGAAGCTGGGGCCAGGAGCTGAGCAGGAGCTTTCAGAGACCTTCCAGCTGGGAGCTGAACAATAGCTTCCAAAAACTGAGGATGCAAATCTGCGTGCCCTCGCAGCCAGCTGCAGAGTGTGGTGCAGCTCAGGGCTAATGAGATTTGGAGGAGAGGATTTTCTACCAGAGCAGATGTATCTGGCAGCAGTAGATGTGACAGAGCTGGGCAGATTCTCACTTTGAATGTGCTGGTTGCTGTCTCAGGAAACAGACACCTGCAGTTTGTTTTGTGTGCATGCACACGTGTCAGTCCCCAGTTTCCCTCCAGGATTTCCTGCATGCTAAACATGGCCAAAGACTGTCAGGGTTTTTTCCACCACCAGATAAGTGAGTGTAATGGGTTCCTTGAATCAAGATTTGAATGCATCAGGTAACCTGTCCTTATCTAAATGCAGTCTGTTGTGTTCTCCTGGTTCTTGACAGCAGCTCAACCCTGGGGTGTGCATCACACCCCAGCAGCCCCTTCTGGTGAAGGCTGCTTGTCAGATAAATCCACTCTGGCCTTGGGGTGAAGGAGGGGATGGCTTTTCCAAACTCTGGACTCCTTTGGCTGAGGGTGGTTCTCCCTCACCATTTATGGCAGCCCAGCATTTGAAGAGGGTCTTTCAGGCTGGGGTTTGGCCATGAGAAGTAAGAGTCAAGTTGAGCAGGAGCTCTTCAGTCACTGGGCACAGAAGAGGGGAAGACAAACAGGCTGCCAAAAGCCCTGGTGAGTTCAGTGTGCAGCAAGGCCTTTGGCTGTCCCTGTCACATGCACTGGTGGCCAACACAGTGCAACCCCTCTGTGATCCTGCTGGGGATGGGGGCCTGGAGGATGCCTTGGGCAGTGGAGAAAGTCAGAGACCCATCTGCACAGAAGACAGACTTACAGAAGCACAGGAAACTTCTGATCCTTCTGGAGCTGACCTGCAGACCTGGGGTGGTGGGGGGCAAATCTCCCATCGTGTTGGGGGTGAGGGCAGCGTGTTGGGTGCTCCAAGGAGCATTATATTTGAAATTGTTTATCAAGTGCCCTCATGTTTATGTTGGAGAACTTGAAAGAGGTATGAATCTGCTGAGTGTGTATCAGGCTGGGGGAGAACAATGACCATTGCTGTGGCAGGCAATATATTATGGCTAGCTCACCAGCTTGGAAAGTGAATGTGATTATTCTTTGTGTTTGCTTTTGTGAGGGATAAGAGACTGTTTTGCTTTCTCAGGTGTTTTGAGTCTTTTAACTCTGCCTTTGTCTTGCTGGGTTTGGGAATTAGCTTCTAAGTGTTTGTGCATTCCTCCTTCTCAAGCTGGGGGTTATTTTTTTGTTTGTGTGGAATGAGGTAGGTTTTCTGTATGGGATATTACCTCATGCTCTCTTAATTGTTTTGCTGCTGCTGCAGTTTTGGAGGGGAAGTGGCACAAAGAAGATGAAGCAGCATTTCTGTTTGAGAGGAACAGAACTCAGAAGTGTGCTGTTTATTCAAGAAGCTGTTGCCAGGCTTGTGAAATCAGCCTTGGTTTGTATAGTTCTCCTACTGCAAGAGAGATGAATAAAAAGAAGGCATTCCAGTTCAGGCTGAAGGACTAACGGGCAAGACAGGCACCTGAAAAGGAGACAAATAAGTCCAAGCAGTGGCATTCAGAAAACCATGGAGAAAATTTTCTCCTTTCTTCTTGCATAAGCTGTCACCCTGCTGATGGGGCTCTCTGCTTCTAGAGCAGAATTGCTTTGCATCTGGCCAGCTCAGAGCTGGGGCATGGAGCATAAGTCTGTCAGTCCTCATCCATGCAGCCATGCCCTTAGTGTGACATTATCGCCACATGTGCAGCTGGTGATAATTTTTTGGGGGAGCGTTATTGAGTTTGACATTGACATGGTAAGGACTTTGTAGGATATTTCCAGACTTTGTTCCTGCAGGGAAGAGGAACCATGCTGTAATAATTCACCATCTGATTTACCTAGAGATGTCACATAACATTCCCTCTAACTGGCCTGCACGAGTACTGGATGGGTAGAGCACGTTATTTTCTGTTTCTTAATTCACTGGGAATAATTCATTGGCTGACAGCTGTGCTGGTGACATGAGTAGGTGCACCCCACTGAAACAAGCCCTGACAATCCACTCAGCACCCAATTTGGCTTCATGGCATCTGTGCACTTGTAATCTCCCTGTTACGCAACCTCTGGGCCTCTACCCACAGTCTGCTGACATTCATTTATTCATTTGATTTCATCTTCACAAGCAGCAACTGCTGTCATTTCCATATTACCAAAGGAGGCTGGGAACATGTTGACACAGGCTTGGGCTCATGTCTATGCTCAGAGAGCAGATGGGGAAAGCTTTGTACTCATCAAGGAAAAGAGGGTATTTAAGGACATCTTCCCTTTGTATAGAGGCTCTGTTGGAAGAGATGATCAGAAGTGGGCCTTGGTTTCTTGAGAAGGGTCAAAATAAACATTTTGTCCTATTTTTGCAAAATAAAATTCCAGTTTATATAGGTGGGAAGAGGAAATAACTTTGCAATATTCAGTACAAGCAAGCCAAATGCTCTAAATACCTGAAACAAAAATGAACCTGAAAGGCCAAGTAAGAAGCAAATATTCTTGCCCTGGTTGCTCCAAAGGACCTGGGATCTAGTCTCCCTTGGTGAAAATTAGTAAAAACACTGGAGCATTTGAAAATGCCATTTCCATCTCTTCAAAACAGTGAGGAAGCTCCAAAGTCCTCAGAAAAGGCAAATTTTCCAGTCTCTTTTCCCTATAGCTTTGTGCCTAGAGGCACCCCTTTTTGTGTGAGGAACAGACAGCTTGCAGTAGGCACACAAAAAAGATTTAGAAGTGGTTTTTGGACTGGATGATTTCATGTTTGCCCAGAACTCTTGGGAATGGACTTGATAGCTCTTACTTGGATTCTTCTGTCCAGCTAATGCTCTTCTATTCAGTCCACATCCCCCACATGTCTCCCCCATTCCTAATTTGATTTATCAGCTTGACACAAGAAATATGGCGTGGATACATTTCTCATTTGTATTACAGGATAAAACCTACTTTTTAATTTTGCCATTTGGAGAGGAGAGAAAAGGTGGATAAAACCCTCCATAAAAAGGTGAGCCCAGCAGGTGCTATTTCATTTTCTGTGGTTGTCTGCTGGTTCTGGAGAAAGATGGATCTTGGCTGGGAGACAAAACCACAGAACATTTATTGACTAATATTCTACAGGTGAGAAAGGCTGCAGTGATAAGGGAAAAGAGGAGCTTTCTGGAGGCAAAATGCAGGGCACCTGGAAACCCTGATTTTAACCTTAGAATATCTTCATTTGACCTCCTGCCACAAACCGACCAAGACTCTGAAATGATCCACTTTATCTCCTCACAGGTAATAATCCTGTCACCCTGTAATTTTTATCCAAAGTAGTTATGCTGTAAAAATGTGATGACTGCCTCTGCAGCGCTCACCTGCTTCTATAATGGGATAATTGCAGTTAAAGGTAATGTGTTTTTAATTTCATACTATTATTGGGTTGCTGGTAGATAAATATATAGGAGATGGTCTAATAAAGCAATTTGAAATCTCCCACAGTGAGCTGTTGGAAGGACATATCAACCACAAGCAAACAGCACAGTCCTAATCAATATTGGCAGAATTGCTAGAGAGATGAAGAGGGGAGCTAAAATGGGATGGCCTGTCCCTCACTTTGGTGCTTTGACAAAAGCTCAGGGCTTGGGCTCAGCCTGGGGCCAGCACTTCTGTTATGCTGCTGATGCAAGACCCAGGAATTGCAGCTTCCAGTCCTCACTCTGCCAGATGTGTTTTTTCTGAAGCCAAGTGACTCTTGTGTCACCACATGTGAGGCCAAAATTATTCCCTTCCCTGCTGCTCTGGAAAGGCATTGATAAGGAATGTTCTTTGAGCACCTGCGGGTGTTGGGTGCTGCCAAACTCCCTGGTGATATCTCCTGGGCTGACTGAGGACCAAATTAGGTGCTCAGCAAGCTTGGACTTGGATATCCTCCTCAACTAATGGAGAAAAATACCTATTGCTTGGTCTGCCTTGCGTCGTTTGACATAAAAGCTGAGCTGCTGTGTTCCTGCCCAGTGCCTCCAGGCATGAAGGCTGGAGAGGAGCAGTACCTGGTCTCTCCTCTGTGGGGTAACTAATCAGGGCAATAAGAGGAGCTGTCTCCACACAGGTAAGGCACTGCAGTAAGAAATGGGCTCTTAGTCCTTCACTAGGTGTGTTTTGTCCACGGCCCTTTCTTTCTGCACAAGGATTTCTCCCAGCTCTGGAGGCACATTTTTTTCTATTATTCAATTTCTGCTTCACTCCCCTCCTTTGGAAAGGAGGGGATGCAGAACAATGCTGGATCTCCAGCTCTCTGGCATTCTTTGATTTCCCATATTGTCCAAAAAACTGTTATCTCAGTCAATAGCACACTCAGCCCTTCAGCCATGCAGGGAGCATCAGCTCTCTTGTTAGTCTTCAGGTGCCCAGTTCTTTACACTGTTTTTGCTTTCCATTTTTCTGTCTGGCTTACAGCCATATTTTTCACCTTATGGAAATCCTATCCAGTGTGTTCAGATCTTAGTGGAGACACATGCTGTTTGTCAAGCAGCCTCTCCAGCTGCTTTCTTTCAATTCATCTCTTCTTAGAATTCAGCCCCTGACTTTCATACCAGGTAGGATTGCAGCAGCCAAACCCTGCCAGATTCACATGTTAAAATTCTGAATCCCATGTACGTGGTAATAATTTAATAGACCTGAATAAGAAGAAAGTACAGATTCTACTGCATGGGATGGAGTTTTGACTTTGATTAAGGTCCTAAAGGTAGTCTTACTCTACTTTGGTAATGAATTTTTGGATAAACAAATTATAGACTAATATTTGTAATGAAAGTAGTTCCTGTATTTATGTTTATGCTTTGTGGCTCAAGTATAGGATAACCAATTCTATCTATCCATTTAATTAATGCTCACAGGGCAGCACACAGGGCTGCCCAGCAATAGGGAATATGACATTTGACTCAGCAAACCAAAAAGTCATGGTAAAAAGTGATTAATGTTATTTAAAAATGCAATTACCATTTGGCCCAGGGCAGGTTTGGATCTCCTATGACAGCCGAGGAGATGCAGGCTGGATGTAAAAGGCACTTGATGCTGCTTGTTCTGGGTAAACTGTAAATGTTTTGTGACTTCTCTCACCTTAGCAAAAGTGCAGTGCCAACCTGTTACAGGAGCACACTTAATTGCTCCTTAAGAACAGTTTCATTGTTACCTGAATATGCACTGTGGCCTCGCCTTCCAAGCCCACCCCTGCCCTCAGAGCTCTTGACATTAAAAGCTATTGATGGATGAGCTTGTTTTGAATCCACTTGAACAGAACCCGTTTGAGAGTTCAGGGCTGATGTGATTGAGTTCACGTGCTGAGGGAGAGGAGGGTGCTGGCAGAAGGGGAAGGAATTCCAGTGGGAAAAACAGTTGGAAGGGAGAGAAAGGTGGTGAGGAGAGACATCAAGGCCCAGCTGGTGGGAAAGAATCAGAGGCAGAGCTGAGAAAGGAAAAGGTAGTACAGATGGGGATGGGAGGGAGGCACGCATTTGGCTTTTCCCTGAAGCTGTACTTAGCAGTGGATTTTCTTCTTGTCTGAAAAATAACCTAGTAAAGGAAGTAAAATCTGTCTTGCAAGGAAAAATATCTGTTGTACATGCAACGGGCTGAAAAAGATGATGAGCTTGATCTTATGTTTCAGACCATGGAAACTTAGGGGTTTGACTTTTTAAAGAAATCATGCCCTT
Source organism: Polioptila caerulea (assembly GCA_013397295.1). Lineage (NCBI taxonomy): Eukaryota > Metazoa > Chordata > Aves > Passeriformes > Certhiidae > Polioptila > Polioptila caerulea. The sequence goes on from VYXF01011009.1 coordinate 803,544, forward strand.
CCTCCCCACCTTTTCCACTCTGCTCTCTCAGCTCAGGCAGATGGAAGAACAGGATTAGCACAGACACACTGTTCTGACCGACATGGAAAAGGCAGTTTTCACCTCAAGGGAACTGAAAAATATCATCAGACACACGTTGGATTATATAAGGTCAGGTGCTGTGTAAAACCACTCTGATCACTGCCACGTGCTGAGGGACCATCCACTCCCACCAAGGGCTGGTGAGATCAGTAGAGGGGGCTTAGGAGAAGTTGAGATGACATAAATTAATCTCATATTGCTTCTGGCATCTCTTCCAGAGTATGAGCTCCCTCTCAGCACCACTCAATAGTATTAATACCTGCTCCAGTCCTTGCATCACGTCTGCATGGCTGGCAGGATATAATAGAGGACAGGAAGGATTGTATTTCTCTGTCTCCACTCCACTGGTCAGGAACTGGATGCTGTAGATGAGCCATGCTTGCTTTGATGGTAATTTGTAAGCCTTTGCTTGAAGCACTGCCACCAAGTCAGTTGTACAAGCAAAGCTGATCTGAAATCCAAGTCCCTGATAAATCACTTCAATGCTGACCTAATGAGTTCTTCATGACAAGAAGATTTCTGCAATGGCTCATTCAACAAGCAATTTTTTATTTTCTATACCGATGGTAAGGACTGAAGAAATGGTTTCACACAGAAAAATGAGGAGCAGTGGTACTTTGTGAGATTAATTGGTGACTCGATTGGTCTTGCTGTCAAATGCCAGATGTTCTGGCATTGGTAAAAATAAAAAAAAAAAAAAAAGTGGCTTAATTTAGGTTTACTTCATTAGCTGCTGATGTCACTGCATTCCACCCTATTCAAATAATTTATGAGATCCATGTCTTTCCTTCCCAAGAGACTCATTTTCCCCTCTGAATTAATTATAAAAGGTTGATTTGAGGAGGAGTGGGACAAAAATCTCTAATCCTGCTTTCTTTCTTTTCTCCTTGTAGAGGAGAGTGTGTCAGGGCAGGTCTGGATCCACAGGACTTGTGGACAGGGGAACAATGCTGCCACTGCCAGCCCTGTGGGGCTCCTCAGCCCATGCCCTGTGCAGAAAACCTCCCTCCCAAAGCAGACCTGAGGTGAGGGGCCACCACAGCCTGCAGTGATGCTGCCAGGGCTCCACGGTCCCCACTCAGCACAGGGCAGTGAGCCTGCAGCAGCACATCAGGAGTGCTGAGAACAAAACTGCCAGTGCTGTGCCTAGGGCTCGAAGCACCAGCACAAAGTGGAAGTGTCTCTTGTTCTCCCTCATTATGGGAGGGCTGAGGTGGGGTGGCAAAACAGCCAAGCAGCTGCCAGCTCTGCCCTGTTCTTTCCTCCTGAGTTACCTGCCCCAGATCCTGTTCTCTTGCACTGGTTCTCAAGACCACAGTGTAACATGAGATGAAGCTATTTGAGATCTTTAAAAAATTATATCTTACATGACTAATTATCATGAGCTGACTAATAGCTAATGCTTCTGGGGACAACTGTACCTACAATAGCCAAACATCTTTATATTTGCCAAAAATTAGGAGGGAAAAAAGATAAATTTTGCCTAAGCTGGAACTTTTTCCAGGTCAAGTCTCTTCTCATTTAGCTGTTAACCTTGAAGTATTACATAAAGTTTGGGGCTGTGAAAAACTTCTGCAAAGTCAGATCTGAGTTAATTAAAAGGAAACCTTTTCTCTCTGGAGGCTCTGTGTCAATCTGGGCAGCACAGGGCCATCCCATGGGGTCTTCCCAAGGAGACATCTCACACACCTGCTGCTGTGTGTGCAGGGCTTTGAGCTTCTCCTTTGGGGAGGATGCAACGACCTCCCTCTGAAATCTCCACAAAGCCCCAGCAGGCTCTGCTGAAATAGAAGGTAAGAGCACTGCTTTAAACAAACTGCATGGTTTTGTACTGACACCAGCCCTCTACAGGGTGAGTGCCCAGGGTGCCCAGAGAATCAAGGCTTGTCCAGCAGCTGCAGGAGTGGCCACATTTTTTGCTTGGCTTTTGCAGCAGTGGAAGCTTTTCTCATATCCACCATGTCCTGGCCTGGACTGCTGACCCCACAATCTCCCTCAGAAGCAGATATTTCATTGCCCTTTTGGGCCATATTTTTGTGGGTCATTTTTTTCCTTTTCTTCCCAAAGAAGTTCCCTTGTTGGTCACGTTGGTCAAGGTTGGGTTTCTCGCTAACATTTTTGTTTTCCCTTTTCTCACGGGAATTTCCTTGTGCTGCACAAAGACTTTGGATGTTCTGTGGGAGCCTTTGGCAGCCTCCTTCAGGGCTCAGAGAAAGAAAGATGAGGCCACATCCATGTGCATTGTCCAGCACCCCCCTGTGTCAGCAGTCACCTCTATTTCAGGAGCACCTATAGGGCTGCAGACCATGCAGTGTGTAAAGATCACAGAGGATGTGTAGCCAGGAGGAGAAAAACCCTCCTGGCTGCTGTAAATTCAGCACTGCTCTGTTGGCTTGTGACCCCAGGCATGCTAACAAATTGTGTGTGTCAGAGGCAATAAGTGATGTGAAAACAGAAGATCACTGTGTGTCATTTAAAATCACAAAAGGTTTAAAATATTTGCCAAGCTTCAGTCAGTTTGCACAGGATGACTTTTTACTTTTATGTGTGGTAATAAGCATGTGCCTGGATGTAAAAGCTTCCTAACAGCCACCATTTTAGGAAGCTCATTCCCCAAAGGAGTCTCAAAACCAGACTCATTTTGCCACACTGGCACTTTTACTGGCACATGAACCATGAGCTTTAAACAGTGGTTTAAAGAAAAGTTGATTGATGTTTCAAGCAAACTCAGGCTGGATGTTTTGAGAGTTTTTTAATGGCAAAACCCAGGCTACACCACCAGAGATGGATTTAATACATTTATTTGTTTTACTTTCTTTCTCGGCTGACTTCATCTTCTCCCTGTTTAACCTTTTGCTGACTCAAGCAGTGGTAATCAAAGTTTGACACCTGTGTGAGTTGAATTGTAGGCTGGCATCTGATTGTAGCAGCAGTGCATTCATTGTAATAACCAGGAGAAGAAAGATGTGTGACAATTTTGGGAGGGAAGGTGCATGCATGGTAAAAAATTAGGTGACTACTTCAATTCCCTATTGACAGTCACAACGTGCCTTATCTGCCATCTCATCGTGCCTGTGTTGAGCTATCAACAGCTGTGATATCACAGCTGTCAGCTCCTACAACCTTGAGACTTATGATTAACAGGATTTCCTCTTTGGTTATTAAAGTAATAACAAGAGATGCTCTGTGGGAAGCAGCAGAACCTGCAGTTGAATGTGCTGTTTCCCTGAGATACATCTCCACTTATTTGCTGGCAAAAGGCATTAAGCACCACACTTTTAATACCTGTAGGCAGGCAGAGCTTTATGGGCTGCAGCTCACCAGAGGTGAACAGGGTGAGCTCCCTGGATTTCAAGGCAGATCAATGCTGGCATTTTGGCTCTGTTTTACCTGTTTGGTGTTTTGTCTCTGGTGGGACCTAGAGTCAGCCAGGGCTCTGGGGTGGACGTGCTGGGACTTTCCTGTAAACTGACTACACTAAGGACATCAAAGGGGCTTTGAATTATTAAAGTGGCCTAACATTGGGTGTCTAGAACATGCACTAAATAAGACAACTTTTGAAAAGGATAAATTTAGATCTGATGAATAAATAAAAGGGTTCAGAAACCAATTTCTCCTCAACCTTATATACCCTCAGCAGGACAGGCTGTGCCCTCATGTTAGGCTTTGACTACCACCTTCCTGTGGACTCCAGACAGGTCCTTCTGGATCCCTGCTGCACTATCCTTCCCATGGAAGGGACTGGCATCAGCTCTCCACTGCTTTTGCAGCTGCCCCAATCCTGCCTGCCATATCCAGCCCCTGCACCCAGGCTCTGTTTATGTTGATGCCTTCCTCATGCTTCCTCCCCACCCACCACCTGGAGTATGAGAGCTGTCACAAGGCTTTTTAAGAGAGCATGGATCCCATCACAAGTACTGGGATTACTCCTGAATGCCCTAAATGTGACAATTCCTATTTAACTCGTCAGCAGTCTGTATTTCCCTGTGTGTGTTGAACTTGCTCGTGGCAGCAGCCATTGCCAAGAACACCTCTGGCCTTCTGCCTTTATTCTCTGTATGTGTCACCAGGGCACAACAGCAACCAAAAAGCCAACCAGTTCCTTCTCAGCCATTCTTTGGTGTTAACTCCCAAACAACCCCTTGCTGTTTAGCCAGGAGCTCAGAAGCTCAGTGGAGGTTCTGTGCCACAGCTGTGTTTTTGGGAGTCCCCAAACACAGGAAGTTCTTTCTCTGGCCCCAACAGGTTTGTAAGGTCTGTAGCTATTCCATTGCCTCTGTGTGCTGTCAGGAAAATTAAATTACTGCTCTGCCTTTTCTTGAAAGATTCAGGGTGAGCTAGGCCAGACTCTGCTAGAGTCAGCTGGGCCTACTAGAAATTATCAAGCAAAGCTGAAATTTGGCATTTTGTGGTCCAGCTCCAGTATGGATGGCTGCCTGTCTATCCAGTGATGTGCACATATGTATTTGTCTGTCTTTCTACCTATCTTGTCCTGTAGACAACTACTACACACATATATAAAATTATATTTCAGTCCTGATTCACAGAACTATTTAGTGCCTCATAAATCCCTCTTCAATTCAGGACATTTCATCTTTTTTCCTGATATTTTGGGTATAAATCTGACAAATAAACAGAAAAGTCTTTCATTTACTGGCTGCTATAATCAACCAGCTGTAAGACGAGGTGGCAAAGTTATTTATATTTTGTTCAGAGAGAGTAATTCTTTTTTCTCCTTCCACGTGGCAGAAGAAAATGCTTTGGTAATGCAGAAGCTTAGATTTTCCTTTGAAAGTGCCTCTAACTGGCTTACGAGACAAATGAATGAGGTTCACTTGCATTAAAAAAATGTTTTATAACCTTTCTATACAATGAAAATGATGTGTGACATGTAAATAATATGGAGTGAAGCTTGCATCCATTAACATTTGTGAAAGGAATAACAAAGGAAAATGATGCTGTGAGCGATTTCTCGCCTGACCTGGGGCTTTGCAGTTCATCAGCTTAGTGGTCCTCTCCTGCTCTCCAGCTCCAGCTTATTTCAGGCCAGCATGCCTCAGTGCACAGCTGTGCACCCTGGATTCTTAGAGTAACACTAAATGGGGAGTTTCCATTGCAGCTCAACTGATTTAAGCACCAAGGTCAGAATCCTTCAATATCTGAGATACCACTTGAGGGACTTCGATGTGCCCGTGCTCACTTCCTCAGGCAGGCTTGGAAATCAAGGAACTCATATCCACTCTTCAGGAAATTTTTATTAATCTTTCTAGGCAAGAATTTACTGCCAATTTGATTCCTTGCATGTTGGGTGTTTTGGACTTTATATATATATATATTTCTGCACTTCTTCTTTCCTAAAAATTGCTTTCTTATTAAGAATGAACGTTTCCCACAAATGCTTTGTCTTTTGTCCATTTTCTCTTACCTTGAGAAATGCTCATCTTTGTGCTTGTTTACTCCTAAGATGAAAAAGTACCTTTTCTTCCTAGCCACCGTGTATGAATCTACAATAAAAATGAGGCGTATAAGCCATCAGAGACATAGCTACAGGCAAGAAGCAAAGTGGGCTTAGTGACCTTGATGTGCACGCTGGAGTTGTTATGGCAACAGGCAAGTGAAATGACTGTTGCTAAGGCTCAGAGAAATAAAGCAATCTCAGTCACTTAATGGTCATTATTCTCTAGTAACTTAATTTTGAGTTTGCTGCAAGCTGAACTGTGAAGTGAATCAGCAAGCCACCCTAAATACTTAGGGTGAAATATGAATGAGAGGGCTTTTCTTTGCATTCCTCTTGCCCTGAGCCCCTCGAGTGACACAGTCAGGAGCAGCCACAGAGGTTTTAGAGCACTGGGTAAACAGAGATAATTCCCAGTGGCTCCTAGGAGCCATTCTGTGACAGAGTTTAGGAGCAGTGGATGGTGCATGCTGACCCCCTGGAAGAGCAGGAAGCATAATTTTATTTTTTCATCAAAAATAGTGATTTTCAGCTAATATTTACCCAAAAAAAATTACAGTACTACCCCCCAACAATACTATAAAGTTTGGCCATTTTCTTCCTTTCCTCTAATTGACTTATTTGCTTGATAGAAAAGTAGGGAGATGCCATATTTTATTGTTGCTTGACCAGAGCTGATTTGGCTATTTCTCTTAGGTGTGTGAGGACTAGACTACAGTGTAGTTAAACTGGGTGAAACATTATTAATTTTACTGGTGATTTTAACAGCTAAAAATAAAGAAACCCTTTCAACAAGGGGCATCTTTCAGCATGAATTTTGTAAACCTTAAGCAGGTTTAGGGGTTTTAGCAGAATAAAATATTGTCAGACTTCAAGAAAACAGCAAGTGTATAAATACCAATGCCAGTTTTCATTGAAGATGGCAAAATAAAAGGGCCATGAAAAATCTGAATCCCAGTAACATTCATGGAAATTGAATGCACAGTGGGAAACTGTAGTAAAATTGTACTTTGCTGTGAAAATGAGTATCACCATACATTCAGAAAATCAGTGTTCCTGAATTCTCACATAGACCAAAGCCGAGAAGGAGGACAGCTTTTCCCTACAATAAATCCACAACCCCCTGTGTTACACACACACCACCAAATGCCTCTGAAATGTCACTGAGGGCTCTGGTGTCCTGTTCCCTGCTTGTGAATTAGCAAAGATTTTTCCAAAGGCTAATTGCTAACCCCTTTTGGTTCGCAGTTAATTTCCAACAAGGCCAGATGTGAATTTGCAGTTCAGGCCTCGATATTGTCCCAGAAAAAGCAGTGGCATTAGCAGCTGAAAGCAGTCATTACGGGTTTGTTCCTGCAGCAGACTGATTGCTCATCAAGGGAGCAGAGCCTGCACAGGCTGAGCTGGATGCAGAGCTATACATATGTATTCCCTCTTGAAATGGACACAATCAGGCCATTCATGCATCCTGCCAAGATGTCTCTTGGTTGCAGATGCCCTGGGTGATTGCAGGAAAGATTTTCTTCTGTGTCTATATAAGCTGGCATTTATGGGGATGGCCTCTGTTGAAATCAGTAGTATTTTACTGAAATGTAGATAGAATTGGAATCCATCCTGAGGATGGAAGCCAGTCCTACGGAGGCCATTAGGGCTGGTGGCCCTGAATTTGTGGGGGTTTGAAATTGTGCCTGGCCCATCTCAGTGAGTCCAGGCTGCAGGGTGGAGGTGAGGGCTGGGGGTGCTGTCCTCGGGCACCACTGCTGCCTCAGCACTGCTCGGGGGGCTGAGGCTACACAGCTGCATTTAGTTAAGGCTAAATGCCATGGAAATGTTGTTGCAGGGTTGCTTTCCTGGGGTAGTTCTGTCACAGCTGGGTGTTTGGCATGAACCCACATCTGTCTCAGCCCCAAGAGAGCTGGCCAGGGTGGAGGAAAGTGCTGCTTTCCTCTCTCCTGCCAAGGAGATGCTCTGGGACTAATCCACCTGCTGCCCCTGTGAGCCAGGTGCCAGCATCTCCCCCAGCACCCCCCTTGCTGGAAACCCCACAGCCACTCTGCTCAAATTCAAGGAGGGCACTTCTGGAGTTGAGCGTGTTTGTGAGGTGACACAGGCACTGTTCAAGAAGATGATATCCTAAAGAAAAATCAGGGCACCAGTGCTACCATTTTTATCCAGAGGTTTACACCTTATTTAATGTCAAGGTTTGCAGAGCAGAGCCTTTCTCTGCTGTGCTAAGGGCTTTGCTGCAGTCTGATGTAGGGACTACCCCATATCAGTGATTTTAGGAATTCCACTTAGTTCCTAAGGCTCCTCTTGTATCCAGTGGTCTTTCATGTGCCTTTTTTAAACTCAGACCAGCTGAATGTTGGCGAGGCCTCCAGCAACTAAGTGTAATTAAAGTATTCATTAAAAATTTTTTGATCATTAACTTAAATTGCTATTGAGAATGTTGTTGCTAAACAGCCAAGCTGATGATGAAGCAAAGCTTCATGGAAATTGCCATTGTTCTTGACATGAGCTGCAGTGCATTCCCACTCACGTGGGAGATTTCAGCTGTATCAGCAGAAGATGAAGAGCTGCAAGAGATCTGCCCCATCAGTGTGTCACCATGGGGTAAACAAGGTCACAATTGTGATGCCTTGGTGTGATATGCACCTTTCCATTGACTGTAGAATTGTGTGTGAAAATAGGAGGGTTTGAAATGGCCCATGAAAGTGTCAGTTCAGAAAGAAAACCCTTTTTTAAATTTTTTGATGGAATGAGGTGTATTTCAGCTGAACCCTCAACTTGCTGAATTTTCTATTTTATTCTTTTCACCTTCAAAAAAACCTTTCCCTCTTTCTTCCCTATGCATCCTTCAGCAAGATATCCCCAGCCAATACATCTGTCTGTAGCAAGGACTTTATTTTACTGATCAATGGCATCAGAACTGCAGCATTTAAAGTTTTATGGCATTCTCTGATTTAGTGGGGTTTTTAATAATATATTGTGCTTGAGACCTATCTCTGTGATTGAAATGTCACTTGGAGGCAATGTGGCCTCTTCTTGTGAGAGCAGGAGCAAGAAAGGTCAAACTTGAAAAAAAGAAAGATGGAAAGAAACAAAAACTGGTGATGACCAACTGCTTGGGAAAAGCTGGAAGTGCCTGTGAGTAGCTGTTGGGAACATCCACACTCTTCCATCACCTTTCCTGGTGCACTGCCATCTGTTGCAGCTCAAAGCCAGTAGCAAGTTTTACCTTACTGTTCCAAACATTGTGATGTAGAGAAAGTACAATTATTTGTTTTGCATGCTTATAATAAGATATAGCTATTGTTTGCAAAACCTTCTAAATATAGAAGGAAAAAAGTCATGAGCAAAAAGGGCTTATCTTTTCACTGTTAGATAGCGTGGGTATAACAGCATCATACACTCATCTGTGAAGGAAAGCCAGTGGAGGTGGTGGGAGCTCATCCACAGCCTTCTGGGTCCATTTGGCTCTTGCAAGGTGTTGGGTTCATTCCTTGAAAAATATAATTTGATTGCAATAATGCAGTTCCCTTTTTGAATATATTTGGGAAACAGCTACCAAAGCTGCTGTGCCCATAGCTGACACAACAAACTGGCTGGAGTAAAAGTTGGTGTTACTTGGGCATTGTCTGTTCCTGCACATTTAATCAACATCCTTGTTCAACACCTCTCTGCTTTGGTTCTTGGCGTTGTTATTGCTGTGTCAGGTGCTGGAAAGGGCAGCAGAGGCAAATAGAAATTTAATTTGAAAACTGGACTTTGTCTTGAAGTAGTGGAAGAATCCATATAAATCAAGCTGGTTGTGTTTTCTGATCAACAGTAGCTGCCAACACTTTTTTCTGCATTCTTAATTAATAGTGTCCTGTAAAAGGCCCTTGTGGAAAGCTTGGGGCACTGGAGAGTAGTTTGACTGTCTTCTCTATGACATTTGCCAGAAATTCACTGGGTTCTTTCATTTGTTTGCCAGGGTTTTGGATTGCAGGCGTAAAACACAAAAACAGCATGAAATAGTTTTCTTATTTATTTGGTGTCTTTGATTAGGAAAAAAATGATCCTTTTGTTCCCAAAAGCAGCATTTTGGGAGAACATGCTCAGTTAATTGATTTAATACCAAGCATGCTCTGGCCCCTGGCTTCACCTCTGCCTGAAAGCTCCTCTGACTGGGGAGGGAGCTGTGGTCTCTCCCTCTACATCATCCAGTTTAAGGCTTGAAATAGTCATGAAGGATGTCAGTTCATACCAACCATCACAGCTCCTGGAGGGGAACTTGTCTCTCTCTGTTTGCAAATAAGTGCAGATTTTACAAGAGAGATTAAGGAAATAGATGTTCCCTACTATTTGCAAATAAAATAATAAAAATAATTTAGGAAGAAATTCTTTACTGTGAGGGTGGTGAGGCACTGGAACAGAGAAGCTGAGGCTGCCCCATCCCTGGAAGTGTTCAAGGACAGGCTGGGCAGGCCCCTGAGCAACATGGTCTAGTGGAAGGAGTCTCTTCCCATAGCAGGGGAGTGGAATGAGATGATCTTTAAGGTCTCTTCCTACTCAAACCATTCTATTACTCAGTAATAGATGATGGAGAATACAAAGGTCCTGGGTTTCTGTAGTACCAGTAAAATTTGCACTATAAGCAAGGTTTTGTGGAGTGCTTTTGATGGGAAGGTTTAAACCAAGAAAGAAGGGGAAATTGCCTCCTATGCCGTCAGCTAGGGTGAGAATAAGACAGCAAACCCTCTCTCCTCACAAAACATATAGGCAGGATGTCCCTGAAAATGTCATGTGGAAGGAAAGGATGGTTTGTTTTTCTCCCCTGAAGGTGTGGTGCCTTGGCCATGGGACCTTGGTTGAACCTTACAGCACACAAAAGCCCTGGGGGCTTCCAGAGCCTCAGACCACTTGAACAGTGCAGTGAGAATGTTAACCTAAACATCCTGAAAACAGCTGATCTGCTGCTATACCCTTCTCTTGGTGCTTGTTAGCCTCACAACCCAGCTGCCTTGGAGAGCTGTCCAGAGAAAAATGTTTGCAGCATGGGCAATCATGTTGGCAGTCAGTAATCAATCAGCTCCCTCGTGTAAACACAGAGCCAGCCATTGATTGCTTGCAGCTCTGCCAACGAGTGCTGCACCAACGAGCCCCAGGGCTTTCAATGGACTAAAAATTCATAGTTGCTATTTGGATCCAGTCACCTTTCATCTGACTCAGAAAGTTAAAAATAAATTAGTTTTTCAGTACCAGGGTGTTTATAAAATCAACCTGCTTTAAGTGCAGCCCAAAAGCTCTCTCTGGTGAATGACTTGCTGAGTGGGAAGGAGAATTTCTGATTCTGTTTTCATGCTCCTCTGCAACTGCTCTGCTGCTGCCTTCTGCATATGTGCCAAATCTGGCCAGGAGTAAGTGCTACAAAGAGGAGGGAGAGGAGATTTATGCCTGAGTAATTGGTGTCAGGTTTGACTGGGGAAGGAGATGCTAATGACACTGTGAAACTACAGTCTGTGCTCTTGGGTAGTTTGTGCCAGGTTTATGCATAGTATGGTTATGCTGGAAGCACTTTGGAAAGTTCAAGGGAAAAGATCAGGGGGAAAGAACACCTCTGGAAGTCTTTGTGGAAGGTCTGAAAACACGATCTTGTGACCATCCTGTGGAATGGTGACATACTGAGCTGGGAATATGCTCAGTTCCTCTCAATGAGAAGAATGAAGCTTTCAAGGTGACAAAATACATTAATTTTATTCTATTTGTCAATTTGTTGGCAGTTTTAAAGACAGTTCTAAGGTAGCTCTGCCTGTTCTGTCTGGCAGCAGCAATATGGAGATAAAGCAGCTTTACAGGGCTGCATGTACCTTCCTGAACAGTAAGATTACTTGCTTTTTAAATAGTTTCCAATGTGTAAAATGACACAACTGGATTGGAGACAAACATGAAGTAGATCTCTCCACTTCTATGAAGTTTCATTCTCAATCAAGTGCCTGCTCAAAGCAGATGTATCTTCACTGCACAGGAGTCTGGAAAGTGTATCTAGTCTCTTCCCCCTCTAAATGTAGAATATTCCCCTCTGTAACTCAGGTATTGTCAGGTATTGATGGTTACTCACCGTGGGAAATCCAACCTCCAGAGGGCTCACGCTGGAAAACCCCAGTGGGGCTGGAGCACTTCAGCTTTGAGACCAGCAAGGTCTGCATATTACCAGAGCCATAAAAACACCTTCTCCCTAACACCCTTTGTCTCCCCTCCCCTCAAATTCCTGGTTCCTTCCCCCCATGGCTGTTTTGACTTGTGGCTTCTTGGTAGCTAGCAGCACTTTTCAGAATAACCCTTAAATTCACTTTTGCACTGTGGATGTGTTGCCTGTTGGTTACAGCTAAGCTGATGTAGCTTTTGCCAAGTTAAATCAAAATACTCCATAGTGTTGCTTCAATTACCAAGGTGTGTTAGCACTGATATCTAAGATAGCTGATATCACAGAGTTTAACTGATTAAATTAAAACATCTTCAAGCAAAGGAAATATCCAGGGTAAAGCCAAACCCTGTCACTTTGACCAATGCTTTATCAGTTTTGAATGTAAAATTAACTTATCAAAAGAACCGGCCAGCATCCAGACTTTTTAACATCTTTGGATCCTTTAATATTTTTGAAACATTTCATTATTGAAACAAATGTGCAAAGAGTATCACAGCTCCTCTATCAAATGGGACTTCAGTTCTATAAGCTCAGGGAGCAGTTCTGTCCATCTTATCAAGGCTGGATAACAACTAATTCCTCTAAGATTACAGTGCTACTCAGCCAGACAAAAGGAGCAAAAACCAGATCCAAAAGCAAAGTGAAAATAATAGCCTCTTCTGCACCTTGAAGTAAGCCAGATATTTAGGAAACAATTGTTGTTATGCCTTATGTCTCTGGACTTTTTGATGCAGAAGATTTCACTGTGTTAATACTGGGGTTTAAATGTAAGTCATCCTCAGAACAGACTAAATATACACAGGAATTATGTGAAAGGATGCACTGGAGAAAAAAAACAATTAAACACCAAACATGTGAGAATGAACTTGAGGTAATAAGCAAAATGCTGGAGTGAGGACATAGGGCTGGGGGCACAGGGACCACTGGTGTCCTCCTCTTGCACTGCCTAAGAAATTTTTCAACTTTGTGCTGTGTTAAATGAGTTTGGTACCTCAGATTCTTGGGCTCCAAGGTGGTGGGTGTGCATACCCACCATGGGGTATGTCTTTTGCTTTTTTGTTGGGTTGAAACACATCTCAAACTGTGCTGTTTCAGATAAGATCCCATTGCTGAAGCAGATCTCAGGGACTTCTGTACCTGAGACTCAATCTTCATGTTCCTGCTGGTTCAGCTCTTCTGGTAGGAGCTGCTTCTTTTTCCTGTGCAACTTGTGTCTTCTTTTTTTTTAAAAAAAGCACAATTCTGTTGGGTGTTGACTTGCAAGAGTTTGCTGTCCTGTTGTGTAGCTGTGATGCAGTTTTCCCATGAGATAAGCCAGTGAATATCAGCAGTCCCTGTGTGTGATGGAGGAGAGGACAAGAGACTGATCTTGCCCACTGTCTTTAAAAACTACCAACACCTTGTCTCAGCCAGTGAGGGAGTAGTTCCATCACTGTGCCAGAAAGGAGAAAGCCCAGTGCAGATATTTCAGTTCTGTTTCACAGCGCACCTCCCCAGGGTTCATACATTCACCTAAAGGGGCTTTGCTCCTTGGCTGCTTCTCCCCAGGGCATGGGAAGAGTCTAACATCCTATGAAGGATTTATCCATGTGGCAGGAGTGAGGATGGTTTCTTTTGGGACCAGCTCTGCTGCAGCTCTGGAACTAAAGAGAGGCTATAATATTGTCTGCCAATCTCTCTGGATTTGGGTGACAGAGAGATTGAATGTTGCTGTGAGCTCCTACCACCTGAACCAGCTTGCCCTATGACAGCACTAAAAAGCTGTGGGCACTGCTCCCAGCAGTCAATTTATCCTTTACTGATGGAGGGTATTGTTGGTGAAGGCCAAAAATATGACAATTATAATCATTCTTTAATTGTAATTCGAGCTGTATTCTCAAAAGTTTAGTCTGGTAGCTTATGGCTGGCTATTTTATCTTTTAATTAAATGCCCATCAAACCTCTTTGATCTGAGGAACAAGAGCTCATAAAATGCAGAGTCACTGCTCTGCCCAGGTAACTCTCAGTAATCCAGATTGTCTCATCCTGCAGTGTGGAGGTAATTTGAATTGAGCTGTGAGTTGCTGCTGGGCTCCTGTCAGTGCTGAACTTGTTGATTTGCATTCTGAGAGGATCTTCCAGAAGATAATGGGATTTGTGAGGAAAGTTGATTTTACCTTGTTATCCAGTGAGGGAATAACGTCATCCTTTGAGTGAGGGGCAGTGCAGGATGGTAATTACTCAGATAACAGGGAGCTAGGGAGGCACTGCTGCTTAGCCTGACCAGCTCTGGATTGTTCCCCATTATTCAAATGCTATCACAGAGTTTCCTTAAGCAATTCCCTGAGGCTAGGAAAGAAAAGAAAATAAACCTCCAGTCCTCAGTTGCAAAAATGATGACACAATTGCAGGAAATCATGAAAAGCTAAGACTTTGTGAGATAAAATTAATATAGCTTTGGTTTCTTTTTAATGCATTTTATGAATATTTTGGACTCCTAGATCCAAATTTAAAGCTCCTTCTGACACCCTGACAAGCAGGATTTTTATTTTTTCTTGAAGTTAAGTGTTTTTCTCGTGATCATCTGAACTGAAAAGCACAAGAACCCCAAACAACACATGGTTCATAGCAAAATGTTTGTGAGAACCTGTCACCACAGTGTCCCATGTCTGTTCAGTGCCACCCTTGCTGCTTTGGGTGCTGTGTCTCACTGCAGCAGCCCTTGCTTCAAGGCCCTGGGCCTCACATTAATGCACCTTGTGAGGTCTTTGCTTTGAGCTTCCCTCCCTTCATATGCATGTACCAGCTCTGTGCATCTCAGTGGGATGTTCCTGGGAAGCCCAGGTACCCTGGAGGAGTCCCTGGGGACTAGGCAAAGAGCCAGAAAGGAAGAGTGGTGCAACAAGAGGATGTGGAGTAGGAAGAAAGCACCAAGAAAAGACAAGCCATTGCTCAGCAGGGTCCTGAGCAGCTGGCATCAGGGCTGAGAAGCTCCAGGAGCTGTGGTTTCTGCTCAGTTCCTCCCATCCTTTCTCCTCCTCTTAACCAGATGTTTCCAAGCCTAGCACTGCACTGGTCAGCCCCACTTCACGTCCTGGACTTTCTTCAGGCACACCCTTGACTGTGCTTCCAGCAGTTCCCAGGAAATGCCCTCCCCTTCTCCTCACCTTTCATATCTTCCCAGCTTGGGAATTGCTCCATAAAAATTCATATGAGATAGCAGAGCCCAAAATAAGCTTAGGCAGAGGCTATTTACACACATAAATATGTGAGTCTGTGTGCCAAGCTTTTCTCTCCATCCAAGCTCTGCACCCCCAAGCTCTCTCCTGGAGGAGTCCCTCCAAGAGCCCTTCAATAGGAGCACTGGAATACCTACCAAACCTCAGAACATGCCATTTAATGTCGTTTTGTAGTGATGCTTCAGCCCTCCTCTGAGTGCTGGCCTGGGAGGTGCATGAAGGACTGTAGAAGAATTCTGACTTGCTAAAAATCTGATAAAAGTTGATAGTTGCCCCATCCCTACAGCACCATACAAATGCTGGTGATCACTATCATGGTTGACTCCTCCTGCAGCATTATAATTTTCTTTTTTTTCCCTGTTTGTAACATTTCTTTACCATGAAAACTGACGTGTTGGTTTGAAGAACCAAGTGGAGTATCTTGACCACAAAATAAATTAACAATCAAGTTTGTTCATTCTGAAACCACTGGAGTTTCCTGCGGGTCTGCAGCTCTCATTTGTGAGCGGTGGCTCCCGGATATTCCTCTTCCTCCCAGGGGTAAAACCACGGTTTTCTTGTCCTCCAGAGCTCCCTGGGTTTTTGCTCCAGGTCAGTAGGGCAGGTCAACAGTTGCAGTTACATGAGGAGCAGACTGATGTTTTCCACATAAGCATTTGCAAAGCATACTGTTTATCACACTAAGTATTCCTTATATGATAGCTAAACCACTTCACTACAGCTCTTAATCTTGCTGTTAAATCATTCATACAGGGCTCTATCACCAGAGGCTGTCAGAGGTCAGCTCTTTCCTGCTATCTTGAAAGCCAGAGTCTGATTTCACTAATGTTTTACAAGGAGACAAGATGCTAACACCTGATTTTTTATATATTTAAAGAGTATTTCAAACTTGATTCCCTCCAAATATAATATTCCCTATTTCTCTATTAACAGGAACTGTGTACCTTTTTTTAGTTACACTAAATCATAGTGTAACACTCATATGAGATCTTAACTGGCTTCTACCATACAAAATATTCTCATATATTTTGTAGAAACTAGCAAATTTTTGATTAGACATAAAAAGACTCACTGTTTTTTGTTTCTGCTTGTAGACTTTGATTAGATACTACTGGCAAATATAAACATTTGGATTTAGTCCCCACTTGGAGCAAAGACTTACTAATACTTCTGTCAATGGGAAGTGAGAATAAAAGCAAAGTTCTCCTAAAGCCTTAAAACTTGTGGGTAATCTGGGAAAAAACCACCATAATTGATGTTGTCCCTGACCTTTCTCACCTTTTCATTTCAGAGCAGGGAAACTGAGCCTTGAAGAGCTTTATGGCTGTGGGGTGCAAATATTCTTTGTGCTGCAGCTATTCAATTGTGAACTCCAATATTAAAAACTGGTATGAAATGTTAGAGTGACTATCTATAATCACTTCAGTTTGTCCCCTAAATATAAACTTGTAAGGTATTCTCTATCAAACTCCATGTACAGATCTTGACCTGTCAATTAGCCACCACGATGCAGCCACACAAAAAATGTCCAGCATAAACAAAATCAATTCTATTGATTTCTAAGGGTAAGTTCACTTGAGGGACATTTCACACAGCCCTAAAAAGCATGATTTCAGCACTAAGCATTTCTGCAGTCAGGACTCTTTTTCCATCAATGCACTGTATGTTGTTACTCTTGTTTGAACTGAATCCTTTCAAAACTAATGGGTTTAACCACTACCTTTTATATGGCAGCTCTGACACAGTGAACACCTGCACCTGCCCTGTGCCCCTCCCTATCCCTCCTATCCACACACACACAAAAAGTAAAACAAACAAAAAAACTCCCCAAATTAGTCTTATTTGGGCTTTTGAAAGCCTCAGGCTTGGATGGATGCTCTTTTCCAAAGTATTGTATGAAAGAATTTGCAGCAGAGAGAAAGATGCACTGACCCTGGAAATAAGGGAAGCTTAGAAAGAGCTTTAGAGTCATGAGGAAGGGGCTGTTTTCAAAACTTTGGCCTCCTTGTTTTTATCTACAAAACAAGGACTTAGTGCAGTGGTCAGTGCAGTGGAACCACCAAACCCATCAACTTCCCCTTCAATGGTAGGACTTCCCAGAGCCTGAGTTGTGACTAATTACTCAGGTCAGCAGTACAAGCATTATCACTGCCTTCTGTGTTGGTATCTGTTCATCACGCTGCCTGTTCAATCACCAAGGCCTCTGACCCTGTGGAAAGATATTAAACCCCAAGGCAGACAGCAAATGTCATCACTTATTTTCCTGTGCAGGTGGGGAGCAGCAGCACCGGCTGCCCAGGCACACAAGGGAGGGCTCTGTATACAAATGCACCTGCAAAGAGCATGCACTGAAGCCAAGAAGAGCTGGGAGAAAAGACCCATCCCCCCCAGAACCCTTTGTGAATCATACCCCTCATGAATGGTTTTGAGTGTTCGGAGCTGGTAACCACATTTGGTATTGCAGATCATGCCTTATAAAAACATTTCTTATTACCATGAGTTTTACAGCTATAACTCACTGTGCAGCTTCTCTCAAATTCTTCCTCCCATAAATGTCCACCAGCACAACTGGAGGAGGTTCCCAGGGTGGTAGAAACAAAGCCTCTTTGAGGAAGCTGCCTTTATCTGCAGGTGGCAGGAGAAGCTTTTGGATAACATACTAAGGCCTCCCATGCCTGACTTTGAGGTGCCCAAAGGAAGCTTTAATCCCCTTCCTCACCTCTGGGAACAACTGCTGCTCCAAATGAGTCCTTCAGCCGAGTTATCTGTCCCCAGGAATAGGCACATCAATTCTTTACTGCATGATCAACACAGCTCTATCCAAGGGAAAACTTTCCCAGGAGGGAGGTCACTTTGCAGACTTACCTAGTTAAGGTTGGCTGGTTTTTTTATTAAGAAAAACCCCTCATTTGTAGATATTAATGATTTATAAATGTACTGACCTCAGAGGAGGAAAGGTTTCTGTTTCTTTTTGGAAGCATTTTGATAAATGTAATTTAATTCAAATGGTCATAAATCCCCAAACTCAGACCCTGCCTGAAAGGCCTGATTGGAAAGAGATGCTCACATCCTCATTTCTCAGGATCCTTCTGAATTCTTCAGGAGCTTTCTTATGAAAATAACATAATAACATAACACCATTTTTATTTCAAAGATGCATTTTGGAATGAAGCCGGGGAAATCCCCATGCTTCCCTAGTCAAATGCTTGTCCACTTTTTCACAGATCCTGTGCTCTGTGAAAACACCTGCAATTTTGTTGTTGTTTTTCTTAACACCTTCTTTTCCTAATTAGGGCTGCAGTGTGCAGCTTCCAGTCTGTCACGTTGTGAGATACAGCAGAGGTGGTGCCCTGCACTGCGCAGGCAGTGGCCACAGCAGGCTGAGACAGGTGAGGCAATTGCTTCAGAGGCTCTGCCTTGATTAGCAGTGAGGTTTTAATTGCAATTAGCTGACATAGTGCCTGCTGCAATTTGGCCCATTCTCAGCAGAGCAGCCAACATGGTGTCAGCTAACCCAGCTCCTCACACATGACCACATCCCCAGTGAAGGTCAGCACTTTGGGAAGCATCTCTCATGGAATGTTCCATCCTTCTCTCCTGCTCTCTCTACTTGCTGTGATGGACAAAAGCAGGACAATAGATATTTGCTTACTGGTCTGGCCTTTCCAAGGCTCAGGGCTCTTGAGCTGCACTAGGAATGTGAGGAGGAATGACAAGGATGAGTCAAGCTTTGAACAGGACTCCACATCCAGTGAGGATGGGATTACTTCTCCTCCCCAGTTATTTCCAGTTCTGGGGTATGTTCTGTCAAATATGGCACTGACTATAAATGAGGGGATCCCTGTTGGCCTGGGATGCAATATTCCTCTGGTGTTGCCCTAGCAGCCTGGGTAGTGAGCATGCAGCACTACAAACTGCCATGGCTGTTTGTTCACCTTGTCCTTCATGACAGAAAGTGACTCTTCAGTAGTTCACATTAGGGAAGGGTTTTGTCATCACAATCTCCTGTTTTGAGATAGCAGTGATGCCTCTCTCTGATTTTTAGAAACAATTATGCTATTATGCTGGTTTCTCTCCTCCCCCCTCCTATTTTTTGTTTCTGAATTTTATGTAGTTTTCTGGTCCTGAACTCAACAGTCTATAGGTTCATGTTTGTAAAGGTAATTAGACATTGAAAAAAATTGATTGAAATTTGTGTCTTTTGAAAATACTGCAACACTTCTGTCTTTTCCTGTAAGCTTTTAATTACTGATATACATTTGGCCCTTAAATTGTGTTTCTGAAACCAGATTGAGTTCAGATGTAGCTTTTCTATTATCTAAAGCCTGTGCCCCACATCTTGGCAAATCAATCATTGCTATTCCTGCTTCAGAGCTGTGGAACAGGCTGTCAACTGATATTAATCAATCTTTGTCATTGCCCGTTTCCAAAAGTCATTAGCATGCTCAGCCTCACATTATATTTTCCAGCAGAAAAATAACACATTGTCAACCATTCTTTGTTACGAGTTACTACACAAGTGACCTTATTGACTGCACATATGTAATAGAGGTCTGTATTTACTGGGAACCTTGAAGACTTTGTGTTCATCTTTATCATACTTCCACTTTCTCTTTTCTTTTCTTATATATTTTTTTTTCCTTAACAGGAAAAACAGCTGTTCCCAAGAAAATGAAGATAGTTGAGGAGCTGGTATGAACGTTACAAGTAAATGAAGATATGAAGTGAGTACATCTGACTGTTGGAAATGACTAGGAAATGATTAATGACCCTTTAAGACATTAAAAAAGGTCTGTCAACAAATAGCTATTTTTGTTGTCACATAGTAACGCTTTAAATTCCTATAAATGTGTCCACGATGAAGTTGGCATGTGTGAAAATCCTTCTTCTTGGCCATCAAGGCTTTACAGATGGATTTCTCTTGCTAGCTATTCCTCACAATGCTTGGTGAAGGCTGAACATAGGGAGAGACCTCTTTTCTCTTTTTATTTTCATCTTCTTCTTTTTCAGAGAACAATTCAATTTAGAAAAAAAGTCTTTGTACCCTATTACTTGTCTGGCTTAGTTGTAGTTTCTTTTTGTGTGCCAAAGGAAAGAAGTGATGTGTTCTCTCTGGGCTGATCCATGACCCACATTGGATGCTGTGGTCCCCAAAGTGGCGTGGTGGGTGGACACCACCCTGCAGTGCAGTGAGGGGCTGATCCCCACAGGAGCTGCAGCCTCATCTCAGCTTCCCCAGTCCCTGCAAAACCAAAGGGGGCCCAAATAAGGAAAAGCTTTCCAGGCACCTGAGCACAAATCCAGCTCTGCCAGCAGGTCCGAGACCTGAGAAGGTAAAGCTGAAGGATATCTGCAAGGACTGGTGATAGGTGATAACATAAAAGCTACATGGAAAGTTAGACTAGTGCACCAAGGGTCCATTTAAGGCCCTGGGCACCTGGCAGCAAATGATAGCTCCTTTCCTCAGGAAGGAAAGCTGTCTACCACCCTTCCCAACTGACCTAACCACGACCATAAACAGGACCCTAAACACAACCCCTGCCACTACACGTGCAGCTAGCAATAACCATAACCTGAACATCATGAGTGCTCCAGACTCAGAAAGATGTAGGAGCCCTGCATGGATCATGTGGGCATTCCTTTTACAGCCCCAGTGTCCCTGGACCTGCAGGTTCTTTAACTCTCTCAACCCTAACTCTAACCCTTACCCTAACCCTAGCCCCTTCCCAGCCCAACACTTGCCTGCCAATGATGGCTCTTGTCCACAGGAAGAAAGTTTGCCACACTAATGTCTTGGGAGCAGTGCACAGGTAGCATCCAGCAGGCCAAGGCCAGCCACAGCCCTAGTTCCTGGCAGCTTTTGTCTGGAAGAAATCCTCCAACATTCACAATTTTAGGAGGCAGAACCCTTTTCTGGCCACAGACAGCCTCAGGGCTCAGTAAGTCCCAGCCCCTGCTCCAATGGCAAGCACACTATAAACCCCTTTTTAAATGAATCAGTCTTTAATATAAAGCAACTTCCTTGAAAAGCAGAGAGAAGTTCCAGCACAGGATGCTTATAAACTTATTTATCATTTCCAGAGTAAATCCATTCTGGGCAATAATAACAAAGTTTGCCCTTTGTCCTGCCTTCTCAATGTTTTCTCACAGTCCCCACTGTTGGCCAAGAGTGCATTTGGGAAAAATGCAAGCTCTTGGTATAGGCAGTGAAGCACACATTAGTTTTGGGACAGATTTTTTTTTAAACTTCCTTGAATAAAAAAATCCTATCGTACTTAATAAGTAGGTATCCTCACTCCCTACCATTTCTAGAGTGCCTTAAGGTGTAGCCTCAGGAAAAATACATTACAGACTCCAGTTCTGACCAGATGAATGCTACTCTTGTGAACAAATTCTTTACAGTTCTCACAAGCTGAAGTCAGCAGCAACTAATGGGAAGCATTGCAGGGCATTGCTGTACCTTTCTATCAGCTGAGGCACCACAAACCCCCACAGTGCAGCTTGTGACATCAAATCATTCTCTACTGGAAAAGAAAATACACTATTAGTCAGGGCTTCAACAGCCCTTCAATATGTCATCAGCTTTGTTGGGACTAAATCTCAGGCAGGCAGGTCACTCTGCTCTGTTCTCATCCAATGCTGTGTTTTGCTCTAACTGGTTTATCAGAAGAATCAATCTTGCTGGTATAATAAGGAATTTCTGGAAGAAATTCCCTCTCCTATCTGTCAGAAAAACAAGAATGCAGAAGTTTTAAATCAGTTCACACTAGGACACCTTAAACTCTGCCCACTAAAAGCTTCACAAAACAGTTTGTCGGTCTTTTCCTGGGAAGTTTTTTATTAATGCTTAGTAGGAGATGCCAACTCTGAAATGTCAAGTTTCCTGGTCAAAAAAAGTTATGTCATCTTTTTTTCTCTAAGTTTTATTTAGAAAAATGCACGCAGGATTTTCTGACATAGCAGATCCTGCCTGAGTCTGTGACAATAGTAGATAATTGCCAGCAAACCACTTAGTGCATTTTAACAGTGCCTGAAAAGCTTCCCAAATCCTCAGCGACATCTCTCCCTAACAGAAGCATTTTCAATATTTCATTTGGGAGATGCCAGGGAAGACTGCTCTCCGCTTCCTACCATCCAAAAAAACTGTGAGCAGGTCTCACAAACTGGGGGCAAACAGCAAAAATGACCTGCCTGGATGGTGTGATCATCCACTGTCAGCTCTGCTATCACAGCAAGAGGGGAGCAAAGAGCTGGATTTTAGATCCAATTTAGGAGGTTCTTTTTTCCCCCTACAGCTTTGTACTGCAGCAAATGATCTTCATCCTGTTTCAGCCAGCATAAGCTTCAGTGATTACATATTTCATAGGCCATTGATTGAAGTGCTCTTACAGTCCTTTCCCCTTGTGAATGGATGTTTATCCTCCTTCTACAAAGGACCCAGGGACAAAGGTCTCAACTTCAGAAAACATTTGTGCATGTCCACGTGGGCAGCCTTGTCCTGCATGGCAGGTGAGCACATTAGAGCTTATGTCGTGACAACTCAGTCAAGCCCACGCCTGAGTGTGCAGCTGGAGAGGGACAGGCTGCTCTAAATTCAATTAGAAAATGATGCAGGATGTCTCTGTCTGTATCTTGGCACCTATTTTATTTTCTCTCTGTTTTTTTCCCTTCTGCTTATGTAAGTAATCCATTAAATAGCAATACCCAGGAATGAGTCAGTGTTGTGTCAGAAAAAGTCTTTCTTCCTTGTAACATTATCAGCTTTACTTTCTCCTCGGTGAGCACCATTCTTTCCTCTTCCAGTGAGTTTCTAATGTCTTTCTGCTCCAGTGCTGACTACAGCACAGCATACATGGATTTCTGAAAATAAGTTTTTAAAGTGACCACTTCTGTCAGGTATAAATTCTGTCCAAGGCAGGTCTGAAATAAATACTGAAATAAAATCATACCTGATCTATGTGCCTTCTGCAGAAGACACAGGTGATATTTGCAGCCACTTGAAAGGAGCTGTAAAAGCACAGGGAGAGATCCTGCAGTGTAGATGGAGAGATGGTGCACAATCCTGTGCTTTTACAGGTCTGCAGCCTCTCTCCACGGGTTGTCCCATCGATTCCAGCTCTGCTTCCAGAGACCAGGAGGAGGGACAGTGGGTGCTGTGGGGTACCACCATCCTTCAGGAGGGTGAAGCAGTGGATGACTTCAGGGATGGCTCTTCATCTCAGAGGTGTGGCAGTACTACTGAGATCCCCAGCAGATACCAAAAATCTTTGCTACCCATCAGGCCTCCTGTGATAATAAATGACTAAATTTGTGTCTTGAGAAGTCCCTCCCTGAAGTCTGCTGGAGACTCTGTGGAGGGAGAGCTCCAGACATGCTATTGCCCATGACTACTGAGCTTGTTGTAGCTCTTCATAGGTAAAACATTAATCATGATGGATTTTTTTTTTTTATGCTTGGGTTATATGACTCTGCAGAACTAAATTTTAACAGAATACTAATTAAATGCTGATTTCTGCCATTAACCAGTGCTTTAAGAATTTTCACACAGCCTGTGCGAGGCAAAGTGCTTTCATAACTGTGCAATTTTCTATTTTTTCTCTTTTCCATTGTTCAGGTGCCTTGAGTTGTGGTTATGTTGTTATTTTCCCTTTGATTTTATTGCTTTTACCCATCTCATCATTTTAATCTCCCTGGGGTGAGAGGATGGGTAGCCTAAGCTGTGCAGGACACCCATGCTTTTAGAACGACAAGAGATGGAGATGATCTGGCTGCTTGGGATAAAATTGGCGCTGCTTTACAAACAGCTGGGTAAAACTGGTTTCATATATTGCCCATCCCTCTAATTAAAATGTGAACCAGCCACCTCCCAGCAGCGGCCCCTTATGTGTTGCAGCACAAGAGGGCAGTGTGAGGTTGGCTTGGGTCGCACAAGGGTACGATTAACACGGATGGGAACAATCCATGGCTCATTAATTTTGCCAATCGGTGAAGACGTGTGTGGGATGAGGGCAGCTCCCACCTGGGGCTGGGCAATGGAAGAGGAAGCTCCTGAACCACCTTTTCTGCCTGGATCAGCATCAGCGGCCATGCAACACTGCTGGGCATGGCATTTGTGGGCACCAGTCTTCCTCCAGGGTCCCAACAGCCACCGTGACCCCCCTGGGGCTCTGCTGTGGTTTGAGGCATCTGGGTGTCTGTCTGCCCACTGGGGCTTTCCATCCTGCCTTGGCCACAGGGTCCCATTGATGGCACTTGCTGCAGTGCTTGGCAGAGCTGCTGCTTCTTGCCTTGCTCAGCAGGACAGGAGTGCCAGTCCTTCACCCAGTCCCTCCCCTGGCATGGCTGGGGGGAGATGTCCCAGCTCCCACGACTCTGATGGAACTGCTGCAGTCTTTGTGCCATGTAACATCCCCCAGCATCTGCAGGAACAAACCCACCAGTCCAGCTCAGGGTCTGGCCAACCTAGACAGTAAAAGACAAGCTCATTGTCAGTCAGCGCCTTTTACGGGGCAATAAATGAGAAAAATTTTAAAAATAAATATTATGCATGGAAAGAGCTGTGAGGGTATGAAACTAACGATGTCCTCCCGAGGAGAGGAAGGATGGGAAGAGGAACCTCTCCACAAAACAAGCATCACATCCCCTGCAGGATACTGGTACCTGATCTTTCACAGCGTGGTCCTGTTTTACCCAGAGCACTCTGGCCTCTGAGGCTCCTTTGTCAGCCTCTGGTTTTTCATGAATGATCTGAGAGTGTGGATTATCACTAACTTTTCCCCCATTTTCAAGGGAGCATGATGTTAAAAGCAAAGGTTTTATGTGCAGCTGTGGTGGCTCATCTTGTAACATGTATTGCTGCACACGCAAAATAAGGGTTGAGCACAGGCATACATAATTTATTTGTGCCCGAAGGCTGATTGCTTTTGTGCTCTCTGTTTTTCTGGTCGTTGTATCATGCTTGAGAATGATCTTGAGCCACGGACATGAGCACAGTGCTCCAACCCCAAAATGGAGGCCACTGAAGGATTCTTCAGTGCTTCATCCTCTTCGCCAAGGCTGTCAGACTCAGCTGGTACAAAGTCCTGGGAGATCCCACTGCAGGCTCAAAGCCTCAGGCACCATTTTTTGATGTACACAAAAGACCTTGTTTTAATAGGAATTAATTAGCAGTTTAAGTACTTGCAGGGTAGGAAATCCCCCACAGGGTATACTCGTTAAGGTTTCTTTACACATTACCTCCCAGGAGGATGCAGACTTTCCCTTCGTTTCCTGCATCACTCTCTGCTTCAGCAATAACTCCAGTAATTGTACTACAGCCCCAAAGTACTGCAACTGTAACCATAAATTCCTTCCAGTGCTCATCTGTTCCCCTGTGTTAGACAGAATGGTGATGGGCAATAATTTACCAAAGAGCCTGAGGTTATAGTGTCACATATTCATGCCCAGGGTGCAATGATGATGTGATAATGTCAGTGTAACCACACATCCTGTTTGCATTATTTATTGCTCTCATGAATGACAAATTTGTATTTTAAAATGACTGATACATTTATCTGCTGTCCCGAATTTTCACAAATTATGAAGGTGTCACAATCTTATCTCTAGGGCAGACATTCCTTTTTATTATTGGCATTTAATAAGAGAATATGTAATTAAAGGAAAGTAATTAACCTATTTCTAGGAAGTTTATATCTTGAATAAACAGGCAGCTGTAAGTGTGCTGCCAGGAGTCCTCTCTGCCCAGGCTGTCTTCTGTGGGAAGCACTATTCCAAGGGTGAGGAGAGTGGGTAGATTTTTCCAGGTTGAAAATGAAACACCTCATTTTCTTTAGGAGTTGTTTAAATTTTGGAGGCATTTTGCATAGGGGTGGCTCCTCTTCCTGTGGGATGATCAGATAATTGGGGCAGAGTGAGGTGAGATGAACCCTGGCTGAGCCCTGGCATGGCTTTACCACAGATATCGCAGTCCTGGCAGTTTGGGAGACTCCAAACTGTGGGGTGACTAAATGGACAAATGTCCCACTGTTTTCTCTCTGTAGTGGCACTCACCAAAGACTCGAGATGGCCACTTAGTGGAAGCAGGTGAATAGTTAAGTAATGCTGAGTTACCCCATCAGCAGGGATCAGTGCTTGCTCTGTGGAGTGTGTGACTCTTCTGAGCCACACTTGCTGCAGTGTGGAATGCTTTGCTGGAAGCTGCTTTGCCACACATAGCAGGAGAGGACAATCACAAAAAAAAAATCCTATGAGTCCTCTGTCACCATTCTACGTTTCACCTTTTTGAAAAATGTGACTAGTTCCTATCATTTAAAAAGCTTTCCTGATAGATCATTTAATCTTTCAATAGCAGAATACGTTGTGGAGGTTAAGAGCCCATCCAGAAAGACAACAGGCAAGAGTAGCAGCAAAAGAAATCGCAAGTAGACAGATGGGAAAACGTTTTCACAATGGATGTGAGCAAGCACTCGGAAGAGAGACTGGGATCCTGGAGATGTTCAGGATTGTGCAGGAGGCCCTGAGTACCCTGATCTGATGTAAGGAGTCCTGCTTGGAGCAGGGGTTGGGTCAGTGACTTCCAGTGATGCCTCCCAACACAAACTACTCTGGATCTGGAAGGTGATCAGCTCCCCGACCACCTGAATGACAGAAAGTGCTTTTCTGGCTGCCTGGGTGGCCTCTGGGGAAGCTAAGGATGGAGAGCAGTGGCTGAGGCTCAACCTGCCTCAGACACAGGAGCTTGGTGTGCCTTTGGTGCTGCCAGGCAGAGCAGCCTTTGGTGCAGCTTAACAGAGGTATTCAAAGAATCCTGTTCCAGAGCTTGTGCAAATCCCGCAGATGCTGGGAAGCTGTTCTGACACCTAATGAGCCACTGTTCTTCTGCTCTGAAAGTGCTCTGTATCTGCTTATCCTTTGCAAACTCACACCAGTATGAATGTGTCTGATTTTGTAAAGTGTGTTTTTTCTGTAGGCATTCAAACTGCTCTGAGCTGCATGATTATGAGAGCTGAGCCTCAGCTCCCACTTTGCTGTCATCATCAGCATTCATAACCAGTGCTGAAAGGCGTTGGTGGTGAGAATCAAGCCCTGGTGCAGCTCCAGGTGACTGCTGCCTTCTCCCAGAGCCTCGGCACACACTGCATGAATATAACCATGGATAGTGAGTGCTGGATAACCAGGTAAGAGAAGCTGTGCCTATCATTTAAATGAGATGCTGGCTCATCTGAGATTCACAGTCCTGCCATGAGGTTAATTAATTTTCTTTAAATAAATATGGTAGTGAAATCATCCCCCTTTTTCTTTGGAATGCTGAAAGAAATCTAAAGAAAAGGAAGACTGATATGAATTCACACTTCACAATTGCACTGCTGAGCCTGGACAACATTTGCCCCAGTGCAGATGCAGGTAAACTGGAGTCACAGATGAGGCAATCATATGGAGAGCAAAAGGGGATCAGCTTGAACATTTCTCATGTAACCAAAGCCCAACCAAAGCCTTGCAAACTGGAGAGGTGGCCATGGCAGGATGAAGGTGCATAAGGCAAATGACCATAACATTCCAGAGGTTTTGGTGTTTGCTGTGGCTAATCTAAGCTGGGTGTGTGTGGAACAGGGTGTGCAGCACCTTCCTCAGACCCCCAGCCCCCGCATGGGGTGTCAGCTGGCTGGAGATTTGCAGTTGCAAAGTGGGTTGAAGCGTAAATGTAAATCTTGATATTATCTCTGGAGACATCGTCAGAACTATTTGACACCTTATCAATTCATAACACATCCGTTTCAAAACTGTCAGCTTGCACCAGGAGCTGTGCATGTGGAGTTGTGCTGTGCAGGGGGCTCAGGGCAGCTGTCACACACTGCAGATGTCGATGCTGTGCCTGCTGTCCAAGGCAGAGCGAGGCTGTCCCCGCTAGGGCTGCGTTTTTGGCAATTTGTTCCTAAATGAGGGAATCACTGCAGTGGCTCCTCAGCACTGGCTATTGAGGCCCTCTGCCCCTTCCACCTCTGTCCAAAGGCCCCTGAGCTGGAAGCCAGCCCCTGAACTAGCGGCTGTTGCTCCAGCACAGCTGCAGGAAAAACCTCCAGCCTTGCCAAGGAATAAAAAAGGGAGGGAGATTCACTTTCTGCAGTGAGCTCATATTCTGAGAATGGGCCATGGCAGCTCATTATTAACATATGCAGTGCTAGACTGTCCACAGGCAGTGGGGGTGCTGCTGGGGACTGCCTGCAATTCCAAACAACAAAGCAGGAGAGGTTTAGGCCAGGGGTGACAATGACAATTGCACCTCTTCGTGATGCAGAGATCAGACACCAACTGGTCAGGTATTAAAGCTGTTTTAACCCGTCATGGAGCTGTGAAGTGTTTTCCTGAGCACTGAGTGTCTTTTCTTAAAGGCTAAAGTACACTTTGAGTGCTGTCACTGCAGCGCAGGATGCCAAAGCATGGGCGGCTGTCTCAGGATAGAAGGCAGATAGATATTTTTGTTGAGATTTAGTTGCTGAATTGGTGAAGCATCAAGCAATTGCCATAAAGCTTTTCTCTGAGTAATACTCTTGTCCTTCTGGATTTGGGTGGCTATCTGACACACTCTGTGCTGGCTGAAGATCAAAGGGTGGAGGGAGACTGTGGGTCTGGCTGCAGTTTCCTTCCACTCTATGGCAAAACAAAGCAAAGGCAAATGTGACATCCCTGCCCTGTGAGCTGGGTCTGGGGGTGGTTTGGGGGCTCGAGGCAGGAGGGCTGGGGGATGCTGGGCTGTGCTGCCCTCACTGATGGGGCCGTGCTGGGCTCATCCTCCCTGGCCACAGTGCACGGCCAAGGAGAGAACAGTGGGAACCGAGCTGTGTCACACTGGGTGCCTCAGGGATCCTGGTGGAAAGGCTGGCGAAGTGTCCAGAGAATTTCCTGGGAAAGACCATGCAGCCTTTGGAAAGCTTTTAGGACAAGTTGGACTAACATGCATTGAGAGTTGAGATGGAGCTGATTCCTGGGACAAGGGGGTGCTGCAGTCCAAAAGTGCTCACCTGAAGTCCTTCCCAGACTTCTTGCCCCATGATCCGTGATCTCCTTCCTCTTTCTTGATGGGACTGGTTTAAAGCCCACAAAAAAAAGCTGTGTTCTTCAAGGCCTCAAATTCTGTTCTGCAGAGGTGTTACCAGGCTCAACACCTTCCACATTTTCATCTCCCCATGACAGCACTGCTTTACTGAGCCTTTGCTCTGGGCTCCTTTGTCCCAGGGAAAGGCACCCCAGGCAGAGGGATGCTGTGGATTTTGGGAGCTGTGAGTGTATCCCAGGAGCCACATCCCCGTGCACTTCAGAAGGCAGGCAATGGTGAAGCCAGGAAAGTAGGGAAGAGGGACATGTAAAAAGCCAGACACAGTTTATGCTCAAAGACCAGACAGAATCAATATGTTTCCATGGAACATGGCATCTCGTCAGGATTTTCTGGTGGGAGACTTCTGATGAACTTGAAACCCAGGCCTGAATTTATTTGCTAATGCTTAGTGAGTGATAAGAAGGCTTTGAAATACATCATTTGTCTTGACTGGAAAAATATATTAACCCTGGTGTGATTTTTTTTTTGGTGATGTTAGAAATGGTGAGTGCCCTACAGGTTGTGGCAAAAGTTGTTTCTGCCAGGAAAAAGCCACTGGACTCTTTGCTTTTGCAGTGTTGTTGGTTATAACTGGGAGAGACAGCCCAAAAGTTCTCTCCAAGGTCCTTCCTGGCCAAGAGTTTCTCTGCTGAGTTGCTCTTCAGGGCTGATCTCTCTGTGGTGGCCTCACTCATGAGACCAGGATCTTTGGAGTCGTGGGAAGAATGGGCCAGGAGGGACAGGAACAAAGCACCTCCTTTCCATGTTCCCTTCCTTCCACTGATTGCCTGGCACCATCCTGCACTGCATCTCACCTTTGCTTTTGCAGTGAATTTTAGAATCTGGGGAGAGAAGCACTTGATTTATACCTCAAAGGGAGAAGAGTACTTGGAGGTAGCTCTACACCCAAATCCAAAAATGCACCTGCCCAGAGACTTTTCCAGCCTGCACGAGAAAGCTGCTGCAACGAGTCCCATCCCCTCCATGATGCAGGAAAGCTGTGCATCCTTCTGCAGGAGATGGATGGCAAATGGAAGTCATTGGGGGTGCCCCAGCCCCACTGCCAGCCCAGCTCTGAGCACTCAGGTGCAGCTCCCTCCAAGCCTCTGCTGAGGGGTTTGCTGTCTATGGTCCATCTGGGTTCTTTGGCAATGAGATGAACAGAGGCTGAGCTCCTGCCTCCTGCTCTCCCTACCACCACACTTCACAGGGTTCCAGTGAGAAGTCAGGTCTAGGGCCATGATGAGGTGCCCTGTTCATGGAGGGGCTTGGGTGCTTGATTTCCACCTAAGTCCCACCACCCACATGTGAGCCTTGGCCCTGAAACCTCAGGAAGATGCCTCTGGGACAAGTCCCTTGGCCTGGTAGGAGAAGCTGTTTTCTCCTCAAAGTGTGCCAGTGCTTGATAAATCTAATTTGGCCCAAATTCACTTCCAGAGTCTCTTCAGAAAAGCGCGTTTACTTTCTTCCTGGCAGTGACCCAGCCATGTGATGCTCTGGTTGCACAGAATTACAAGTGCAGTGTATTAAATTATCACTGCTCCTTCGACTGACATGCAGAATGGAAGTTACAACTGATCTGTTTTTCCATGAAAAATTTATTGCATTTAAGTGTACCTAATTGAGTAAATTTTGTTTGTATGCAGGGAGTGCTCGTCCTATTGCCTCTCTATCACTCTGGAATTGTATTAAGGCCTCCCATCGTGCCCAGAGTCTGTAGCCTTATAGACCCTTGTGTGAATCCCCCTTCCAGCAACATTCGTCATCTTTTCAGCCAATCTTCTCCAGGCTGTGCCTACCAAGAAAAAAACCCCTCCATCTTCAATCTGGGAGGCTCTCAGCTCTCAGGCTTTAGTGTAGGCCCCTGAAAACTCAGCTTTTTACCTCTTATTCCAGGCAGGCACTAATCAGCTGATTGCTTTCTGCATAGAGCAGTCTCTTCTCCCAATTACTGCAACTATTGGAGCTTTAAAGTTGATGATTGTGTGTTGTTGGAATACAAATTGATCATTAGAAACATTAATAATGGCTGCTTGACTTTATAATTAGCCATGTATCTGTATTGAATTCAGGAGCTGTTAGTCTTCAATGAGCACATTCCAAATAATCCATTTATATTTAAATAAATTGACACACAATAGCTATCTTAATCAATCTAAATATAATTCCTATTTAGGAGCCTCTGCTTTGCCACTTATATTTTTTTCTTAGGATAGCAGCAGTTGTGTTTAGTGGGATTTGGAGCTGCAGGAGGGCTGAGCTGGAGAACAGGCAGTGGTCTGCCCCTGTGCAGCTTCCCAGCCCATCAGGTACAGCAAATTCAGATCATGACAGTGGAACAGTAGCACTGGTGGGACAAGGCTTTGGCTCTTCCATCACTTGTGTGAATTATTGGAAGTGTCCAGCAGTGTCATGGTTTCACCCCAGCCAGCAGCCAAGCCCCAGGCTGCTGCTCACTCACTCCCCCACCAGCAGGATCAGGCAGAGAATTAGAAGGCTGAAAGCCAGGAAACTTGTGGGTTGAGATAAAGACAGTTTAATAAGGAGAGCAAAACCCAAGCACACAGGCAAAGTAAAACAAGGAATTAATTCACAATTTCCCCTGGGCAAGCAGGTGTTCCATCATCTTCAGGAGAGCAGGGTCCCATCACATGTAACAGTGACTTGGGAAGATAAATGCCATCACTTCAAATATGTCCCCTCCCTTCCACCTTCTCCCAGCTTTATATATGAGCATGATGTCATCTGGCATGGAATATCCCTTTGGTCAGTTTGGGTCACCTGCCCGGGCTGTGTGTCCTCCCAAGCACCCCCAACTGCCTCACCAGTGTGGCAGTACAAAAACCAGAGAAGGCCTTGGCTCTGTGTAAGTCCTGCTCAGCAACAAAAAAATTATCTCTGT
The DNA here is from genome assembly GCA_013397295.1 of Polioptila caerulea. Lineage (NCBI taxonomy): Eukaryota > Metazoa > Chordata > Aves > Passeriformes > Certhiidae > Polioptila > Polioptila caerulea. The sequence continues at coordinate 835,482 of VYXF01011009.1, forward strand.
ATGAGTAACCCTGTGTTGTCCAAAACAGAGCCCTGCACCAGCCACTGTGAAGAAAATTAACACCACCTTAGCTGAAATCACCACAAGCAGGAAGTTTCCTTGGATCTGGGACTTCCATTTTTCCATCCACAATTTGTTTTTAGAATTTTTAAAAAATTGTTTATTTAAATAGCTTGGTTCAAGTTTGTTTGTCACTTTATAGATTTGATAAGGTAAAGACTCTCCCGGCTTCTTGTTACACCTGAGCAAATTCCAGGTAATAGGCATCTGAGGGAGGCCACAGCAGCCACCAATGATGTGCAGGTGAGAGAATGGCATACAGCTGGGAACTTCAAGTTGAGTTTGCACTGCAAATTTTGTATCCTGCCAGTCCCAGACAGGTGAGTTTTGTGATTCAGTCTTCCATTCATGATATGAAGGTTTTAATTTTCTGGACCCTGAATCATCTAATTTACCTGTTTGCAAGAATTTGAATATGGTTGAGCAAGGAGCCTGCTAAAAATAATTTATCAGATTTCATTGGGAGATGGAATTGTATTTTTATGCCGATTTGGAGAGTCAGCATTAATTGTTCCTTGCTCGTTGGTGAGGATGTTTAAGACTGTATTGTTTTTGAGATGACAGGACCATTCCTCAGCTGGTGGACACTCCCTGTGACTTTGCTTAAGCCATGTTAGCACTCGGGGAGTGAAGATCACAGTGGTGCATTTTTTTTCTTTTGGGGAGTTGTCTTCTTTGACTAGCAAAAAAGAGGTCTCTTTTTCACTGAGCACAGTCAAATCCTGAGGAAATTATCCCTCCTCTGGAGGACCGGAGTAGATGTGAATCCCTGAGCAGACAGCAGACTCTGACACCCCACCAGGAGTTCCTGAAGGTGATGAAAATACTGTTTTCCACTGTTTGGCAGTATGCTTTTATCTTCATACAGCTCCTATGGAAACAATCACGCAAAACCCCCACGTGTTACTGCAGACTGATTTTATTTCTCTGTGTTGTCTTAGTGAGAATAGATAAACAAAATGATAACAGAAAAAAAAGCCCAGCCTATGATGCCAATGGAGATTCTTAAACCCGCTGGGGGATGTTGTTCTGCTAATCCCAGGTGTTTGGATGCAGAGGTTTGTGTGGCTGCAGTGTCCTGGCCAGTGACTCTTGTTCAGAGACACCCCACCAGACAGACAGAGCTCTGTCCTTCCCCAAAATAAGGGAGTTGCCTTGCTGGGCAATGCTCCCAGCTCCCAGGAAGTCCATAGCACGAGCAGGGCTGGAGTTGCCAGAAAGGAGCTGAAAACCTGCCAGACCTGAGCTGGGAGAGGAGAGAGCCCGCGTGGGGCTCTGCTAATAGGGAGCTCTTAGGGACTGCTGAACAAAAGGACTGGTCCTGCAACAGTACAGTAGGCAGGGAGAGCTTTTGTTTATTTGACTGTTTCATCCAGGTCTGATGGGGTTTTTTCCACTTTGAAAATTCCTTTATTCTCCTTTGTGTTTCCACAGAACAGCTCCAGTGTTTCAGGGCTCCTGGGGTGTTTTTGTGCTCACAGTGGAGAAGGGGTCCAGAGCAGTTCTGCAATGGGTTCACACCACATGCCAGAAAACTTCCCCTGGCCCCATCCAGGGAACTTTAAACCTCCTATAGCCCAGATCAACACCTAAAATCACTGCAAGATTCCACAGTAGGAGAGCAGGAAGGACAAAGTGCAGAAACAGTTTGGTACAACTTCACAGGTAGACAGAATTCATTAGGTGAGAATGGCCATGTGGAAAACCCCCAGTGGCTCTGCCAAATTTAACCCTGGCAGGAGAGTGACCTAGGAAAAAACACCTGTTTTATACAAATTTCCATTGTTGGCTTTTCCCAGAAAGGTTCTTTGTTTGGTGGGGTTCTGTTCACTGAAGCTCTTTGATGCTGTTTTTCATTTTCCCCAGTAATTCTTCCTTTCCAATGTCCCGTTGTTGTCCGTCCTTATTACCTGGAGTCATTTGGATGACATCCATTTTCGCTTCTTCAAAAAAAAATCCACTGTCTTTGCTAAAGGCTGCTTCACATCCTATTTAAAATCCACAGAAAGATTTCCACGAGCCCCAAACTGGACCTGAAATTGTTACTTCCTGTCAGGTTCCTCAATATGATATTTGCCTCCTAGCAACCACCATGTGCAGGCAGGGGTACAGCAATATTAAATCCACAGCTGAGTGCCACAACTGGCATCCCAGGGCACCCTGCAGAGCCTTACAAAGCCCTCAGTAGTGTCAACTCACTCCCCTTGCTGTAAGTGTCATTTTCACACAGGGTTATGCAACAGCCTGGAAAGCAGAGGGAAGTTCTGCCCTGCAGAGGCTGTGAAAGGAGGATGGGGAGTGCTGCAGGCTTGATTAATACTCCAGGTGTGACAGAAGCACCCAGAGGATGTTTGGGGATCTCCTGTTCTTTTACTGCCTCGAGTATCCCAAGCTCTGTCTAACCCTGTGCATCATCTCATCCCAGGTACACTTTTGCAGTCCTCTTTGACAGCTAATTTGGTGCCTTTTTCTTTCTTTAATTACAGCAATTTGTCACTCTCCCTCCCAGCTAATCTTCTCTAATATACCATGATGGTGAATGTCACTTGTTCAGGTAGGACAAGGTGAAGCTTGCCTGCTGGGAGCGGTGATTATTCCGTAAGGACCTGGAAAATGCTCTCAGCTGAGAGCTCTTTTCTGCTTCCTTATGTTCTTTTCCTCCTATTTTTGCATATCCATTCCATAAATTCAATTTTTCCGATTAGCCCAGTTGAATAAATTGTGGATCTGTTTGGGGAAACTCAAGATCCTCTTTTACCATCCACTCTTTAGGAAGACAGGTATGTGTTATTCCAGTGGGGCTGGAGAACCATCCATGCTCATGCAGCTCCATCAGCAGGACACTCCATGGGCATTTGTGGCCCAGAACAGCCTGACTTCCTCAGCTCTTTCTTAAGAGACAGTAACATCTCAAAGGGTTTGGATGAATAACCTCCTGTTCGAAAGTTGCCCGTGTCTCCTCCACATTTGTTAGTCACAAATTTAAGATCTAAAGGACTCCTTGCTCTTGGTATTGTTGAGGTGATATGAGGTTATTTAGTTGTGATGTTTCATGAGAGAGTCAGCTTTCATTAAAGGACAGGAAAGGAGTAAATATTTAGTGCAATAAGAAACTCTAAAAAGGAAAGCTGAACATGCAAAGCTGGAGGCCCAACATTTAGAAGGCAATTTAAGAGTCTTCAACTTTCAAAATTCTCATTTAGTAATTATTTCTAGATGTCATGATGTTTTTAATGAACTCCTGAATTTTTAGAGCCTGAAGCAATTCAGCTGGGAGGAATTACAATTTAAAGCTGCAGCACACCTTTGGAATCTTCCCTGGTTTAGCTGAGAGGGATGAGGATGCACAAGAGATCTGTGTATGCCTGTGGGGTTTTATACAGTGTATATAAACTTATTATCCCATCCATTTCACTTTAATTGTATCTATCCTGCTAACTGGACAGTTTGCAAGGACCACATCAATAATCCAGGAAGATAAAAAGTTTAAGAGCAATGACATGAATATACTGTGCATTTTACTGGTTCAACACTCATAATATCTGGATCATATAAAAATAGCTATTTAACAACAACTGTTTCTCCCACAGCAATTAAGAACCTGTGAAAGTTGAAAGATGATGAGCATCATATAATTGGTTTCTGCAGAGCCTAATGAGACTCTATTTTCCCAGTAAAGAGAATATTCTCTTTCTTGAGAATAGGAAAAATAACTGATCATAAATATTTATAAGTGACTCTTATCTTTCTCCTGTCATGGAGTTTTCATCAACAAACCACATTTAAAAAAAAAATAAATCCTCATGTTAGAAATGTCGCTGATTTAGTACTGTTTAGTATTTGTACTGCAGTGGTGCCCAGAAGACCATGGGGGGTTCTGGGCTCCAGGCACCACTTCCCCAGCCTGCTGCCCACAGGGTGCCCCCATGACAGCATCATGGTTTTGGGGAGAATTTGGGAGAATGGAACCATCCTAAATAATGCACCCTCTAGCCACTGCCTTACGTTTTATCTGCAACTCCACCTAAGATCCCTTGTATGGGTTTGGGGGATGCATTTTCTGTGGTAATTCCAGGCACTACTGGGGGCACCCATTGAGAGCCATTCTGGCCATGTGCAGTCTGAGCCTGTTTTCCAACAGAGATTGTTCAATGCACTTTGTAAGATCTCTTGGCCAGCTCAGTTGACATGTACTACAATTATGGTCTGGCTGCAAGTAAAATAATGTGAAGATATATATTGGTATTTCAATTACCTTTTAAATTGTACTTGCTGAGATCCTTGTGCCTGACTTGGGTGTAAAACCATGGATTGTACCTGGTTCTGTGAACACATCATTTTGTCAATGCATATAACAGCTTATCCTCCCATCCTTGAGTAATCACCTCTGCTTTAAAGAGTGACCCTAAATTGTATTTACACAATAAATTCATGCTCGGTTCTTACAGAGAAAAAAATCGCTCCAACGAATCTAAGTGCAATTTTCTCTGCTCTTCTTCCATGATCTCCATCATAAATAAGTAGCTATGAGTGCTCCTGGGACAGTGCAAGAGCTTCTTGCAAGCAGTTGCTTTTACAGCTATTTTATGGCTAGGGTGTTGAGGAACTAACAGGTTGAAATTAAACCAATGGTGGTTATAAATACATCTCTTTACATGGACGTCTTCATTTTTTTCCCAAGAATGAGATGATGGCAGACCACAGATTCCTGAAAAGCCTCTTTTTGAAGGCAAAGGTGACCTCTTTTTAGCTGCTGTGACTGCAAGGCAAGCTTCCTTATTTAAGGGGGAAGAATTCATACTTGTCACCAGGGAAAATTTTGAATGCACAAGTGTCTCACGTAGCATGAAATACTACTGCACTCTTTCCTGAGGCAAATGCCAACATAGAATTTTCTCTAAAAAAAAAAAAGGAGGGGGGAACATCATGTGCAAGATGCCTTCTTAAACATACTTGCTAACCAAGGTCGTGTTAATTCTTCTGAGTTCAAAACAACTTCACTTACTGGATCGGGGATTAAAATTTAATGGATACACAATAAAAGGTTCAGGTCTTAAGAGCAAAAGATTATTTTCTTTTTTTTTACTGATATTCTGAATGGAAATTGTATTCTCTTCTTAGAGTAAATCAAATGAAATAAAGCATCATGAGTGCTGCTGACCTGTACATCTGCTGAGATCAGGGACATGGGAGAACAGGGAATGAATGGTTTAACCTTCTCCTACTCTGTTGTTATGGTGAGACTGGAATAGCAAATGCAATTCTGCCTCCCACATCTCAGAAAATGTTGCAAAACTTGGAAAGGACACTCCAAAGAGGCAGAGTAAAGATCTAAGGGCAGAGAAGTGTGTCTTATGGTGTGAGATTTAGAGAGCTCAACCTGTGTGGCTAATTAGAAAGATTGTAGCCTTCATTTGATTACAGGGCTTCATGAGGAATAAATATTCTAAAAGTAGTATTCCATCTATGCCAATAGGTGTAGCAAGATCCAATGTCTGAGAGTTAAATTAAGAACTATTTATTTTTTAAATAGCACACACCATTTCACTGATGGCGTGGTTAGCCACCAAGAAAAGAGGAGAAAAATCAAAAGAGGTAGTAGTAATTCATTTTGATGTCAAAAACCATGATAACGTGGGTTTAGAAAGTACTAAAGGGATTTTTGCAGCCAGTGGAGCAGCCAGACATGGGTGTCCCTGCATGATGCAGCTCTGAGCACTCAACTGAGCCGTGTGTGTCCGTGCCCGTGTCCAAGTGTCTGGGTGCCCATGTCCAGGTGTCCATGCCTGTGTCGGGGTGCCCATGTCCAGGTGTCCATTGTGGTCCAGGTGTCCATCCCATGTCTGGGTGTCCATGCCTGGTGTCCAGGTGTCCATGCCCAGTGTCCAGCTGTCCTCACCTGTGTCCAGTTGTCCATGCCCATGTCCATGTGTCTGTGCCCATGTCCAGCTGTCCATGTCCAGGTGTCTGTACCTACGTCCCAGTGTCCATGCCCATGTGCAGGTGTCCATCCCGTGTCCGGCTGGCCATCCCGTGTCCGTCCCGTGTCCGGCTGGCCATCCCGTGTCCGTCCCGTGTCCGGCTGGCCATCCCGTGTCCGTCCCGTGTCCGGCTGGCCATCCCGTGTCCGTCCCGTGTCCGGCTGGCCATCCCGTGTCCGTCCCGTGTCCGGCTGGCCATCCCGTGTCCGTCCCGTGTCCGGCTGGCCATCCCGTGTCCGTCCCGTGTCCGGCTGGCCATCCCGTGTCCGTCCCGTGTCCGGCTGGCCATCCCGTGTCCGTCCCGTGTCCGGCTGGCCATCCCGTGTCCGTCCCGTGTCCGGCTGGCCATCCCGTGTCCGTCCCGTGTCCGGCTGGCCATCCCGTGTCCGTCCCGTGTCCGGCTGGCCATCCCGTGTCCGTCCCGTGTCCGGCTGGCCATCCCGTGTCCGTCCCGTGTCCGGCTGGCCATCCCGTGTCCGTCCCGTGTCCGGCTGGCCATCCCGTGTCCGTCCCGTGTCCGGCTGGCCATCCCGTGTCCGTCCCGTGTCCGGCTGTCCATCCCGTGTCCAGCTGTCCATGTCCAGGTGTCCATGCCTGTGTCGGGGTGCCCATGTCCAGGTGTCCATNGCCAGTGGAGCAGCCAGACATGGGTGTCCCTGCATGATGCAGCTCTGAGCACTCAACTGAGCCGTGTGTGTCCGTGCCCGTGTCCAAGTGTCTGGGTGCCCATGTCCAGGTGTCCATGCCTGTGTCGGGGTGCCCATGTCCAGGTGTCCATTGTGGTCCAGGTGTCCATCCCATGTCTGGGTGTCCATGCCTGGTGTCCAGGTGTCCACGCCCAGTGTCCAGCTGTCCTTGCCCATGTCCAGTTGTCCATGCCCATGTCCAGCTATCTGTGTCCAGGTGTCTGTGCCCATGTCCCAGTGTCTGTGCCTGTGTGCAGGTGTCCATCCCATGTCCAGCTGTCCGTGCTCATGTCCGGGTGTCCGTGCCCATATCTGGGTGTCTGAGCCTATGCCCAGCTGTCTGTGCCCATATTCATTGTGTGTCCGGCTGTCCATGCCCGTGTCCAGCTGTCCATGCCTGTGTCCGTGCCCATGTCCAGCTGTCCATGCCCATGTCCGTGCCCGTGTGCAGGTGTCCATCCCGTGTCCGTGCCCGTGTCCGGCTGTCCATCCCATGTCCGTGTCCGTGTGCAGGTGTCCATCCCGTGTCCAGCTGTCCATCCCGTGTCCGTACCCGTGCCCAGGTGTCCGTCCCGTGCCCAGGTGTCCATCCCGTGTCCGTGCCCGTGCCCAGGTGTCCGTCCCGTGCCCAGGTGTCCATCCCGTGTCCGGCTGTCCATCCCGTGCCCGGCTGTCCATCCCGTGTCCATCCCGTGTCCGGCTGTCCGTCCCGTGTCCGGCTGTCCATCCCGTGTCCGTCCCGTGTCCGGCTGTCCGTCCCGTGTCCGGCAGAGCTACAGCAGAGGGTGCTGTGACCCCGCCGTGCGGGGCAGCCCCGCTGCCGGGGATGTTCCCGTGCGCGCCCCGGCAGGAGCGCGCTGGCGAGCCCAGCCTTCCGTGGGCTGCTGGGGGCTCTTAGGGCTGTGAATTCAATCCCTGCGCAAATTCCGGGCCCTGGGAGCTGTCTCTGCCCGGTTTCTTGGCTGGGAAGCTGGAGCAGCGCCGTGTGTGCGATTCCCACCGAGGGTGGTTGTGTAAATACCGCTCTCACGACAGTTCTCTAACAGAATTAACTCGGCTGGGAGGCACAAGCAACGCTCCTCTAATTTGTCCTCCACGGTCCTTTCCTCACCACAATGTTGGGAAAAAGACCTCCTTCTATCGAAGCTCTGACAGGACTTTTAATCAAAATAATCCATTTTAGAATAATGTCTCATCTATGCTTCCTGTTTCTTTCTCTCGATATCTTTCTTTCTCTCTCTCTCTCTNTTTCCGCTTTTTTCTTTTTCCCCTCCTTTTTTTTTTTTTTTTTTTTTTTTTTTTTTTTTTTGGTTTTTTTTTTGTGGGTTTTTTTTACCTTTTCTCAGCTGAAGAAAAAGGGAAAAGGGCAGGCAGGAACATGGAAAAGATGCACTACTCATTTCCCAGTTCTGTTTTTTAAAAGTTTCAAAATCTCTGAAGCACCGCTTATGAAAATTTCCTATTTCAAAATCAGGGCATTACTGGGGCCTGGGAGAGAAGCCCTGCAGCCCAAGCCACCCAGTTCTCATATAATTTTAAAGGACTGTTAGTACTCAAGCTGAGGGTGGAATAGCACCTCCTTCCTAAAAGACAAAGGGGAACAAGCTTGGGTGGCATGGCAAAAGAGCATGTGGGAAGCAAATCACTGCCTATTTTCTCTTCCAGAGGACCCACCCTACAATGTGAGTTTGGGAATGGAGGAAGGAGACGGGATCCTTGTCCCAGATGCTGCAGAAAAATCAGTGGTTTGGGAAGGGAGAAGCCATAGCTGGGCTTTGGGGGTCCTCTCTGAGGGCACGAGGCTGCCATGTGGAGAGGCCAAAGTCCTCAGGGCAGCAGTGCCATGAACGTGCTCCTTGGCATTTGAAGTGTGGCACATTGTCGGCTGTGGTTTGTTACTCATGCTGGCTTCCCTGCCCCTCCACATCTTCAAGGAAAGGCTTGGTATTTACTCCCTGACAATTTATTTACCAGAGGACTGTTCTTAAGATATTGTGGTTTATGTTCAAAATATTGTTCATGTATAAATAGCACAAAGGCTCAGTTGGGTCCTGAGCTGACCTCTGCCCAGCCCACAGATCCTTCAGCTTCTCATTTGATGTTTCTCACAGAGTAAGACATGCTGCTGCCCCTCTCCCATCCACACAAAGCTTTCTTCCCAGTACACATACCTAATTTGTAGCTAATACTCTCATTGTGACTACTTTAATAACAGTACAGATATTTTTTCCAAATGAGACACACATGTGGCTCCCAAGCCAGCATTTTTCTGTTTCAAATTAAGCATATTCTTTTTTCTCAAGAATGCCACATCATACATAATTATCTATAATCTTTTCTATTGATTTTATTCTTAGCCTTCATCAAAACAGTGCTGGAGCAATCGAGGAGCAGATTGTGACCTACCTTGCTGAGAAGAAAAGGGCATGAGGAATCTACTTACACCATTATATTGACCTTCTGCTTTGTGAGTAATAGCCCTGGGTCAGAGGAATAGTATTACAGAAGAATGCTGCTCCCAAGGTTGGGAGTTCTGGCTGTTCTCTCCCCTGCTCAGGCTCCCAGAAAGTGGATCTCACCTATGGGGGACAGAGCTTCTCGGTGGTACCATTTCCTTCCAGGACAGGTTGGAAATTCACAAAATGCCTGTGACATTCTTGCAAGACCACAAGCAATAAGCACAAAAAGGACAAGTCTGAATCTCAGACAGGAACAAAGTTATAACTCATCCAGCTGGAGTTGAGAAATGTCACCAGCTGGGCTCTAGAAAGACTTGTATGTTTTGCTGTTTGTGGAATATCCTCAGGTTTCTTACCAGGACACACTGCTGGGACAAGATCATGCCAGAGCAAGTTTATGGTGCTGAGGCATCTCCCGGGTTTGACTGCAGCAGAAATACCTTGTGGTTTCTCTACATCTGCACGAAATTAGTAAGTCCTGGAACACATGAAAATTAGTAATAAAAATAAAAAGCTTTCCTTCCACCCCCCATCACCTCCTCCCACTGACACAATTTAAAGATTTAGAATCAGTTTGTTTCGTGGCCAGAGATTGAAGTTACGATTGTAATGTTTCCACTTAGGACAAGGAAATTGAAGTAGAGCAATTAATCAATAACAATATGGGAAAGTAAAGACTGAGACAGTCACTTAGAGCTTGCATGCTTAGCTGCATAAGGGGAATTTCAGAAAACTTCTGTCGTTTACTGCTCTTTTAAGTTTTATGTTACCAACTTTCAAGTCATGCTTTGTGCTGCCCTACTTCACCCAACATTATAAACCCATTCATTTACAGGGAGCGGATATTTAATTATGAATAATCCCAAAGTGTTTCACTGAGTGTTGTACAAACTGTGCACTCAGGCCCATTTCATACAGTCATGAAATGCCATCATCCCTCAGGTGAAACAAAGCAACTCTTCAGCAGCACAAAGCAAAGCTGCACAGCAATTTGGGGAAGGAAGTGAGCAATAATGGATTCATTTGAAACTGCAGGGGGATTTTAACTATGCAGAATGCAATTACCAGAACTGGAGTTTTTCCAGGACACTGGGGTTAAGACCCTATCTATTACAAAAGATGCCACAGAACTTCCAGCATCCTTCCCCTCATTTCCTATGTGTTGCTCACTGGGCTTCTAAATACACACTGAGAGAGGCTGGTCCTGCTTGGATTGTGAAAAATGATTGGACCTCAGGGCAAGGTGCAGAGGAAAAGTGAGTATTTCTGACTGACCAGAGCTTTTTCTTTGCACATAATGCAAAGGGCTTTGTGCTGGCAAGAGAAAAGAAGAGCTTTTGGGTGTGTGACTCTCTCCAGAGCCACCTAACCAGGGCAGCCATTGGTCTGTGGTGTGAGCCAGGGGCTGCTGAAAGAGCTGGGTGGCTTTGCAGCCTGAATTTGGTCATCAGTACCTTAAGACAAAACTGGACCATTTCCTGACTAAGTTTACATAAGTTAGGTGGAATTCATTGAAATGTCTAAGTACTTCTTAATTGGGATTGGAAATCCCGTATTTCCGTAGGGGCAGTAAAACAAGGGCAGTATCTCTAACGTCCTGGTGAGGAGCAGAGAGCAGCATCACAGCACAGAAGAAAGACTCAAACTTCATCTATATGGTGCCTGTTGAGAGCTTTCCTGAACTGTTTTGGTTTTGGAGAGTTACCTGACCTGCTGAGCCCAGCTCCCTTCAGACCCTCTCCCACCACTGTAAACACACAACCCCTTGAAAAATAACCAGACACATTTCTCTTGGAGCATTCACACCCCAGAATAAAATCAGCTGCCACAAGCTGGTTTATAAAGAGTAGAGGAGCAGAGAGGAGCAGAGCAGTAAAGCCCGACCCAGAGAGGGGTTGAGGGGCTGAGATGTGGCTGCTCCACAGAGTCCCAGTTCTGTCCCTGCCTCCCCTCTCACCACAGGCAAACAGGCAGCATCAGGTTTGCATGGGAGGAGGAGTGGAGATATTTGTTCAAATATCTATGTATGTGTTTCTAACTCCCACAAAAATACCAGTCATGAAACTTCAGGAGAAGCATTTTTTATATTGGCATGAAAGCTGGAGTGTATCTGGAAAGCTTTCAGCCAATTTGTGAGGTACAAAAGTCAGTATTCAACACTTCTATTTCTGAACATTTAACTGATTACATTAAAAGCCAATAAGACCTGTGTCTTTTTGACACAGAGAGATCCAGGTATTAGATGTTCTCAGTGCTGGAAACACTTGTCTTACCTCCCCTCCATTTACTGCTGAGAGTGTTAGGGTATTATTTAAATGTATGTAGCTCAATACCCACCACAATTTTTATTCTCACGTGGCTACTGAACACAGACAAGTACATAAAACAAGTAATCATCTCAGAAAATGCCTAAGAGAATCCTCTTGCCCACTCACAGGTGCTGGTGGAAAAATTACCAATTACCAAAGAAGCCCTAATAAATAATGCTTCAGTGTTGTAACTGCAAATCTTTCTAATAGAACCTGGCTATTTCATGCCTTGCATCATAAATCAGTGCCCCCGATGAGTGGGCTCTGAATGGCTGGACAAAAATAATTAATCAAGATTAAATCAAAAACAATATGATGCGTGCAAAGGCAGTCTTAGCCAGGATGCATTCCTAGGAACAAAATCACTCAGAAATGGCCTATAAATCTGGAGCATGGCTGGGCTGAGTGTGAGGAGATGTGACTGGGATGGATTTTCAGGTTTTATGCTGCATAGATATTGCATATGATTAAGCTTTTCTGCTGCTGCTACAGCATCAGCTTTCCGGCCATGTGTACCTTGTAACTTCACCAAACACAACAGGGGACCATGGTGGGCTTAAGAGCCACTCTCATACCCCTCCTAGAATCATACAATCATAGAAACATAGAAATGCTGAGTTGGAAGGGACACATCAGGGTCCTGGAGCCCAGCTCGTGGCCTGCAGCAGTGTCTGGCTGATAGCAGCAGAAATACAGGAGGGCCACAAACAACAGAAAGAAACCTGGTGAGATCAGACACTACTGGTGGTTTTGCTGAGTAGATGAAGGATATGCAAAATCTGGAAAAATAAGCCTTGCTGGCATAATTTTATGTCATTATCTGATGCTCTCACTTGCAGTGTCTGAGCTTGGTCTTGTGTATATTCTCAAGCAGATTGGAAGTGACAGTGCTCTGATAGCTACAGTGCTGACAACTGGCCCAACCGTTCAGGCCTTGTGCAGTTTTCCTCTTGTATTTATTGACCCTTAATGAATCAGGATTTATTCTTCAGAGACACTGAGCTAAAGCTGCATCTCTGATAAGACCAGGAGTAATACTCAGAAATACAAAATATCAAGAGGAAATTTAAAAAGGCATCAGAGACGGTCTAAGTACCTAATATAAAATAATGCCCTATTTCAAATTCATCCTTAATAGCCTCTCTTAAACCAGTCTAATACATTTTTAACACATAACATTCCTGTCAGGAATATTTTCTTTTTTTATTTCTCCAACTCTTCTCCAGGGTAGCAAAGATTTGCAAAACATTAGGTCAAAAGCCAATTGAGGATGTACTGCATGGAAATTTTGTAAAAGGGACTCATCCCCTGTCTGTGAAGGGGAACCAGGCTCAGAGCAGCTTTACAAAGGCACAAAAAGCCAGACAATACCCAGAGGTTCTGTTTGATACCAACAGTGCCTGGCAGGAAATGTGAAGGCACTGAATAGTTAATAGACCCATCACTATGGTACATAAAGCAGACAGTGCCAGGGCAATATAAAATCTCCCCAGAAGAATGATAAGGTGGCTACTGAGAAGTGATTATGATTTATAAGCTCATAGAAAGGCTGGTGCCAAATATCTCAACATGGCTGAGTCACTTTTAGTGTGGTGGCTGTACTCTTACTACTCAGTAACAGGGCATACCTTGGTATCCAAAATTCCCATCTCTTAGCATAGACAGAAGTTTCTATTTGGGATAATTTCAAATTTTTAAATATTGAATAATATACATGTTCTTGGAACTCTGCCTTTCAGAAAAAAAAAATAATAACTTCAAATATTTAATAGCCTTCATCATTCAGCAGTCATGCCAGGAAGATTGATAGTAACAAACATATTTTATTATTTTTATAGTAGGTTGTAGAGGAAATGCTTTTTTGTTTCCATGTCAAGTGAAGGTCACTCTGACCACCAATTGTTCAAGGGCAACTTCTGTGCAACTGGTTCTATAGTCCAAGTTTAGAAAGCATCATTACTGAAGAAGGGGGAAAAACAGCCCTAAAAATTCAGTGCACAAAAAAAATCTGCAGTGCCCAAACAAAATCAATAGCACAGTATGAAAAATAGCATAGGAAGTAAAATAGCTGATCTGCTGACTGAGAAATACTTCATTCTGCCATGAAGTTTCAGCCAAAAATAATTACAAGTTTTGCACCTAAACTTGGGTTCATATTTTAGATGAGCTCCAACCTGACCAAAAAGGGCCCATTTCTGGGCCTCATTTTGAGGCAGTTGCTCACACTGAACATCTGTGAAAGTTTTTGGCTTACTTTTCCTTCCCCTTGTGCATAAAATAATTTAGATGGGAAGTGACCCCCAAGATCATCAAGCCCAGCCATTAACCCAGCACTGCCAAGCCACCATAAAATCATGTCCCCAGGTGCCACATCTACATATTTTTTAAATCCCTCCAGGCATGGTGACTCCATCACTTTGCTGGTCATGTAACCTTATGGGCAGAATACTGTGGGTTTTGTCTTAGTTTGTTCTGAAAATGTGCTCTTGCAGCCTGAGTCAACCTGGCTCCACAGCTGAAGAAAAGTTGCTTGAGTTAATTCCTCTCCCAAGCCATCAGGTGCTGATAAGAAAAGGGGCAACAGGAGTTTCTCCTGAGTGCCCAATGACCACCTGCTCTCCCCAGCCTGATCAATAGGTTTTAAATAGAACAAGAAAGAAAGGAGGTGGATGTAATTCCCTCACTCTGAGGAAGCTGAGGGTGAGGATGTGCATGGCACTGCCAGCATGCTCTTCTCAGCAGGATGGTGAGTGAAAGCTGCTGCTTGTGCAACTCTTCCTTTGTACCCCAGTACCTGATCAGCTTGAATTGTGTGGAGCTTAGTCTGGGATTAAACCAGGGATGTTTGTGGCTATCATCTTTGAGTTGTGTTCCAAAAACCATATCCTCCCTTATCAAGTATGGTCGGTCTATCGTGCTGCTAACTAGCATTGTTATAATTGACACTGCTGGATCATAGGCAATGTAAAAGCAATGCAGTGGGTGTGTGAGAATAGAAATTATCCTTAAAATATGTTAGGGTGAAATGAGGATTGGAAGAGGATAGCAATTGTCTCTTCATCTGCAAGAGTTTTCCCCACCCAGAATCAGAATCCTGCTTTTTTTCAAAAATAAAGGCTCTCGTCTATCCAAAACACTTTGGAGTTATTTCATCTCCTGTTTAACTCCTGGCTAATAATTTCATCTTTCATTTCCTCCTATTGTTCACCCTGGCATGTATCCCACCTATTATAAGCCCAGATATCAGAAAGTAATTTTTTTAGAGAGAGGAAAGTAAGAGTCAGCTGGTTTGAAGTAAGGTTTTTATAGCAACACAAGTTCTGGAAGCATTGTGCAGAGACTGATATTAAAGGAATAGCTCCATGAGAGGAAACTGGAGTGAGGAGACAAAGCTTTCTGTAAGAGCTGTATTACTGCCAAAGCAAGGGTAATTGCTCCTGTTTAGGGCTCCAATACAGAATGGTGTTTTGCAGACACTAAAGAGAGATACGATGTTTTCACAGGCATGAAGTAGCCGCTAGATAAACACCCATGGGAGCTGGCCTTTTCTGAAAATCTCCTGCTAATTACTTTACTGACGTAGTTGGCTGCAAAGCAGCTTTTTAAGAAAATTTAAATGTCTATAATTATGGCTTTTGCTTCTGTGTCTGCACACCGGGAGACACAAACTGCAGAGTCCATCCACTGGCCTAGAGTACGTGTCTCACATCAGGGACTGGGCTCAGCCCAGGGTGTCCCCGGTGCTGTGCTGCTTCCACACCTTCCTTCTTTCCGCTGAGAGAGGCTGCTTTAAGACTTTATGTTCCTTTTATGTCATGAAGGTGGGTCAGATTCCCAAAAATATCACCAAATCCTGGGCTAGAAGTCCTGTCTGAGAGTACAGAGTGTAGCATTGCAGCTCTGCTAATGAACCCATCTGCATCCCTTTTCCCTCCTACACCCATAGCAGAATGCTTTACCTACTAGAATGCACAAAGGTGTGTGGCCATTTAGGAAGGGCAGGTTTATGTGGCTTTCTGGAGAACATATAAAACTGATCCTTCTGACAAATCAGTAGAGGAAGTGGGTGAAGGAACAGAAGGTGCAAATACTGGAGTTTTGTTTGCTTTGGTGGTCCTCGTTCAGTTAAGAAACAAAATACATGGCATGTGGGTAAGGTAGTGCATCACCAAATTGTTCAAGGAGTCCCAAATCGTAAGAGAGACTCTACAGATTAGATTAGGAGCAGGACATCTGGTAGCTGTCCTGGAGCAGCAGACCTATCTCATTCACTGTGAGTTTTCTTTCCTTGACACAAGATGTAAGGCATACTTTATAATCTGTTATGCTCATTGCTGGCTGTGCTTTGATGTGTGGAACTCACGGTTAATATTCCTCTAAATCACAGCTTTTCACTAAACTCTTCATCTCCCCTACCTCAGGTTCCTGAGCACGAAGGAAGGACTGATGCTTTGCAGGCATCTCCTGCTGTTGTAGGTTTGAACATTATAAGAGTAATTCTGCCAGTCTCAGGAAGCCTAATGCTGTTTTTAAAGGTGGTATCTCTCACAGGTTGTCCCACTTCCACACCAAAGGCAGCTCTGGCAAGAGCTAAAGGCCAAAAAATTTCAGTTTGCTTTTTCTGGAGACTTTTTCATGGAAAAGCTGTTGGACAGCTGCTAGGTTTAGAAAGGGAATAAGGACAATAAGGATAAGCAGCGGCTCTACCAGGTCAGTCCAAGATCCAGCTTATTTGAATGTGGGATATCAATAACAGAGGCAAAGATGAAGGTATGAGAAAAAGATGGAAGATGCCTCAGAAAGAGTTAAGAGATAAAGAGCCCATGATGTGTGCTTGCCAGTAGCTAGTCCACAGAACACATCTTTCTCTCATCCGTCCAAAATATTGACAATGAATTCAACCCTGTTGCAATTTGGTGTAAATGTATGTTTTTGTACAGAACTACCAGGGGGATAAATGTTCTCTTCTTTCTGAAGGATTATTAGGGCTAATAACTAAGAAGGTGTGGCAACTCTGTTGCACCAGTTTTCTTAATCTCTCTGAGGGATACAGAAATAAATAAGTTTACTTGTGACACGTGCTGTGGCAACTTGCAGATTGATGGTTCATTGCACTAATGCACTGTGCTGTTATTGACCTCTATTTTCAGCAGCTCCCTAGGACTTGCACTCACTCCACTGCTCAGGTGTGATCCAAAATCTCTTGAATCCTCCAGCACTTCGAGTGACTCTGGTGTGCTCAAGATTAGTGTGCCAGGACATAGATCTGGCCCCCCAGATGTCAGTTTTTAAATACCATACTGTTCTGGATTAATTATTGTTCACCTGTAGCTGTGCTTTGGATTTGAGGAACAGTTATGATGATAACCAGGTTCTCACCCTTTATGGAAAGGCAGCACTTCATAAATTCTAAACTGGGCTCTTTCTACATCAGTGTTGGTTTCCTACAAACCTAAAAATGAAATTATGTGGCTGCCATCTTAAGAGTGTAACTATTGAACAGCTAGGAGGTCATTCCAAAATACATAAATAAGGAAAAGAATTCCATATGGTCCAGAAAAACAAACAATTGCCACATGGTGTTTCTGAAGAGGCAGAAAGAGTGTGTTTGCTTTTTTTCTTGAAGTATAAAGACAGAGCAGTGCTTGATTAGAGAAGCAAGAATTGGGGGATTATCCCCAACTGAGGCTCCCTAAAGACCTTTGGGGTCATAGAATGTATGGATATGCTGGTCTGAAGGTTCACTGAAGCTGTTACATGGCTCTAAAGGGTAGAGGGAAGAAGTCACTGTTAAACTTGTAGAGACCCAAAAAGGTGACTAGAAGTCAATATTTTCCTTCAATTCTTCTGTTAGTAGTCTGTTATAAAGAAGTGGCTGGTATGAGGCAGCAAAGAGTTAAAAACTACAACAAAAACTCTAGACAGATTAAACATTAAATTATTCTGACATTCATTATATTAAACAGTTAATTATTTACTAGTGGCACTAGAGAGAGCACATGAATTCTCTAGATTGGAACAAATGCAGTGATGCAGTCCAGGCTATTTTTAAGAGCAGAGCTTTGGACAGAGTGTGCTGAATCTGCTGTGTCCCGTCACTATGTGCATCATTTAAAGCTTTTATAAACAGCCATGTTTTTTCAGGAGTCAGATATTGGGCAAGCACTTGGGCAGCATCACGGAGGAGTGATATAGTAGTGTCATAAACATTCACAGAGATCCAAGCAGGGCCTTGAGATGGCTAAATGTTTGGGAAAACAGATTATCTGGGGAGGACGGGTTGTTATGAGACTTGGAAGGCTGCACTGGCTGTGCCAGCAATGTGTAGAAAGCAAATTCTCTTGAGCTTCCAAATTCCCGGAATCCTTCTGAGGTCTGTGCCATTCCAAATAGCAGCAGTTTGCTGGAGAACCCTTTCAGCAAAGAGTAATGGATTTCTTCTGCTCTTTACATGAATGTACTAAGAGCAGAGGAAACTCCTGTGACTATCAGGAGGCAGCTGTGTAAGGCAGGATGTCGCTTCCTCCTCCACCCCAAGCTGGCTGTGTGGAGGTGAATGGAACTTCCAAGGGCATGGACTTCCCCTCTCCTGCAAGGCTGCTGCATTCAAATTGTGCCTGCAGGAGTGACGGCATGAAAATCTTGTCAGAGTTGTAGAGGGAGTGATTTTAATGTACAGAGTGTCCTAGTGTATGCAACCCTGCTTTTTAAGTAGCTGCACCTCGTGTAACAGCAGCGCAGCTCAGAACTCATTTCCTTGGAAGCATTTCATTGCCACCAGCTGCCTGTTGCTTTCCTGAGTGTGGAAGGGGGTATTTGGGAAGTATGGTGGTGGTTTAGGTTCCCTATTTTTTGATCTTAAATGTGAGTTCAGGACCTGACCTGCAATATGATACAAAGATGAGCTGTAAGGAACCAGGGCAGCTGATGTGGAACTCTGGATATGTACTATAGTGATGAGCTTTTTTGGGAATCTAACTGCTGTGGATCCTTGGAGGAGAGGAGCTGATGTGTCCCATAGGGAGACAGGGCATCAAAAGAGGGAAGAGAATTTTGTGTGTGAATGGGACATAATGACCCCATTACCTCTGTGCAGGCTGCAAACCCTTTACAGCTGGGATGGACTTTTTGTTGGTTTGAATGCAGTGGCCAGTGGAGGGGACCCTTATCTCTATGAGAATTAGAGAGACAAATTGGATATGAGTGACATCAGAGAATGTGTTATCTAACTGACCTTCCAATAATATTATTTAACAGCAGTGACAAATGCTCTGACAAATCTCTGGGAAAAAACCCTAAAGCGTAAGCGGTAACCGTATTACTTAAACACAAAAAGGAAACTCGGAACTGAAGTTCAGAGTCTGTTCCCTGTGCTGTACACCCGTCCAACTGATGCAATTCCCATGGATATCTTGGCTGTACTTGTTACATCCTACCCCAAGGGAGCTGATCCTTGCTTCACTGAGAGGGGAAAAGCGTCCCTCCCAGACTGAGCAGAGCAGTTCCAGTTTGACCGTGCACTTTTGATGACTCGCTGAGGTCTTACGTGTTTACTTACCCAGTTCCTGCGTAATGAAAATTGGCAAACTGCTTTGGAGAGAGCCCATGACTCTGCACTTACTGAGCAGCACCAGACTGCTGAGCAGTGCCTCTTCTTTTGACAGCTCACAAGAGGCTGTGACTTATTTCCATATGCTGGAGCAAAGAGAGATCTGAGGCAGAGAGGCCCAAATGGAACAGGGGGAAGCTGCTACCTCTTGCCACAAAAAAGCCATCCTAAGCCATTTGTCTGGGATTAGAAAGGTCAGAGTATGGAGTAAGTCAACACTGACAGTTCTTTCCTACCAGCATGAAGGAAGGGAACATGTGTTCTTGAAGCCTGTGTCATCACTAGTTGGCTGGTGAAAGTGGAGTTTATAGCTGTTGCCTTACAAAATGTAAAGGTCAAAACTATGGGAGAGAGAGTGAGAGATTGTTGTTGCTGTCTCACTCTGTTGGGGACTGATGATTGTAGAGTAAGGAAAAGGAAAAAAAAATCTGAAACTGGACTCTGCATATTAGCACAGCAATCAGAACTTTTTAAAATTTTCTTTGTATTTTTCCCAGATGAAAGTTATGGAGGACTTTAAATAAAAAAAACACTGAAATATGGTTTAACTAAAACTTCTTTCATTTACTGCTCCCTGAAGAGAGTATTGCACTATGTCACAGGGCCATGCCTCTATCTTCTTTCTGATGACTTTTCAAGCACTTGTAGTGTAAAACACCTCTACAAAACCCAAAATGTGAATGCTGTGCACCCCGTCATGGTTTTGTTTACACACAAGGAAATAGGAGCTTACACTGAGGGTTTTGGTACTGCCCTCAGTCCTTGAAGCAGGTTTCCCTTCAGCTGACATCTCTTGCTGCTGCTTGATGAATCACATCGGGTCCATTGGCAGAGGAACTTTTGCAAAAGTATTTCAGATATGGGGAGGGAAATGGATAATGTGGTAGGCTCAGAGCACCTGAGGCTGGCTTAATTTTAGGAGCCCCCATTTATTTGCACTCCTAAGGGATTTAAACAATAAGTGTCTTTTCTGTGGTGCCACGGAAACTGTGGCAGAGTTTGGATCCAATTGAACAAGGAGTCCTGGGGACTGGGATCACTGAGGGCCTGGCAGTGGGATCTGCTTGCTGCCCTAGTGAAGGTGCAGGGGGGCTGGTTCATCACAGTGTGCTGTCACCTCAGTGTAGAAGTGCCAAATGAAAAAAGGGGTCTGGCAACCTCCAGCAAAAGGAGCGTGAGGAGAGGAGAGTGATGGAGTAGTGAGGCAGAAAAAGGAAAACACAGAAGGCCCACAGGAAAAGCAAGTGAGGTATTTTCTGTCTGGATATATACTGTGGTAATTGCCAACAGCCCTTTTGAGATTGAATAAATCCAAATTCTGAACGTGATAGAAGTTTTGAGATCTCTCTTGTCTTAAAATAAAACTGTTGACTTTTTCTTTAAATTAAACCCTCTATTATAAAAACAGACTTTTGCTTGCCCTGCCTCTGGGATAACTGCTGATATACTAAGCCTGGGACACAGCAAAGGTCTTGCATTTCATTTAAAAAGTGCTAGATGGGAGATGAACATAACAGAACCCAGGCTTGCTCAAAAGCCAGAGCACTCAAAAATGCAGCATGTCCTCTCCTTGCCTATCCTGCCTGCTTTCATATTCATCCACAGGTCTATATTCCCTACTCGTTTCATTTTGCCAAATTTAAAAGCTTTGGCACTGCAAAACTACCAATGATGCACTAGGACTCTAAAATGAATAATTACTTTTCGGCTGCTCTGAAAAGACCATAAACTAAACTTGACTTTTTCTCCATATATTAAGCTCAGTTGCTACTTCCCTTTCTGATCTAATCTGCAATAGGTGGTTGCCATATCCTGAATACTTCTCCACCTGGATCTCTCTGTGGTTTCCATAAGAAGTCAGCCATTCTTACAGGAGAAATGCAATATGCACATAAATCCAGCACACCATTTTTACAGAAGGCTGAATCTTTTGTCATCAGTCCTATGACAAAGCCTGAGTGGTTGCAGCAATGTTCCCTCAGAGATCAAGCACCACAAACTTTGCACTTCCTGGAATAAACACCACAGTTAAAATGTGAATATATTTCTGCAGCTGCTGCAGTGTCACTGCAGTGAAGAACAAGTGGTGTTACTGATTCAGCTGAAATGCTTCTTGCAGAGCAAGCATCAAAGCAAGGCCGTTTTATCAGTTTACATACTTTGAGCAGAGTTTATTTCTTGTGTACTCCTCCCTGAGGCACTCCAGTGGCTGAACAGAACCATTGCAGAAATGTCTGCTTCCTGCTTTGTAAATGTAATTTCTGCTCCCTTCCCTCTGTTTTTGGGACAACTTCTGGGAGCTCTTTGTATGTGCTGTTGCTGAATCTGAGAGAGATCTGTCTTAGGAAGAAAACACATGTCTGGGTTTTTTAAGGATTCCTGGCTTTAAACAAAAATGGCTGATTTGCTTTGAGATCAGCTTCATCTCACCGTGAAAGTGGGCTGAAACAAACAGCCTGGAACAAGGGGTGACTTTTTCCATGTGCAGGGATCACACCAGGACTGAACACACTGACTGTGTGTTGCTCAGCTGCAGGTCTGCAGCATTGCACTTGGGCCATCTGTTCCTCAGACCCTCTGGCTGTGAGAGTGCCTTGGTAAAACCGATGAGCTGTGAGCCGTGTGAGGTAGGCTGTTTTCTACCAGCCAGAGCTGACTTTAGAGAGTGCACTTTAATGCAGGGCTCCTGCACCACCATATCCTTGGAGAACTCTCTCCTCCCATTTTTGTGCTCTCCTCCTGGTATTAAGATGGACATCTTACAATTTGAACCAATGGTGAGGACTGTAAAAAGCAGTTTATTAGTTATACCTTTTCATTGCTTCCAGCTCAGGGAATCTTCCTTGTGAGAACTTCATGGGTGACCTACCAAGAAAAAGACAAAACTGTTTTAGGGTATAATTGAGGTGGGTTCATTGCTTTCAAGGGTGATATACCTGTCTTGGGTGGGAAGCCCATTGCACCTCCAGCAAAGCATGTGTTTAGTGTTTAATTAAGGCTTTTCCCCTGGTATTACTCAGAGGGCACAGAATGGCTGGATGTTTTTGCTGCTGATAATAAACACGGGCCGTGCAGATTGAGTCATGCTAAGAGATGTGCTTCAGCACCAAGCAGTGTCTATCTCATGTTCTTTCCTACCCCCATGCCCTGCTTCCAAAACCAGGCTGAGGTTTTCCTCGGATGTTTTGGTTTACACACAAATAATGTAGGGGCTCCCAGGTAATAATGATGCTGCCTAAACTGAGAAATAATGAGACCCACTATTGACTTGATTTCCTGCTTTTGTTGAAGTAGGACTTGTGTTTGGTGGTTGGACTTGCTGCTTTTAAAGGTCTTTTCCAACTTTAAAAATTCTAAGAAGTCCAAGCCTTTGCTTGCTGTGGGACTCGATCATTGTCAGACCCCTCTGGCTCTGCTGACAATGGACTCAGAAGGTGGGAAGGGTCCTTCATCCCCTTCTTGGTCTGGGGTCTGTTTCCACCTCTGCTCTTCTTCTCACCCCTTCTGCCACCTGTGCTGTTTCTCTTCCAAATGAAGCTGCCAGTATTAGCTTTTGTTGTGCTGGCTATGCCCAGGTGACAGTTTTGAGGAGGGAGAGCAGGCACAGCAATTCTTTTTTTGAGACAGTTTGTTCCTAAGCACAGGAAGTTGTAAAATTTCTGATAACGAGGTAGTTCATTCATAGCTGATGCCAGAAATTACTGCCTTCTGTCAAGGCAATGCCTTAGTGAAAAGGAGCAGTGATTGAGTAAATCAGGGTGTTGTCAGTTCCCTTTCAGTTGTAGTAGATGATTTTTTTGCCTAGAAGTTGATTATCTTCAACCATTTCCCTTAGAGGAGTAGATGGTCTTTATCAATGTTGGGCTCTGGTTTTTTTAGTAATTAACAATGCTTCTCCAGTGCCATTTCTCTGTTGTGGCTTCTACTGACCAAATGCCAAAGGTTATTTTCTGAGCTGTTGTAAATCATTGACATTTCAGCTCCTGTATTTTTACTGAGACCTTCTGAGAATTATTTTCTAAATGCATTTCCCAACATCACACTAATGGTATATTTACTTCTCGAGATGTAAGAAGGTATGTTAGTCCACAGAAGACAACATCCCAAGACTGAAACACGACTCCTGGAACTAAATAGCCGTGCTACTTTTATGCTTATAGTTTAAATCAGAGGAAGTTATGGACGAGTAACAGGATGTCTCTTGTTTCAGTGAAAACTCATTTCGTGGGTTTTTTTTTTTTTTGTGCATTCAGCATAGAAAAACGAAGATTAATTTTGTTGAAGAGTTTCCTATTTCATGTTCTTAACGTACTCGTGGAAAAAACAAATGATCCTAGGGAGTGGATTTTGGTATTAATTCCATTTTCCTGTCTTTGGTTCTACCCGATATCTCTGGAACATCAGGAGATCTGTCATGACTGCAGGGAGGACAGTTCGTGGCTGTTTCTGGTTGCAGTCACGTCCGGGAATTCAAACAATATTACAGGACACGCTGGAGCATAGATTACTTGCAACAAGGGCACATTGACCCAAACATCTCTTGTTACCACTTTTATTTTTTGTGGGCATTTTTTAGGCGTGACCTTGGCTATAAAATGCTGCTGGTTCATTCCCCCTCTGGTTTGTGGCTTTCCTCCCGAGGCTTGCACTGGGGGCCATAATTGCATTGGCTGAAAGGCTAACAAAGGGCAGATGTTGTAAGGAGGTGGCTCTGAGAGTCAGTCTCTTGCCATGGTCCTGTGTCCTCTCTCCACAAGGTACCAGATAAAGTTTCACAGAAGCAGGAAGCATCTTGTTAAATGCATAACCCACACTCCAAATGCTATTGCTTTTCTATTCACCTAGACCTGTTGGGGAAGAGGACTTGGGGGACTTGAGGGCAAAATCATTCCAGGCACTCATTCTGGTAGTCTTCTTGCTGCCTTAAAGAGTCCTGAATAAGCTGTGAGAGAAAGACAACTCATTGTGACTGTCCCCTACATCTTGTCCCCTTTATCTTTCAACCATTAGATTGATAAAGAATTGTTCTTCAAGGCAGACATCCCAAATAAAGTTTTTTTTAACCAGAACCAAAAACATGTATAGTCTTTCCAACCAGGCTAAGGTTCTTGCAGCCCCAGATTTATGTCGCAGCAGTTCTATTTACCACTCTGCATTTGGGATGATAAATGGCAGTGAAATTGTAATGTCTACTTTAAATTGTGCCTTGTTGGTTTGGTGAGCACATGTATGTAACTCTACTCAGAGCTATACTTGATGGGACACAATCTAGGAATTCAATGTTTAAACACCATAATATGTTGACTTCTTTGTTCTTATCCCTTTTTATTTAAGCAGAGGCTTTAGAAGGCAATTCTTCAAATAAATATATGTGGCTTTTTGTGTTACTGTGATAAAAGGGTTGGAGGAGTTCTTCAGTTTAAAAGAAGTTGTAGTATTCTTGGCTGCTCTGAGGGGTCTGAAGCTGGGGTCTGCTCTAGTTCTCTCCTTTCCAGTGTGTTGCATTAGAAGTAGAGGCAGAACAGCCAGCCACTGGGGGAGAGGGAAATCTGCTGTCACTCCAGCAAACTCTGAGAGACTCTGGGTCCTCCTACAAGCTCTTACTGGGTGCCTGAAGTTGGTTTGTACTTCTAAACAGACTTATCCAGCTATGTTGCAAGAAATGAATGGCTCTTCACCCTTAACAGTCTGCACAGATAAGGAGTGTTTGCTACCAGAGAACCTGTTTTTCCATGTAATGAAGTAAAGCCAACTGGATTGGTGATAAGGGCTTGCTTTTCCTAGACAGGATTCATCCCAGGACAGTGTGGTGCAAATTAGTCAACAGATCTAAAACTGCTGCAGCAGAATAACCCTTCATCTGGGGTGCTTCCTGGCCTGTGAGTACTACAGAGATTTTTTGGAGCCTCTAGGAATGGCTTTTTAGATGGAATCATTAGATGTGGTGCAAGTAATTTAATGGTAAAATTTTAGTAGCGTGTGTGCATGCTATACTCTGCTTGAAAAAGGGATATAATCCTTATTATTGCACAGGCAGTTGAAATCCTCCTAAATGTGCCTTGCATATGTTTTTAAGAGAATTAAATTGCAGGACTGGATTATCCCATGGAGAATATGTCTCTGCTCAGAAAGCAAATCGGGGTGTAATGTTACACATACTGTAGGTCTTGAGTATGTAGAGTTTGTGCCTCTCGTGACAAGCTTGTTCAGTTATGGGCAGCTTTCTGAATAAATCTCACTATATGTGCCACCAGAGCCACATGCTTCTCAGGTTACATTTGCTGGGTTGTGCTGATATAAATTTAAGCAGGATTTGCCCATTTAAAAAGAAAATGTGTTCGTATCTAATTAAATTCCACCTTGTTTTATACTCCTGTTCAGCTCTAGAGATTCCTGCAAAGATCTGACTAACATCAGCTTTGGCTTTGCTGTGTAGTTTTGCAGGAGGTTTCAGCAGAGTAAGAATCTGCCATTAATCGTTACAGAATTTCTGTCACTGGTAACATTTGTTATATTCTTGAAGAGAAAGGCTTCAGCTAGAGGCTGGTTATGTTCTATTTTATGTTTTCCGTGATGTTCAGAGCAACACAGTTTGCAGAATTAACTGTCTCTCTTTAATGGAATGTGAGTGTGAAGCTGATGAAAGCAGCTGAAGGACCAGGATAGCTGGGGAATCTGCAGCCTGTTGGCTGCACTAACAATGTTGAGAAACATCTGCCCTGCCAGTCACTCAATTCTGCTGGTTCCACTTCATTATTTAGAGCAGAGAGAACACTTCAGTCTGGTTTTTTTCTTCCTTGGAGAGTGGATGCAGTAACGTTTTTCCTGGTGATTTGTACAGATAAGGTAGTGATTCCAAGTGTGTTTCGTGATGCAAGAATCGCTTTTGGAGACTTTCAGATAATTAAGTGAAGAACATAAAATTGTCTTGTTATTTCATCAATCAGTGTAAAATGCTGCCTGTGATTAGCATTTCCATTAAAAGTACTCTCTTGAACTGCTCAAGAAAAAATTCAAGTTTCAAGTGTGACATACTGGTAGTTAAAAAGAAAGTACTGAGCAGTGCAATGTAGTGCCACTGTCAGATTGCAGGTTTGATAGCTACAGTGTAGATCAGGCTGGGGATAGTGCTGGACACCAGAACCACTTTTTTTGTAAAGAAGCAAGCATGTACGAAATAATATATTTTTCTGGTTATTTTTCTATATTTATAGACTTTGTGCAGAGGAAACTAAAGCTGTTTGTCAGACTGAATGAAGAATAATGAAATGCATACATCTGAGAGTAACATGACATTCTATAATAATGTATTAAATATTTCCAATAAGCCATATACAAATGCATAACATCCATTAGAGGGCAGGAGCTTCAGGGTTTTTATTTCCAGGCTAGGCAGTAATCTTCTTTTTGGTTGTAATAAATATTTTGAATTTTCCATTGTCTTATTTGCTCTAGAGGTGACTTTCTTCCCTGATGCTACTGTTATAGAGACCACTCAGTGTCAGTCTGTAGAGTTAATTAAGGAACAAAGCTACTACAAAAGACAGGAGTCAGGACAAACAAGTGTTTTTATGTTGTATATTTGAAGCACGTGCACCAAATAGGGCTCTTCAGGCAATAAAATGTGCTGAAGCATCATCAGTCACAGAGCTTTGCACATCCCCCAGAATGGCACTTGGAGGTCAGCCTGTACTGCTCTGGGGAAGCACTGACCTGACCAGGTTACAGATGCAATCTGCTCAAAGTGAACCATGTGACAGGAATCATGGCCATGGCTAGAAATGGCAGCATAAAAAGGAAAGTTTGTGCTCAATTGCTCTGATTGCATGTTTGAGAGGAATCAGCTGTAGATTTTCTGCCAGTGTGCTCTCCTGCTCATCTTCAAAGCAGCAGCTGCCCTGTGTTGATGTGCTCTAGTTGTAGGATACGACTAGTCATTATTTTCTGGAGTTTGGGATGAAGAAACCTTTAGGGCTGTTGCATCTTCCCCTTAAATACAAAGTACCACACTCCTGACTGACTCCTCTGAAATCACCCATGTCCTCAGCTGTTCTCCACAGCTGAACAAGCTCTTCATGCACTGCTTGCCTATATTTGATTATTCATAATGGACAGAATGCTGATAGTTTGGAAAATTTAGCACAGGAGGACAAAATAAGTGGTGGGTCTAGTTGTTTTGAGCATCATGAAAAGTTTGTCTCACCTGAGGGCCTAGTTCAGGGCCTGATGACACCGACAATGCCATGTCGTGAAAGTACCTCCAACTTTACATATTGGTTCATAACAATGTGCTGAATCTTAGCTGAATCACAGCTGGAGGGAGGTGTCCCCTCCTGGATTTGTCCATCTAATCCAGCATGAGGTTTGCTTTACAAAGAAAATGCGGGTGAGGCTTTATGTGACTGACTTGGGTAATTACATGTTGGAGGGAAGGTTACTGGGTGGAGTGTCCCCCTGAGGTGTCAGTGAGAGAAAACACATTTCATGCAAAAAGCTCTGGTGGCAAATGACCATGGAGACAGTGTCCTTTGAGCCTGCCAGGTGGTGCTGACAGGCCCTTGCCCCCACCTGGCATTCTCAGAGCCCCTGTGTGGAGGGAGGAAAGCAGGGACCCTGGCCCCAGGACACCTGCAGGGTGTGAAGCAGCTCAGTCCTGTGAAGCAAGGGAAGTGTTTCATGGCACTGCTGCTCCTTCTGCATCCAGACTCTGGAATGGGCCATGCCCAGAGGATCTAGGCCAATTTTCCTGCAGCAGCAGAGAGAAGGAGGGGTGATTGCATCACTCAGGGATGTTCATTACTCTCCTGGCTTGCAAGGATGGCTTACCTAAAACCTATGTATGGGAGCAAGTGCTAGGGGGGAAAGAAACCAATTTAAATGTCCTGGGCATTATTAGATGAGTAAAAAGGACTCTATTACTCATTTGCCTGGTCCTGGTAATAAAGTGTATTATCAGAAAACCTGAGCATCTCCTAACCCATTCCCTAGAAAAAGAGCTCTCATTAAAGCTGCAGTCAATTACAGAAGTGCCATGGATGTTGAAAATTAATTTCACTGGGGGTTGACCTTCAAATTTTCTTCTTTGCCCTGAAGGAGAATTGATCAGAGAAGAGCAGGGTAATAATTTTATAGAAAATAAATAGTTACAAATTAAATAATTAAGGTACAGCTCTCCTCAGATATAGGACAGCTGACCAGTTCAATGGGAAGAATACACAGAGGACTGAAGGTGTGCCAGTCATGAAGCCATCAGGAGAGCTGAAGAATAGGATATTTTATTGGAGGGTGGACACCAAAGGTGTATGGAGAAGTCTTCAGGAAGATATATAATTCAGGAGAAGAGCCTAGATGGGATTATTATTATTATTTATTTTTATTATTAGGGAAACACTCAGGTTTCAGGCAAAACACCAAGAGCAGGTACTGGTGAGGTAGCTTAAGATGCCACCAGTGGAAAGATGTGGTGTGAAAAGTCTACCAGGAGGAAGAGTTCTGCTGCTCACCCCAGCTCTTTTCTAAGCAACAAATTTAGTGAGATTTAGTTATACTCATTTGGTTTTCAGGTACATTTTTGTGTTTGAGTGTGGGAAAAAGAATAGTGTTGGTTACAGGCTCTACTTTCCCCTCTGTTTTCACGCATTTCCTCCTGCTTTCAGTAAGTGAAGGCTCTGGAAGGCTTTCTCCTAATGTCCATGGAGTCTTTGGGCTTCTCTATAATTTAGGAGCTTGTCTTGTGCAAGGCACATCAACCTTTGCAACATTAAGCCAATGGCTCCAGCTCAAGCAGAAATGTCCCACTGCATTGGATCCGAACATTGCGAGGCGCTAACTTCAAAGTGCTTAAAAAGAGCAAATTTATAAATAGTTGGGCCTGGGAGAGGCCTACAGGGACAGAAGGAAGAAAGGCACTTAAGGAAAGAGCTGTTAAAATAAGATTTCAATTTCTCTATTTAGAAGAAGCCAAAGTTTCAAGAGGGAATTGGCCTTGAATTGTTTTGGATTAGATATTGTTTCTGATTAATCTGTTCCTTGATATCTATGTCCAGAAAAAAAAAACACCAAACCCAATTCTTTTTAAATCTTCTAAGTGATATTAGAAAATAAACATTTCAATTTGATTTGAAGGAGTTAAACAATGTGGTCACACTTGAGGACACTATATTAAAGTGCTGACAGATGTCCAGGTCCACTTTCCTCCATAATGAAAGCCCTACTTGAATAAAACCTGAAGGGTTGTTGCCAGATCTCTTCTTTCAGCCTTCTTTCATTACATTTGAGGTTCAGGTTTTGTATAAACCTTGGCAGAAACTTGAGAACCACAGTGAAATCCAGACTGTATATGACAAATAGAAATGAGCATGGCTGGGCACTTGTGGCAGAATGTAATTTGAAATTTTATGACTCTCTGCAATGTCTCTTTTTCAGTCATCAGTTGTGGTGTTCTTTGAAAATTAGTTTCTCCCTCTTTTTGTCCCCAGAATCAGGATGTTTGCAATCTAAAATGGAAATATTTTTATTTCTGTTGCAATATTATACCCAAAGCTTTCAACATAAAATTTTACTTCTCATTTATTTGTTTCTCACTCAAAAGTAGAAACTTTTTGCTATATTTGCTTCGAAGTGGTGGTTTTGAAGCAAAATCTTGATTATCTTATTATGGATGCTCATTCTAACAGCATGGTCAAGCTGATATGCTTTGTTCATGACCACACTTCAGAAAGTCCTACAAAGAAATCTATCTCTTCCATGGTAACCACAATCTGTCACACTTTTTCTGCTGTACGGCTTTGTAGCAAGATCTTATCAGCCACAGCTGTGCTCTTCTATGCCAATTACCTTCCATGAAACCCCTGACTGAGGTTTATTGATCCTTGACTCCTGTTCCAGCTCTGTCAGGAGCAGGGCCTCCATTTATTTGGAGTGCTCCTAGCTGTGGAAGAGGTAGGTCTGGAGAACTGTCCCTAAGCAGTTACAATGCTGTGTGTTAAATTAGCTGTGACATCCTAAGATTTTGCACTGAGTGAAAGGTATTTGCAATGCCTCTTTCTGCAAATGTGGATTAGGTACCTCATACATGCTCTGCTCCTGGGGGAATGCAGATGATGAGTCCTCTTTGGAAGGCAAGGAAATAATCACTGAAGTCAGGTAGAAAGTTTGTTTTATCTGCTGAACAGAAGGGTGTCTCAATGACTTTGCCACTGCTAAACACCCCAAGGACAAGAAACACAGAGTGCTGTGGCAGGGTAGGGAGAAGAGCTGAGAACAAGCCTAGCCTTTTCCTCTGATCTGAAAAAATCCTCAGGTATTTGTGATGTTTCTGAGAGTACACAATTCTAAAAATATTGCTGGGATGGACTGGGGGGCCCTTGCTGTGATACTGCACCAAATCGCTGTGGGGTATCTGCAGTATGTGATTATCTCTGTGCCACCTTTTATTAAGACTGCAGAGTCTCTGCTCTTCTGAGATGAAATTTTCCCTTGGCTGTCTCAAAAGGCTTAAGCACGAAGCAGGCTGGGTTGAACACTTTATCCTGAGGTGAACTGTGCTCTCAGGAAACGCCCTGTAATTGTACCCAGCCTGCACTGCTTTTTGTCCTGCTGCAGTGATGTGTGTCTGTGTTGCAGTGTAACTGGGTGAGGGCTGTAAGATGTGTAAAGTTGGTAATAGAACACTAATGGGGGGGTGGGGGCTGTGTGTGCACTTATTGAACAATTTGGAGAATCAGATTTGCTTGCTCTCAGATATTCACCTGCTACTTCTGAAAGAGAACTATATCTGCTAGAAATTGTTTTATTATATAGTTATTTTAATGCCTGTGCATTCCTAGTACTTTTAAAGACAAGAGACATAGTCTTTTCTTGCTTTTCATTCATTAAAAACTTACTTCTAGTTGTGGAAGAGTGGTTGAATCATGGACAGGTTGGGGCTGCTCCAATACAGCTGAATACCTATAAACCTACATGTGTTCTGCAAATCCATCCACAGGAATCCTAATAAATGAGGCTGTATCTAAAAACTCTGATTCCTAACTGCAAAGGGAACAAACCCAACTGTCAGTCAATAAACATAGAAAAGGAATATTGACAAAAGCAGGCCATTCAGTGGAAGCAAATAGCAGAATTTGTCCTATAGAGAAATGGGGATGCTCATGTGAGGGGAAGAGGTTTTCAGCTCAGGGAGGCTGATGGCATGGGGGGGACACATGCCTTGGAAAAAGGGCAGTGCAGACATCTGGAACCAAAAAATGGGACCCAAACTGGGGAAAAGACTGAGTCTGGATGAGTTTTGATGCTTCAATATTTGGGACTATGGACTGATGCTGGTAGGGAGCACCTGCAGGCATTTATGTAAGAAGCTGTTATGCTGAGTAATTAAATAAAAACTCAGTGTTTATTTCTAACACATTTCAGTTAGACTTTACCTCATACTGTTATTTTGGAAATCTTGCAATGCTAAACTATGCTTGAAGTTGCTTTTTAACTAAAAACCACACACCCCCAACAAATACTTGATGGCAGTACATTACCTAAATTTACTCTTGCGTTGAGCATTTTAAATTTGCTTTATTGCAGCTTCACTGTAGTTTTATTTTTAGTTAGTTCCTAGTAAGAATGAATAAATAGAAGGCCTTATCCAAGATTTCTACTTAGGTTATCTTAGACATATGTTTTTCTTTTGCTACATATAATAACTCCTAAGTAATGCTGTAGGTACTGCAGAAAATAAATAGTGCATGTTTAATTTTAGAGGAATTACGTAACTATGTCAAAATAACTAGAAAGCAGCTGAGGAAAAAAGGTTGCTGGTTCAGATGCTGAAGGCAGAGTAGGTGAGACACTGGGCCTGAGCAGGGAGGCAAATCCCAAGAGTTTACCAAAACAGGGTTTGTAGGGCATGACTATAAACCCTTTTTTTGGACCTAGGTTGTCCAGGCAGAAGCTAGGCTGAGCCTAATTCCCTGCTCTGGAGGAATGCTGAGCTGCTGTAGGGCATCTTGCAGGCTGTTCTGACAATCCTGCTTTCTGAGAGGAGCAAACATTTTGCAGACATGCCAAACTTAGCTATGTAAATCTCCTCTCAGGAAAGCAAACACCCACAGCAACCAGGCATTTAAATTCCCAATCTGAAACTTCCAACACCACTCTTTTTTTTCCTTTCATTTTAATTCAGGCTATCATCATGTTGCAAATGGTGCCTATTAAATCTTTGCACAACAGGAGCATCTATGATTGAAGTTCCTTCTGTCCCAGCTACAGACAAAAAGCCAATCCTTACTGAAGATCATTTTCTAAGCTCCTGTGAGTGAAGGAAATAATGCAAAGGGTTGAGTAACCCCATCTGTGGAGTTCCTTGAGGAAGTATTGGGAAGTTGGAGAGCCTCACTTGCTTTAAAATGGTCATTTCACTGCACAGCCCTCCTGACATGTGTGGAGTAAAATCAGCTTGAAATGTAGTGTCAGAATTTTTCAGGCTTTCTCTTTTTGTGTGCACTGCTTTTGTGTCACTCCTATATAATATTTTTGCTTGGCACCATGTGGTTTTATACTGCTGCAAATGCTTTGTGAATG
This sequence comes from Polioptila caerulea, assembly GCA_013397295.1. Lineage (NCBI taxonomy): Eukaryota > Metazoa > Chordata > Aves > Passeriformes > Certhiidae > Polioptila > Polioptila caerulea. The sequence goes on from VYXF01011009.1 coordinate 868,155, forward strand.
TCTGTTCTCAGTGCTCCTTTTGACTTTTTAATTAACTTTCATCTGCATGCCAAAGCTCTATTTTTGAGGTCAAACCTATTCTACTGGTCACTTTATGGGAATTCATGAAAGAGTCTGTTGTAAGTCAAACAAAGGATTTGTTTCCTGGTACTGTGATTATGTTCTTATTCAAAAACTTTTGCAACTTTTTTGATGACACTGGTCTGAATTTTTCTTACAGATGACTCAGGGCTTTGCTGTAAAACTTGCACAGATCTAATTGGATAATTTACAAACTGTTCTTCTGGAATAAACTGGAGTCACTTGACCCTTGGGGGTTTATGCTGGGGAAATGATTTACATTTTTGTTTGTAGGGCTTCAGATTAGAGGGGGTGCTGAATTTTAGTAGATGTGGAAATAGTTTTTTGAATGTTTTACTCTGTGTTACAGTACTGCAGTGGGAAGCTACTCACAGCTTCTGTAAGAAATGAAAGAAAGATTTTTCCATAGTGAGATTCATTGTCTTTTATAAACCCATGTGATGAAAGTGTCTCTCTCTGCAGTGCCTGACTGGAGCAGGGGCACAGATTGCCATTCAACATGAAACAACTTGCATTTAGGTGGCTGAGGGTGGGGGGATTCCTCTCTGCCTCTGCTGTTCCTGGGTGGGAGAAGGATGGCAATTGCAAAGGAAGAATGATCCTCAACAGGATGAAGAAGGGTAGCATTAGGGCCTAGAGTATATTCTGGAGTGATCATTGAAAGCCACAGGGATAAAATTCTGGTGATTTTACTAAGGTAATGTTCTCCTTTTAAGGCAGGCTAACTTCAGCTGAGCCTAAGAGGTCACTTTCCAGCTAGAAGATGTCTGTGGAAGGGAAATGGTGCCCTGAAGTGGAGGGAAAAGATTGTTACCTTGAATAAATGTGCAATATGTGGGACTGGGAGTGCTCCACAACTGACTCCAGACTTTCTTATGTGCAGCAGACAGAAGAAGCTGAACCAAGGTTTGCTCAGGACAGGCACACATTTGAGACGTAAACCAGGATTTAACAATGATGAAGATCGAGCACCAGTGCCCCTCACTTTCCTCTGTCACAGCATGATGAAGTCTACACTTCTATAGTCTGTTCTTTCTGTGATTTAAAATCAGCTTCCTCCACCTCCCCTCCCTCCTCTCTGCTGTCAGCGGTGGCATTTTCCAGATCCCTTCCCAAGGCTTAAATCACATTCTGAGCCTGAGCAGTCCTGGCTCTCAGGCCTTGGATGGAGATGCTGTACAGTAGTCTGTTTTATTTACAGGAATGTGTCTGTAATGAGAAATGCCCTCCAGAACTTCCCTCAAAGAATAGTCCAGCTGTTGCTGTGTCTTGTTCTCTGGCAGACCCACAGACAGGGCATATGGATCTTTCACTGCCTTGAGTGAAAAATATTCATGTGAATGTCAATTTTCTTCTGAAGTTCTTAGGTACATTGGGATCTGTGGTCATTTTGTGTGGTTTGGAGTGCTGCTCTGCTCTTTGCCCTCTGGAAGAGGAGGTTGTGATTCATAGTGGTTCTCTGTGAGAAATGGTAATGTGTGATTTATAATGGTATTCAGCACACAGCAATTATTTCCCAAGTGCTCATTTAAGAAAAAAAACCCAACACCCTAGAAGTGCAGGGGGATGCTTATGCTGCTTGAGAGGTTCAAGACAGTCTCCATCATGCCCAAAATACTCTGTGGGTACTGGTGGGAAGATCTGAAAGAGATACCTGGCTTTTTACTGCAAAATTTATCAGAGGCATCCTATAAGCAGTGCAAGAATCCTTGGGAAAAGTTGCAACCCTTTAGGCACTCTCCTGAATGGACTGGGCAGGCTATTTGGCTTCTGCTTACCTTGTCCTCCCTAACTGTGGGGAGTGCCTGTGAAATTCAGACCTGAATCACAGCATCTGTGCCCTAGCAGTGGGTTTGAGCTGGTGGAAGCTGCAGCTCTTGCTCAGGTCACACAAAAACAGAGGAGGAGCTGGCCCATAACCTTTGAGCACTCAGAATGCATTGTGTACTGTGACTTCAGAATGCATCTCCTTCTGCATTTGGATAAAACCAGGTGTCTTCTTAGCTCCATGAGTGGTCTTGGGGTAGCTTTGCATCTGACTGCCAGATCAAATGGTTTGGAGCCTCTGGACACTGCTTGGGTGTGGGAAGAGCTGTTGCACACCGATGTCTTGGTGTTGACCAGTAATTCCTTTCATTTTGCATTTCTGATAAGATCTCTTCCTCTTTTCAGTTAATCCCTGTCCCTTGGTGTGTGAGCTAGTGTCAGAATAGAAATGGATAGGTGCCCTTTACTCTGTCTCCTTCCTGTAAGCCCGGTTGGTTCTAATGCCTTGTCTGAGAGAAACAGACCCCTTGGGGTGAATAAATACCTTTTTAATAAAGGGAAAAAATACTTTACTCTCCCTGATGCCAAAGAGTTTTGCTTGCAACAGCAGCAGGCAGTCCCCTCCTGATTCTCTGCCAGCACCTCCTTCTCAGCCCAGCGTTTCCTAGAGGGGAGCTTTTGGCTTCAGTGATGTATTACTTGCAAAAACAAGGAACTGTGGCCTTTACTGACTAGGCGTAGGAAATTTCTCTTGTTAAGAATATTTCATTAAAACTTTTTCCCTGTGTGCTGCAAACTGCTCTTGTCATAACAGTGTCCAGATATATACTTAGTTGTCTGTATCCATTGGTTTTGATAACCTCCTTTGGCAACTTGCCCTCTGTGCTGAACACTATTCATTATCATGAGAAGTTCTGCTTGAGTGCTTGGGTCTCTCCTGGTGTGGTTTTTCCTTTGTTTAGGTTTGNTTTGTGAGAGCCTCAATAAACTCAAACTTTATTCCATGTTAGCAAAGGCTTTTGAGTTACAGTTCTCTAGTTGGAGACCAAACAAGTTAAAACAAACTCCAGTCATTTTTCCCCAGTCATTTTTGCCTTATCTCTCTGGTGAAACTCTGTCTGCAGGAGCTGAATTCATCCTCTTGTTTCTGCTGCTTTAGCTGTTCGTTATTCCCCCTGCCTTCTCCATTCAATGCATCCCAGCCTCCCAGCACAGCACAGCTCTTCTTTCCCATGCTTTGATTGAAACTTCCTCCCATTTCAGTTGTGCTTTACCAAGAGCACTTTGTCCTGGGCAGTAAAGGAAAGACGCAGCTCCTTGGTGCTGCCTTGTGAATCCCATGCTGGGAATTCTTGTTCCCATACAAAACCAGCCTTCCCAGGGCAGCCAGCAGGAATGGCACGCACATGTCATCCACACCCTGGCAGGCAATGGCAGCACTGGGGCTGGGATGATTGTTCCTGCACCCTCTGGACCTATTTGCATTCATACATACACTGGGAAACTGTAAGGGCTTCATGAGAGCTATAACTAATAACACTTCTCAGGAGGAGGTTCCGAGGGGGACAATGTTCTTTCCGATTTGGGAGGTTTGCATTTGTCTTTTTGCTTGCAAATACTTTACATCAGTCCTGCATTTTTGTTTTTTGGTTTGTTTTTTTTTGTTTGTTTGTTGGTTTGGTTTGGTTTTTTTGTTCTGTTGAGAAGACATATTTTGAATTCTCAGCAGGATTTTTCTTTATAGAACTCTAGAGATGCAGCCACAGATAAAATAAACATTGAATCTTCTGTTTCTAAGTTATCAGCAATCATTGATATCTTATTTTCCTTTTCTCTCTAATGATGTACAAATCTATAAAAGGGGCTTTACCTGATTTTTCACTTATAATATTTCACCAGTTGCCACTTGCTTCATCTTTGCACGTGAAGCAGTTTTCTGTGAGGTTATTGGTTTGAATGACCTCGATGTCGGTCCCTCTGGCACTGACAGACCTGTACTTACAACCACAATCTGTCTCAGTAACCACATGCATCAGTTTCAGGAGAGTCCTTAAATTGGGCAATTTTTGCATCTTCCTGTTCAGTCGCATTTGTAGCTTGCAGCTGTGCCAAGGGGAGATAAGTTCAGCAAACCACATGCTTTACTTCATCCTTGTGTATTTGGAGAAGTGGTTTCTGGGTGTTCTTGTGCCCTACTCTGCTTCTCTGATTAAGTCTTCCTCTTGAAAATCTATTTATGATGCAAGTAATACCCTCCTGCATGTGTTCTTGAATATTTTTCCATCATTAATTTTTAGTTTTATCCAATACCAGGCCTCTTGCTGAAAATTCAATGCCTAGAGATGTAAAATAAGTGAATGTGAAGGTTTCAATACTAATTTATAGCATAAATCCTTGAATCAACCTTTTTTTTTTTCTTCCCTGGCAAGAAAAGATGATGTTAGGTAGGAGTAGGATTAAGGAGTTACAGTTCTGGCTTGATGCACAGAAGATAAGAATTTTAGAACTTCCCAGATTTCATCACTCTCCAGTCTACCCTTAGTCATTTCAAATGGATCAGCATCCTGTCAGTGGTGCAGTTTTGCCCCGTTATTGTGAACAGCAGGAGTCAATGTGAGTTCAAGCAGATAAGCAACACTTCAGTAATGTCAGCAGACAGAAACAGCAAGAGCTGCTTGTGCCAGTCCAAGGCTTGGCTGAAGACCTTCTCAGTGTTAGTCTCTCTCAGCCTCTTGCTGCCCTGAAAACCAGACTGACCCTTTCCATGGGTGCTTGACATGCTGCCAACATCCAAAAATGACCAAAGTACTGACTTCCATCAAAATTTTGTCATTGCCAGAAAAGAACTGTTTTGTTACCAGTGGGAAGATTGCAAATTAAAGAATGGACTACCTTTAGCTGTGGTCTTGCCTTTTCTATGTGAAGTAATTTTCTAGTTTCTTGTAGTTTTATTTCCAACTGAAGTGGAATTAAAAGTGGGCTAAAATAACAACAAAAAAAGGCACTTTTGTTTTCTGATGATTACAGTATAACCATTTCGTAATACTCTAAAACTTCCCCTGGACTACATGGTGCTGTTGCTGTGAGGCAAATGTGTCTCCTACTCTGGGGTGAACCTTCAAATATCCAGCACAGAAGAGCCTCAATAACCTCATAGAGCAGGGAGGAGGAAAACTGGGAAGAGAAGTCCTTGGGTTGCCCATGCTAATGGCCTTTATCTTCTGCATGCCTCGCAAAATGGTAAACCCTGTGCATCCTTTTTTCTTAATGACAAAAGAATCCAACCCTTTAATCCTCTTTCTCTACTTACCTTACATCTGCACCTTGCTTGATTTCAGTCTTAATGCAGCAAAGCTTTTTAAGCATGTTAAATAGTTTTCCTTAATCAAATCCTTGGGTTCTAAATCATGTACTCCCAGAGGCCTTCCTTTTCTGGTTTGAACTGTGTTTCCATGTTTCCAGACAGACGGAAAACATGGTAAAATTTTTGCCTCCTTGACATGACTCACAGAAACATCTGTGTTTGGAAGCATTTGGGCTCTTTTTCTCTAAGTAGTGGCAATAAAATTTGTCTGATACGTAGGTACAGTCAGGACAGACCTTTCCATAGGAGCTGCTGCTCACCGTGCTGGATGTGCTCCAGGGTGAGCAGCAGAAATGCAGCTGTGTCCCCCTGCCCACCCTCACTGCTGGGGGCTCCCCAGGGCTCTCCACATCCTCCTGTCCAGGAACTGGCAGCACCTTGCATACGCAGCCACTTCCCTTTCCTCCTCTTCCAAGGCAAAGCACTTGGAATCTGACTGTGTGCTTTTAGGGTTTTTTTTCACGCCATTTCGAATATACAGCAGGAAGTTGATTTGCTGTTTTGCCACCCAAAGTTTGTTCCCACCATCCTCCTGTGACTGTACCAGCGAGTAGTAGCCCCTCTCCTGTTCAGCAGCACCTGCATTTATATTTGGTGCCAGACTGGGTTCTGATGGACTTTGGTACGGTTAGTTCTCCCTGCAGGCAAGTGTCAGGCACGTTTAGCCTGTTCTGCCCATGTATGACCCTCCCACACCCCTGCCCTTCCTCATCATCTCTTTCCCTGGTCTCCCTCTCCAGATAATTTGCTCTTAAGACTTGCACCCATCCACACACAAGAACCCCAGACAGGATGCACAGGGCTCCTGGCACTTGCAAACAGTTCTTGTATTGTCTCTGCACTAAGCAACATTTCCCCCATCTTCATCTCTGTCTTCTCTACTGAGGCTGCAGGGCAGAGATCCCTTCTCTTTTTCCAAGGATGATTGTGGTTTTGGCTGAGCCCTACAGGCTTCTGCACAATACAGAGTAATATTTGGTCTAATTTAGTTAACTGTTAGTATTCTCTTGATGTGATGCAATCTACACTGAAATTTTTGTGTGGTTATTGCCAAAAAAAACCAGTGGTACTGAAGAGAAGCCCCATACCTATTAAGAGGGGTAGTTCAGGCAGTGTTGAAGAGTGTGTCATGATGGGCAGCATATTCCTTCTACAGTAAAGCTGGATAATTTCTGTGCCTATAGAACCCCCTCTCTGAGAGTCTGCATGCTTTTAAAGGGACCTTTATTATTCTGCTCAGGTTTTATAGAATTGTATGGGTGTTGTTCACGTTTAAAATTTTATTGGTCATCTTCATTGTGACAGAAAATTGAGTTTCACTTTTATTGGTGTGTAATGGTGGCTGGTATATGTCACACCACTCACAGTAAAAAAAAAATTTAAAAAAAAAATCTACTTTTAAGCAGGAGACTGCTGTATTTCATATTTCCACTGCCCCAAGGAAATAGCTTAACACTGCTTTACTGCTTTTGAAAGAAAAATGTTCTGGCTGGATTTGGAACTGAAGTGGACTGTTGTATCCCTATTTCACATTAAAGAAGCTAAACTGTAAGGAAGAGCTGCTTCTATGCTTGTCACAAATCTGTGGCAGAGAGCCACGGGTTATGAAGTGCAGATGAATACTGAGAAAGTGTCTCTCTAATAAAAAGTGTGGAACCAATTTCACCACCTCTTCGTCCGCAGAATGGCCAGGGGGCATACAAGGCAAAAGGCATCCTGAGATAATTGATGCAGGTGAAAAGAGCACCAGGAGTGACAGTGGCATGGAAGACCCATATCTGAGAGACATGGTACATACCCAGATTTGCAGGATGCAGCTCCAGGGAGTAATTCTTATTTTTCCCCTCATGTTCAGATTCTCTTGTTCACCTTGAGTCCTGTTTCAGCTTGTGCTGAAGTTGAGGGCAAAGTCCTGGCTGAAGGCCACAGGGCAGGTTTCATCCTTTGCTTCCCCAGCCATTGGCCTCTGGGGTTGAAAGGAAGGGGTGGCTTTCTCCCAACAGTATCCTCTTTTCTAGAATGCAGCAGGCACTCTGGAAGCCAGGCAGGCTTGGGTTACCCATATCTTTGTGGTATTTACCTTGTCAGCTCTGCATCTCATCTGGAAATTTGAGGTGTAACTGTGATATTATCATAATCATGTAAATGGGCAAAGGATTCTTGGTTCAGTAGAGGTTTCCTCTTGGGTTTGGCCCCTGGCATCACCTGTGTGTGTTCTGCTGCCATAATCTTGCCTGAGCACGTCACAAGTGCCCAGAGTTTATTTTTGGGATTCATCAAACACATCTTTAAATTACTTCGGCAGGTTAATTGAAGGAGCTACATGAGTTCAGGCAGTGTACATGAGTTAGGATGAGCTGAGTGCTAATCCCCTTGGTCTGTTCTGAAAGCTCCTCTCCAAATCAATAAGTAGGCAGTTATTTTCCCCTTTTAAATAAATATTGCCACAAACAGCCCTGTCCTTACAGGTATAGACAGTGCTTCTTAGACACTAGTGTGAAAATATCTTTTGGAGGAGGACACAAAAGGGCAAACAATAAACCCAAAGAAAAACACTTTTATAGAGCAAGTCAGATTAAAATCAAGCAGGTTGTGGAGGAAATGATGCCTAGTTTAGTGTACTTTAATTAATCTATTTCAGGTTTGCATTGCTGATTAATCTCTTTTTATGGTCCACATTACTGCATGCAACTGCATATTTCCAGTGTGATAGCTTGTCCTAACTGCTAGCACATCCTTGTAAAATAAATAAGCAGTCCTTTCTCCCTGTAGCTGTTCTCTGTGGATTTCCAACCTGCCAGTGCCTCTCCTGAAATGCAGAATAGCTGTGATGGGAGACAGGAGTCTCTGCATGATCAGAAATAACTTTTAAGAGCAATGACTGGAGCTTCTGGCTGTTTGAAGGATGTGATTCAATAACAACTCTGAACAAAATACTGGCTTTTGGGAATATTAAATCTTTTTAAAATCACCCCTCTCTGGTGAATAGCACTTGTGACAGAGTTAATGTAAGATGACCAGGGCAGAGGATGTGTGATGGCTCTTACCATGGATGGAGACACCATGATGCAAGTGAGAGTGAACATGGAAACGCCAGAACTGACTCTTCTCTTGGATGTTGCTGTGATAAAACCCATCTCCCTGCAGTCAAGTGTTTGCACAGCCCTAGAAGAATCCAGGGTTGGACAAAGTACTTTAAAGTTGCTTCATTTGCTTTGAAAAAAAATCCTCTTGAGAGGTCTTGCTTCAGCTGCAAATTAATTAGGTGTCTCTTCCTCCACTCCCAGCTGTAGTGCCTGGTGTGAGGTGCAGGACTCAGTCTGTAAGCACTGCAATAATCCAAAGTCCAAAAGTAAAGGCATTGGTGATCAGACATCACTTTAAGGCTACTCTGTCTCCATGCCAGCAGATGAATGGGGCTGTGGCTGGCAGATTGTTGGATTAAGACTCTCACACCCAATATTTTATCAAGAGGGAAGGAATGAGATGGATCAGTCTAGGTAACCTGAATGGAGAGGCTATGTTTAACTGAGTAGTAGGAAAAAGAAGGCTTCCGTGTTTCTGACAGGGTCTTAAAGAGGCTTTGCAGATCCTGAGGAATCATTGATATTTGGCTGGAGAGAAGCTGAGAAAAATTAATTGCTGCTTTGTGAAGGGAGGCCCTTTCCCTGCCAGTGGTGTGCAGCATGTTGCCTCTGAGAAAGAGAGAATGAAGAGGGAAACAAAGCATGCAAGTGAGATGCATGACAAATTAAACCTCTGGATAACCCCATGTCAGTAAATCACTTGCCTCAAACACCAGTTCTTCACCCCTCAACGTGCCATGAAATCGTGTAAAAGCAGAGCTTCACATCCTGTGCGTTTGAAGCTGAAGCTTTACTTAAATGCAGAAAATAGTGGATCTTGGGAAAACTCTGCATGGCCATTCCATACCACAGGGTGTAACTGAAAGTGATGTTGGGGTAAAAACATTGCATGGGTAAGGTGGGAAGTGAGGAAATACCTATCCTGTGGTTTTTGGGTACATGGAAATTTGGGCATGTTATCTTGAATCTCCACAGAAAATCACATCAAGCTTCATTCTCATGGGACCAGCCTCAGCCGTGTACATTTGTGGCAAGCTGGGACCTTTCTGTGCAATGTCATGTCCCTTTCCAGACCCTCATACATGAAAGAAATCGTTTAATTGTACAAAATTCTCTTTAGTTACCAAATACTAAGAAGATAACCACGATAACTATTGCTATACAGTGACTAAGGGAATTGCAGCATTCCCAATTAAGTTATATATATGCTGGAACTGGGCTAGAAAAAGCACTTTGGGCAATCTTTCCTCTGCCTCCCTGTGCTGCTGTGCAGACCCCCAGAGACCTCAGGTCAGATGCAGCCCATGTGTTTGGACAGATTTGCTCCTTTGCAGTTCCTTTGGTAGGCAGGCCAGAAGTGGAGAGGATCTCTGTATGCACACATGTATTTTCAGGCACATGAAGGAATTCAGTGTCTTTGTTAATGCTGTTTTATTACAGAACTTAAAACACAGTGAAGACCTCTTAAATAGGCTCAAAAATGCAAATTCTTCTGCCTCTTGTATCTTTTTGTGACAGTGGTTGCTCAGAAGTCCTGTGATTAAGGCAGTAAAACGTGGCTCCCAGCTGAAGCTGAATTGTGGTGCAATATTGATGCAGACTCCTGGGTGTTGCTGCATGGAAATACAGTTCTAGGTATCTGCCTGTGTTTCCAAAATGGTGTTAAATTTCAAATCCAGATGCAAATTCTGGTAATGCCCACTGTTCTTCAGGCTCTAAGAGAACCATCACCTCCAGCCAACTGTGGCCACACGTAAACATATGCAAATAGTTGTATCATGTATCTCCTCTTGTATGAAATGTTGACATTTGGATGTGTTTGTGATGCAGGGATGCTGCCAGGGAGGAGAAGGGGTGAAGTGGGTGGGCAGAGTGGTGGGCAGCTGCCCCTGTATGACTGACTGCACTCAAGTGTAGCTATTGTAGGCAAGGGGACTTGAGCAGAGGGATATCCCCACTGTGAGTTCAAGGAAAGTGTGATTTGGTTTTGCTTTATTTCAGAATGAAAGTTTGGTTGTAAACTGGATAAAGTCCACTTTGTGTTTTATCAGTAGCATCCCTGAATCTGCAGAGACAAGGCAAATGGGGAAAAAACAAGAATACAGAGGACTCTTTCTTAACAGAGGTTGTAGACCAGCAGTAAATAAGCGCAGACTGTTTTGGAGGGTTTGCTTTTGTGCACCAGAGGCAAGCTCTCATCCCTGGATGAGACCCTCTCAACCCTGCCAGGCTGTGAGCTGAGAGCTCAGAGCTGCTTCTCCAGAGGGTCCTCGAGCAGCCTTCCACCAGGAGTAGCTGGTTGGGGCTGTGCCTGGAGAGCTCTGAGACTCCTGACCTTCAGCTCAGAGGTTTGAGCTCCTCTCTGCTATGGAAGAAGCTTTGTCTGGCTTGTTTTACTCAGTCAGCACAGAAATGTGCACATCTCCTTTTTCCTGCCTGAGACTGCTCTCATCTTTAAGTCTTGCCGAACAAATGAGAAATTGTTCACTAGTTCTGAGGGCTGTTTGTTAGTTAAGAAAAAAAAAAAATCTCTTTTTTCTCTTGTAGCAGAGAAAGTTAATTGTAGTAACAACTGGGTTTGCACTATCTTGTTTAAAAAAAGTCTAATAAATGTTTAACACATTAACAAAGTCAATAAGCGCTCCAGCAGCAGTGCATCTGTGTTTCCTATGCTCTTTTTTTTAAGCTTGGCATACAAAGTAGCATTTAAATACCATGGTGAAAAGGGTAAGCGTTCGATTTAATGCCTTTGAAATAATTCTGGGATTAATCCTGGGCAATATATCTCAGTCGAGCAGTGTTGCATGTAGCCACATGCAGCTAATGAGCCATCAGAGGCAATGCTTTAAATCCCCATGCATACAGGACACAGATCCTTTATTTCTGCTGTCATAACACAAATCAAGAACCTTGATTCTAAATCAAACACAGGTAAAAGGAAAAAAGGGGAGGGAATAGAACAAGAGGGAAAAGGAGGGAGTAGCTTCGTGGCTAATTGGAAAGAAATTGGAAACAATGGGGATTTCTTTCAACGCCATTAATCACCTCTGCTGGAACATCCTTCACAACCCAAGCTTTTCTTGTCCCCGTTGCTATTTTCCCTCTTTAACATGGCACAGAATGTACATAATCATTGTTCTTGAAAACCATTTCTCTGATGCTGTGGTGGAAGGGCTCAGACTACAGGCCTGTCACAGATCCCTTTGGGCTTGGCAGGGCTGCAGATTTTCTGCCTTCATCTGGTGCCCTGAACTCAGCAGTGAGGACATGGCTGCTCCTGCCCTGTGGGGGAAAGATGCTGATATTTTCTGCACAGTCCAGCAGAACACGGCTGAGACACCAAGGATTTAATGCAATGGATGTAAGAATCCGAAATGGGAGCTGGGGGAAGGAGGATATTTGTGTATAGAGTCAAGACATGGGTTCTGCCAGCACTTCCCCGACCTTGTTTTCCCCCAGGCAAGGTAAACATGTGCAGCAGCTTTAGATCCATGCTGGTTGCCTCCAGGCTGCTTAATGGCCAGTGTAAAATGAGTGATGGCTGTTAGCCAGCTCCATAACCACGAGCACTCACCTTCCTGAATCCTTGAGATACCTGGAAGGAGGAGGAGGCTCTGCTGAGGGCTGCCCAGGGCTGCTGCTGCCCTCAAACAGATGATCAGCAGTGGCAATGTATGGAAAGACACACCAGTGACCTTGGCCAACTTATTTTCACAGGGACAATGGGGACATCAAAATAGGTTATTCCCACCCCGTTTTCCATTTGGTTAAGCTACTTGCCAGCAAAACAGCTGAATGGGCACTCAGTGTGTATAATTACTACTACTATTATTATTATTATTATATATTATTATTTTAAAGGTGAGCTGTCACTGCACCTGAGCAGGCTGGTAGCTGTGAAGTGAGGGGCTGTGAATTCCCCATACATCATTTCCAGTGTCTTTTCTTGGCTCGTTTATGTTTTGTACAGCTTCATGGGGAGGGGTTTTAATGCCTCCTGTCAGAGATCCTTTAATTGCATGATGCTGATGGAAGCTGGAAAATGAGCAGCTGTAAGAAGCACCATTGTTTTGGGTGAAAGGGGTTTGAAGGCTCACAGGTAGTGCTTGCCTTAAAATGCCCAGGGTAAAAAAGGGGGGGAGGAGGGAAATGTTATTAATGCTGGTACAGCTGTCTCAGTATGGCACAGAGGAATTAACCTGTGCTGAGATGTCAGGGAGGGGATCAGTCAAACCCCTGGGGTTGTGTTGGAATGCTGTGGCTCGGTGTCCCCATGCTGCTCCCACATGCACAAAGCCACGTGCACGTGTGGATCACATTCATACATGGAAAGGTGTTCCTTTGCAGTATTCCCAAGTGGTGAGTGAAGAAGCCTGAATGGGCATTTGTAACTATAATAATCCTTTCAAAAATAATTAACAGTCTAGGAAGAAATAATGAAAAATGCTTAGGAGAGTGAAGGAGAGATCTGTGTAAGTCCTTTGGCCTGCTGTGTTAACCAGGCTATTCCCAAGCTCTTGCTGTTTATCTTTGTAATGTAATTTTAGAGCAAAACAATGTTTTTGCATTCTTATTTAAATGTTATCACCAGTTCTCACTAATGAAGTGGTTAAGAGGTTGTAACATTTTAGCAAGCTTTGAGTTTTCTCTGGTTTTAATCCTCAGGCAATATGACTCAGATTTTTGTGAGATGCTTAACTTTCTAGCAAAAGAGGTATAGAAAATAAATCAAGCTTTACCATTGTAATTAAAATAGCATTAAAGTGGTTTTATCTATGTGTTTGTATGGCACGTGCAAATTCTGCAGGTTTTTTCCCTATAGTGGAAATTCTATTCGTGTCTTAAAAGAAGACTGGTCCTCTGGATCCAGCATGCATTAATGTGATCAATAGAGATATTTTCCACATTCCATTGCAAATATTTATAAACTACACACCAATGCAATTTACTCTAAAATGTATTTTCTCTCACAAGGGTTTCCTGTTCGTCACTGTATTTATCCAGCTGGAAAACACTGAAAAATGGGGATGTGTTAACAGAACAAGCTAGAAGGATACAAATCATCCTCTTTCTTCCCCTCTGTGGGAATAACGTGAATATTTATAGATCTGGAAAGCTTACAGGAGCCTGTAATAAGTAAGAGCTGAGCCATCCTTTGTGCTGATGCCATTTCTTGCTTTGACCTGAACACCCATCAGTGAGGAGCTGTAGCACCAAGGAGACTGAATCAAACCAGTCATCTGTACTTAAGCCAAATTTGTGGGCGTGTTTTCCATAAAAATTGCAGTAGGGCAGGAACAAAGTTGCAGAGCCCCACAAGAGTAATGCTGTTTGCAGCACATGGCAAAAAAGACACTTGAACGCCTTCATCCTGGGGAGGGGGAAGAAGGTGGCTGCTTGTTTTTAGACATTGCTGTGAAGTTGCCTAGGTCAAACACAAGACCTATTTGACAGCTTGTCTGGGGCAGCCAGCGGTGCTCCCACCTGGAATTTAGCAGCGTTCCCAGGCCTTGGAAGCTGTCATCTTTTGCCAAACTGTTTTATGTGGAAAGTGGGTAGGGTTTTATGAGAAGTGAAAGCATGCTGATAACACAAAAGAGGAGGTTCCAGTGAGCTCCTCTCGCTTATTGAAGCCAACTGATGGAGCGGGGAAAGGAGGAGGGTTAACACAATCCAGTGGGAAAGCAGAGAGCAGAAAAAGCACTTCAAAGCAAAGGCTGAGCAGGGGTCAGGAGCAGTGTCAGGTCCAAAGAGAAATGGAGAGGGGAAAACCTGAACTCCCTGCGACTTCCCTGACAAAGACAGCAGTCTCGGGTACTAGAGGGAAGAGGGGAGGCTGGCTAAAATGGACACACCGCAGGGAAAAGATTAGAGAAATCTGGAAGAAAGAAAATTCATTGTGATCTTAAAAGTAGGGAAAGGAAAAAAAGACAAGTAGGGTGTCTCATGAAAAAAGCCAGTGAAAGCTGTCGCGTTGTCTTGTCTGTTCTGGGTTTCCAGGAAGCAGGTAGGAGCAGAGCTCCAAAAGAGAGTGGGAATGTGCACATGTCATGTAAGAGGAGATGTGAGGTTGGAGTTTAGCCTAGCTCATTCATCATACAACTCTGTCATGCAAAGGTCACCCTGGAGTTTGTTGGTTTTGGCTTTAGGACTGAAGGCCTAATTCTGACTGGGACAAAAGACACTGTTTCTGTAATATGCACAGAGCCTAAGATAATGCTGCAGGATAGACCCTCAATTCCTTGTTCACATATAGCCAAAACTAGTCAATTAAATACATTTAAAGACTCACTTGGGATCATAGATCTTATAAAACCCTTCTAGAATATTTGGCTTTTACCAAAGTGTTTTGCCTGAGGATGTGTGGGCATGAAGCAACTGCATCCTAGAGCAGTAAATGGCCATAGAGGAACTGGGGAGCTATCTGTTATAAAATGTCCTGAGTAAAATTATGTGTTGTCTGGGGATGGAGGCAAAGCAAGGAACATAGGGCAGGAAGAATGGATTGGGTTAAATCTGGCTTTGGAAGGGGAGAGGAAATAAGTGTCAAGTGTGACACAAGATGCACTGGGGTCACATCCCCACAACTGACTGCTGTGTCCACATGCAAGGGCTGCTAGGAAGTGGGGTGTAGGGCCACACATGCAGCTTCCCAGCAGGAATGACAAGCATTCCCTTCAGGGGAAGTCTGGCTAGCTGATACCAAAGCAGAGAGGAGGCTCCTACTGGCTTGTGCTGAAGCACTGGCCCTTTGCCTGGTTGCTGGCAAGCTGCTTGGTAAACTCTCAGGGAGCCTGGGTTTCCAGGGCCTGCTGGCTCAGTGCCTCTCAGCCATTCAGGCTGCTCCTGGCTCTGCTGTCCACAGGTTTAGGGTAGATGTGTCCCAGCAGCTGCCTGGGTTGAGGGTACTCAGCTCCATGGTTTCCATTTGGAGAAGCCAGCAGTTTGGCATCTTCCTCTGTGCCCTTCTGACAGCCTGGGAACAGGCTCGAGGACACCTGGCTCCCTCTCGGGTTACTGGAAAGAAAAGATGAGTGCCTGGCAGCTCAAGGGACCAAAAAATGGGAATCTCAGCTGTCAATGCGGAAAAACTTAATATTGTTTTGATGGGTTTTCTTTCTCATTTCCTGTCTGTAAAGAATGCTCTAATTTCTGGTCTTCTCTCCAAAACAGAATGATGATAATTTTATTCCAAACTTCTCGTGGACTAAATTTCAGTCTTTCTACCCTCCAGATTAATGTGATTTTCTTTCACATGTCTCTTGTCCAGACCACAGGCTCTGTTTTTCTGTTCTTGTCCAATTGATTCCTCTGGCCTAGAACAACCCCAAAATACAGTAAGATCTTATGATTAAGAGAGAATTCCAAGCTGGGGAGCAAATTGACACAGAATTCAGTGTCTGAGAGCATCAATTGTGCTAATAATTATTGAAAGAGGAAGGATCAGTGTGGGAGATTGTGGCTTCCCCTCTTATTGTGATGATTTCTGGGTCAGAATCTCAATGATGAGGTTATACTGTCCCCAGCGAAAAGCTGAAATACATAAACATTTATGAGAGTGGCTGTGCACCAGTGTTTTGCAGTGTGTTGGTCATTAAGAAATCTTCAGTTGCAAAACAGTCAGGAAGGACTTTCTTGGTTTGTTTTAATGTTGTGGAGTGTTAGATACTCTGAGCACACAGATGTTTTCCTCCTGCAGGTAAGTGCATGGATATTGGAGATTGCTGGGTGTCTTGAGCCTGGGAATAACACCTGGGATAGAAGTTCCATCAGTGCTGTGCAGAAAATAGCCCTGTCCAAAATCTTGAGTTGTGCCCTTGCTGGTGTGGGTGTCCTGGCTCAGGTCTCTCTGCCTTTCCTTGCTGCCAGGGGAAGTGGTAACCTGCTCAAGAATCTCATCTGTGCCCTGGGTGATGTGCCTTGTCCTGGCATTGCCAGTCTGGTGCCTGCAGTAACTCTCAGCAATCTTAATCTGTGGCTTTTGGGAGCTGATGAGGTTTGCACCTTAGACATGCAGCGCCTTAGGCATATTCTGGAGAGGATGTTCCTTAGAGTCCCTGCTGTATCCAAAACAGAAAGAATTTGACCCAAGAATGCCCCTCCACATTAAGAAATTCAGTTATTAAATGTCCTCCATTTCAGGGGGTCTGTAACAGAGCTTTTAGGGATTTAAATTAGTAAGTCAGGTAAGGGTGTCATGAGTGCCCCTTCTCACACGGCAATATTATTTTTAATCAAGCTGTTAAAAAAATGCTTTTAAAGGAAACAAAAGCCATTTCAGGAGAACGTTGTGTCCTGAAGTACCCCAAACAATAACACAGCTCCAAATTCCTGCTCGGTGTGTGGTGAGGAGACCAGGACAAGCCTGGGACTTTCTATTATGAGACCTGAGCCACTGCCACTGGTGAGAAATGGAGCAAGAAGGGTGGAAGGGAGTCTGTAACAACACAGAGGCAAGGCTGCTGTCTGAAACTGGCCCTTTACATAACCTGGGGTGTCAGCAATGTGTTTGCTGGGGTTTATTTTAATGGCTCTCAGTAGTTAGGACTGATTGGCATCGGCGGGGCTCGCACCCTGCCTTGGAGGAGCAGCCTGGAGCAGGCAGTGGCACTGTGAACCTCCACACCCTGCCACCAGCACGCTCAGCCCCAAAAGAGACTGTGTTCCACTTGTCCCCCCGTGCTCTTTGGCTCCTGCTCTCCCTGCTGAGCCTGGCCAAAAGGCCTCCAATTAGTTCCAATTGCAGTGATGGTTTTGTGCCAGGTCGGACATCGACCCTGCGGCCACGAGCGATCGGCCACCTCATTAGGCTGGCAGTGGTGGCTGCTCTGTCACGGCTAGCAGGGCTCTGTGCTGCACAGAGCTGCATCCCCACCACAGCTGCTTGGGGACCAGCACCCAGAGGTGCTCAGAGACCTTTGGGTGGCCCCATTGCACCCATGGGCTCCTCAGTCCTGAGGTTTCTCAGCTTTGCAGGGAGCAGTGCTGTGTAAAATTGAGCGGTCCAAGGACAGATCCAGTCCAAGCCAAATTCAGTTGTAACCTCTGCTGTGGTGAAGAAGCACTCCCTCTTCCATTTTTATGTATTAAGCAAAAAAGGCTTGTGAATGGTACAGCACAGATTGAGTTTGCTCATGTTGGAAGAAATCTGGGGATTGGTGGGTTGTCTGAGGGATGGATACATACACAAGCAAACAAGGGTTGTGAAAGGTGGGAAGATGGAAGAGAAGAAGTAAAATCATCCAGAGGAGAGCTGGGCTGATCTCCCATCCCCAGGAGAAAGAAGAGTTCTCTAGTGCCTACAGTAGACATTACTGCACCTAAAATCATGGCTAAATAGTTTCAGAGGAGATAGGAGACAGAGCCAGAGAAAACTACCTTAGCTTCAAAAATCTACAGTTCTAGAAAGAATAGCATGGCCTACAGAGATTGGCAGCACTGAGAACAGCTCTCTCCCTTTTGTGCCGTTTAACTACCCAGGGATGGTTTTTGTGCTGTAGGATTTTGAGTCACATGCTGAAGACTGAAATGTCCAAAAATGAGTGGGGTTTATACATCTGATTTCAGGAATTGGATTTTGCACTCTGTAAGATCAAACATTAATTTCAGAAATGGTCATTCGGGGAAAGTATGATGGCACATCTTGTACTTGCAGAAGTTTTAGTTGCATGTCTTTGTCAATTAAAAGTTGTAGAAAGCAAATACAGCTTTGGGGTATCCAGCTATGAGCTCAGTGTGTCTCAACGCACAGGGAGATATTTAATTCTATTTCTGATGGCCTCTAAGCAGCTGTGTGCCTGCTTGCAGCAGCTTCCAAAAATGTAGTTATAGATGTTTTAGGAGTCTGCCCTGTTCTGAGGCATTGGCTAAAAAAAATGCTTCTTACAATGGTCTTACTCTAAATACCCTTGAGCTCACTGCTTTGCAATTCAAAAGCAGGCAGTAATAAAACACTCCTGGAATGCAGAAGCTCTTTCTCCACCCTGCCAATAAACTCTTGAATTATTTGCACATTCCGTTTAATTCTTTTATTGTAACAAAAAGAAAGTTCAGCTCATGTGCTCATTTAAGCAAGATGTTAGTGTCACTCTTTTCTACTCTGTGGGGCTGCATCCATCCTTAGTCTCCAGGAATGTGCTTCTCGATGCAATTGGATTTGGATTGTTTGCTGGTTGATTTTCATGACCTTCCTTCTATTCCAGCAGTCTGGTTCCTGGGGGCAGCAGAAGGTTTCCTTTGAAAACAGGTCATTGTGACATTTTGTCTGTTCCCTTCTCCCTTCTGTCATTGCTTTCTCCTCCCTCTTCTGTTCCTCCTTCCTTTGCAATGGCTATTTAAGGAGGAAGGAGCCAGTGGTGCTTACAATACACTGGACCCTCAGCTGGGATTGTTGCTCTTCATTTTCTAGAATTGCTGTGCAGTGCTGGAAGAATGTGAGCAATATTTATGGTATTGTGTATTACAATAGCAGCCGGAGGCCCAAAGCAAACACAAGGGCCTTTGTGCTTCCCATCATGCCAACAGAAGTCCCACACCATGAAACATCAAAATGCACAAGACAGGCATTGAGTGCGGGAATGTCCAGTCACTGGGAGTTTCCCACTGGCATTCTCTCTGTAGAGCTGGAATAGTAATTTCCTCTGTCCATGCTGTGTTTAAATCTTTGTTATATGTTAAAAATTTGTCTGTTCTGGTGCTGGGCAACAATATACAACATTTCTGTTTATATTTTCTTTTTACATCCCCTTTTCTCTGAGACTGTGTTTCCATACATTCACTTTCTCCTCACCTCCCTCTCTTTTGTTGAAGCACAGACCCACAGCAAATCCATCAATCCCAAACCAGCCACTATATCTTTTTTTCCTCTTGAGGGATGCATTTATGTGTGCAGCAAGGTCACCAAGCTCACCAAAGACTGCTTGTTTAAAAATTGTGTGATTCCTCACATTTGCATAAGCAGATGTAAAACTGGCTGAAACACCTTTCAAAACATCATTGGAAGCCTGTGCTTTACCTTCTGTTTTGTTTAGGGAAACTACACTTTAAAGAGTGTGTTCTCTTCCTTTGGAAAGGTTTTACCTTTTTGTGTTGATCTAAGCTGAGGTGTATTTTTCTTGAGGGTAGGTTAATGCACTGCAGGACTTGGGACTGCCCAAAGCTCTGGGGGTCTCAAAAAGCCAACCATGAGCTTATGAATTTTCCTTCTACAAAATGCTGCTTAATGCTCAACAGACTCAAATAAGATGTATTTTATATTACAGAACTTAGACCACAGGAGCAGAGGGTGAAAGATTAAGGGTTGCTTCAGTCTTGAAGAGACTGTTCTAAGCAAAGACAGGAGATCACAGAAATTAGAGAATGGCTCTAATGGGGTGTTAGTCAGTCTCCCCTGCACATTCTGAATCTTTAGCTGCCAAAAGCTCAGGAAGCTGAGAGTATTCCCATCCTGAGGAACTGAATTTTAATGCAAAAAAATCAGTATCTGTAACAGAGAAATTCACAAATCTCGCGTTGATTGTTTCCTGTATTACATTATGAGGCCTTTACATCTCTCAGCTGTATTGGGGTGACCAAAATGAAACAGTTGAAGTGTAGTGACACTTTATAGTTCATTTGGTAAGTTGAAGTTGTGTTGTCAGCTTAGTGATGAAGCAAAAGGGCTAAAGCATTGTCTTTCTTTTCTGAAGAGACCAGTAAGAGGTCTCATGATTCCAGTAGGTGATGGAGGCACTGTGGTACGTGCAGATACTGGGATCATGTGCTGCCCTGTGTGAGAGACAGACCCTCTTGCCCTGAGAATTGGACAAAGCCTGCCAGTAGTTTATATTTGACCTTTACCTTTCTGGACAATGATGATAGCGGGTACTCAGAGTTCCCATTCCAAGCACAGCCTTGTTCAAGACTCTGTGGGTGAACATGAGCCACAATTGGTGTTTTTACCTGTAAAATAGCTCAGCTGAAGAGCAGATTCTTGGCTTGGCTTTTTCCCAGCCTATGGGGTACAGTTCACTTGAGGTAAACAACATCAGTCATTGCCAGCAGAGTGCCTGGGAAATAGGGTACACCTGATTACCAGAAATCTTTGATAGATCTTTTCCATCAGTTAAAGACTACGTGAAGACCTGCATTTTTCTAAATCTGGTGTAGAAATCAAGTGTATGAAAAACATTTGGAAGAGGCTATCTGGCAGTTAATGCTGGTAAACTTTATTATAAAGCCTTTGGTAAGAGCTCCAATGTTGCATTAGTTACAGATGTCATGAGGACAGAACCAAATGTCAACAGGTTCTTAGAGTAAGGCAGTAAAGCCTTAGGCACAGTCTGTTACTTTAAGATGAATTTTTGTCTTTGTGGCACTCTTGCACAAACCAGAAAGTCCAATTTTGAATAGGATGTGATGTTCATATTAAAAAAAAAAATGAACCCATCTACAGCAAATATAACAAGTGAAATGTTATTCCATTTCTGTATTTTTGTTGCTGAAACTGTGGGGTTTTTTGCTGGGTTTTTTTTTGGCAAAAACATAGTAAGAGAATGTTTGTAACAAAAACTAAGTAGTCTTGTACCCCAAACATATATGATGAGCTCCAATAAGTTGTAGATGTATTTGACTCGGTGTAAAGTCACCCCATGTTGTGCAAGCAACATACTTTGGACAAAAGCAATATTTAGAAACTGAACTTTCAAGGTCCTTTTGAGCCTTTAAATCTTTTTGTCTCTGACAGGTGTGTTGACATAGAACATGCTTATTGAGATCTTGCAACGTGTAGCAATATGAATATTCGTTAGGGTTTTGTAGAAAAAATGTTATATTGCTGCCTGACAATTGATATGGAAATATTTATTCCTTATATAGTAACATGACTAAAAATGACACTTCAGGAAATTATGAAAACTCCTCCCTACCATGTTTTTTTTCCCATGGCTGCTATTTCATTTCAGATTGGACATAGGAAGAACCCACAACCACAGTTACCTAATGATGCCAGAAGAGCACAATCCTCTTCCACCTTTTCTTGCATTGTTAATGGTAAATTATGAATCACAGTTACTGCTGGGTACGCCTTCCTGATGATGTATGGTGGTTCGGACGTGCGTGTCTGTAATTAATGAGAGGGAGTTGCATGGCTAATTCCCTGTGCTCTGCTGACATCCTGTCTGCAGCTTTGTCCCTGATCTTTTACTTACGTGCCTCCAACAGCCGGTTATTGCATTACATCCTTGTATTATATAAATAAAGCCTTGACCTTTGTCCTTTGCAATATTGGTTCAGTGTAGTCTTAATTCGATTTAGAAAAGAAGCCTGAGCATTAAAACCTATTGAATCTCCTTAAACACCTCAAACATAGATGGGACTATTTCTGCTTAAGAGAAAGCACTAAGGCTAAGAAATTGCCTTCTAGCTTTTTGTCATTGACAAATGAGTGCGTGTCCCTTCACACTGAAACTATGCAGGAAGCCTCTCTGGGCAGGGAGTGCACATCCTCCTCTGCATTGCAAGGCAGCATGGATCTACAGAAACTATTAGCAGTGCAGTATTTTGTTTATTATTTCATCAAACAGTTCTGAAACAATAACCCTTCCGAGGCAAATAACCATCTCCCTGCTGCAAATCTCCAGTACTTTTCTTATTTTTCCCCACTACGACATTCTGTAACTTATTTAAGGCTTGTGTTTCTGCATCCTCCCTGATAAAGCCAGGCTGACATTAGAAATATTGCAGTGCATTAAGACAGACACCAGCTCGTGGGTGTTGGAAGCTCAGGTCCTCTCCAGGAAAGGTCTGATCTCTTTTCCCTGTCACCATCCGTGTGGTTGTGTCGGGGTTTTCTGCAAGGTGTGTGTTAAAAGTGGAAGTAAGCAGGGTGCTTATGTCTCTGAGTGTCTAAACCCAGTTACTGCTGGGCTTCAGTTCCCCACTGACTGAAAATGGGCATAAAGGTGCTTAATTTTCTTCTGTGGATATTGTGGGATAAATTCATTAGAGATTTGGAGTATTAGAGCTAGACACAATCTGGCTTTTATTAAAATCATCATGACTGCAATGCTGTTAGTACCTCTGTGCAAATACTGACAAAAGTATTTTTTATAATGATGGAGATACAGATCCTCTAATTATCCAAGACAACTCAAATTAGCACTACAAATATCTACTGTAAGGTGAGATTGCATAATGTGAAGTGTAATTGATTTTTAATATGGTAGGGCACAACTGCAGTTAAGTTATGTACAATGGCATTTTATCCTGTTGGATGTTCAGCAGTGCTTTGAAGAAAACTGCATGTGATTTATACCATTGCTAGAGATTTGGGAGAGCAGAAGCCTGGGAGAAACAAGAAAACAAAACCAGTTTGCTTGAATTGTTCATCCATTGCCACTTCCACTTTTTCTTGTTTAATGAGAATTGGCTTTAAATCAATTTTATATTATTTGTAGATTTTAAACTGGATGCAGTTACAAAATCAGAACTAAGAATTTTTATTTTATATTTTATTCTTCATTTCAGATTTTTACACTTAGTAGAGAAAAAAAGGAGTCCTAGCAAACCTATGCTTCTCCTCCTTTGGGAGAAGTAAAATAAACCTTGAGCACAGATAAGCTGATTTACTCCCCCTGCCCCTCACTTTTGGGATAATTATGTGTAATCAGTGATTGCATGAATCTGCCTGGATTCCATGTAAATGATACATCTTTGGCACATGGGAGTTTTTGTAAATCATTTAAAGCAAGACATTCTTCTATGCTTGGCAGGGGAAGGATACAGAGAGCTTTTGTACCTCAGTTGCACTAAACTGAATATTTCTTTAATCACTCTAGAGAGGAATGCACTTGATTGCATTCTGTGAGTTGTGAATTATTGTTTTTGGGTAGACCTGGTGGGTAATGGATGACCTAACTCCTCACTGCCACTACCCAGCCACCCCCCAAACCCACCAGCTCTTCTCCCCTGGGCAAGGCCTGCTCCACAGTAGTAGCAAAAGTGCAATAGTCCAAAGAAAAGAATGTGAGGGTACAGCCATTAATAACAAAGTTGGCAGCCCCCTGTGAGGAGAGCTCTTTTCACATGAAAATCCTCTCCAAAGTAATGAAGCCTTGCCTCACTTGAAGCCCAAACAGGTAATTGCGCAGAAGGCAATTTCCAGGTAAAGATTTCTTTTCCTCTGAATGAAGGGCAAATATTCTCCACTTAAACACAGATAAAAAGCCCAAACTGTCCAAGAATTAGCACCTAGTACAGAAGTTTAACACTTGCAGTTTTTCCCTAATAAGATGGTAAAAATACAGTAACTCTTATATGATAGATTATTAATCGTCCAGAAGAGGGAAACTGATGAAAGCTTGTGTTTCTGCATATGGCTATGTGGTAACACTTAATTTTGAAGTCTCACAAATCTGAACATTTGCCTCCCCTTTTTCATTTACAAAAAACAGGGAAGGTAAGACCAGAACTGAAAGAGAGATATTGTGCTGTCATCAATGTAGACATTTCCCTGGGAAATATTATGAAGAATATTAAGGGCAAGAAACATATTTCTCCATTTTATTATGCTCAATTTTCACTCATAAACTCCCAAGATTAAAGTAGTCACTTTAATTAATCTGGTCTCAATCCTCAGCCAAAACAGTGGAGAGGAGCCCTTTTCTACTGGGGTATTAAATTGACAGAGTCAGAGTGAGTACCAGAAAGCTCAGAGGAATCACAATCCTTGGCCTCGGTTTATGAGCTACTTAGCAACTTGACAAATGTAATGCCAATTTGACAAATGCAACTTTTTCAGTGAAGGGCTCATTTGACAAGTGTAATGCAAATTTGACAAATGTAACTTTTTCAGTGAAGGGCTCATTTGACAAGTGTAATGCAAATTTGACAAATGTAACTTTTTCAGTGAAGGGCTCATTTGGATGCAATTATGTTTTCTGACAGTGGGGAGAAAGGAGTTAAACTGCTGCTGAAGACAGAGCAGTGGTGCATGTGCAGCCAGCCTTTCCCTGGGGCTCAGCACAGGAGGGATAAGCCACTCCTAGGAGGCAGACAGGGTAATGCCATTAGTTAGGAGCAAGAAATGCTCATCCCATGTTTGGAGCAGCTACCAGAAAGTGATGCGTGACATCCTAAACCAGCAGGATGAACACATCTCACTCCAGCTGAGCTCGACAA
The DNA here is from genome assembly GCA_013397295.1 of Polioptila caerulea. Lineage (NCBI taxonomy): Eukaryota > Metazoa > Chordata > Aves > Passeriformes > Certhiidae > Polioptila > Polioptila caerulea. The sequence goes on from VYXF01011009.1 coordinate 892,611, forward strand.
ACGTGTGGGGGCAGAGCTTTGCCCATCCTATCTTCACTGAATGTATGTTAGAGGCTTTTTCACAGTGGTCAGCAAAATCTCTGGATACATGTCTGCACAACACAGGTGCAAACATTTGGTTTATCATCCCCATCTGGAAGCGAGGCAGCCTGGGCTGGGAGCTGTGCTTTGTGTGCTGAGGAGTGGAACCCGAGCTGGGTGATGCAAACAAAAAAGGACTTCCCAGCTGCAAAGCCTTCACATCTGGTGGGACCCAAGCGAGTGCATGGCTGCCTCTGCCCATATGTGCAGATATATCAAATGTAAACATGAATACAGTTAATTTTCACACACTTGTTACAGCTTTCCCCGTCTCAGTGGAGGCCTCTGAGAGCCCTCCTCCTTCTTGATCTTGCTGGGAAAGCCTGGATTTGTGACATCTTAGACTGTTCCTTGGATGCACACTGGTGTGCCAGACATGGGACAGTGGCTTCATTGCTGCATCAAGGAGAGAGATGAGCCAGGCTGGGGGCAGATTCAGCTTCATCAATCCATATTGTCATCTTAATTTATCAGCCACTGCCGCAGAGAACAGGGAGCCAGACTGATAGGAGGGAAAGGGTTCTTTAAAGAAAGACCCAGGAGGTCATAAAATGTCTTAAATTGGGAGGAAGGACTTAGTTGTCAATCAGTGCTTTCCTGCTCACAGTGTTCCTGGCATGGCTTTCTAGATAAGTACATCACTAAATACAGTATCTGGGATGGGAAGTGATTTGTCTCCCCAGTTTGGTGCTTGCTCTTTTAACCAGAACCAGAGAAGAGGAAAACGTCAGTGATTTCTCATATGTGTACTAAACATGAGGGTTGTGATTGTTTTTTTTGTTTTGTTTTTCCTGTGAGTATCTGGGGTCCATTAAAAGCAGCAGCTCAGTGCTCTGCAAGTGCAGCAGGTGGCCAAAGATCAGGAGAGGAAAGCAAAAAGGGGAAAGTTGCTTGGCTGTGCACAGGGATCTGTGAGTCTTGCCAAGGTTTGGGGTGCCAGGGTGTGGTGCTGTGCCAGTGTGGTGTCCCCAGGTGCTGGGACCTGCTGGGCTCTCCTTCCTGTGCAGGGGTGTATGGGACAATGGCCCCAGCCTGGCCAGTGAATCAGAGCCTGGACTCGCCCTGCAATCAGCGTTGTAGAGCTCAGGAAATGAGCCACCTGCCCCGCTTCCTCTCATTTAATGGGTTTATTTTTAAGTGGAAAAGGCTATGGGATGTGTTCCTTTTTCTCAGGGACTTCATGTCCTCTGGAGATCCCTGAAGGATGGGATGAGGTATGAGCAGCCTCAGGGACCTTCCTTTGGGAATCACATCCTGCTATCTTCACTCAGTACCTTATGCCTTAAGTTTTAGCTTTTAAATTTTCATATTCTGTACTGCATTAGTGTGTGACTCTGAACTTCATATAAAGTGTTAGCAAGTTCTTCTCACAGTTTAGTTATCCAACACAATCCTTTTCCAGACTGAGGACCAAGGACACCGTTGCAGCTTCAGGCCCAAAAAGTGCAAACAGCAGTGAAGTTAAGAGCAATGTGGGGGGGATTTGACTTCATAACCTGAAGCTGTAATTGGACAGTCAACCCCAATATGGAAATGGACCAAAACCTATAAAAGTGTGAAAACTTGTGACCGACCCTTCATCTTGGGTGGAGCCATGGCCAGGCTCTTGTACTGCCCAAGGTGTATCCTTGGAAGGCCTTTTAACAAATCCCTACTTTATTCTTTTAGCACAGTCGAGCCTTTGTTCCAGGGAGCCTCTCTAAGTGTCACACCAGGCACAAAAGCTGAGGCTGTTCATAGGATGCACATGACCCAATCTACTGACAGCATGGCAGAATCTCCTGATGCTATCTGCTTCCTTCCACCATGTTCCCAAAGAGAGCAGTGGAAACTGTTGCTGAACAAAAAAAACCCAGATCCTGGCTCTGCTGAGCCCATGTTGTCCACATCTGCATCTGGTGATGTCACTGTGGTCCTGGAGAGCAGAGAGGCTCCCAGGCTGGGAGGCAGCACCACTGCAAATAGTTTGGTCTGAGCTTTTGCTGAGATCTATGGAATTTTAGATGGTAAGCCCACTTGTGACCATGCACTCTGACACTTCTACTGGACATTTTGTGTGAGGAGACTGAAACTGCTCTGTCTATGGAGCAGTGGATCTTCATCCATGGGGTTATTCCTCTCATGGGCAGTATTTGAGATGCTCACAGACTGTCAACTAGCACAATATAACCCATCTCAGACACTGTGAATCTGATTTTCAAGAGTGTTCCTTTGTAAAACAGGCCCAGAAACATCAAGGCAATCTAATGCTTTGTTTATTTTCCATATTTTGAAGAAATACGTTGTGTTTGTGTTCTATTCAGTGACTTCTCTGTCCAGAAGCATACCTTTCCTTTTCTGTGGGAAGGCATCCCAAGTGCTGCCTGGGTGCTGCAGATCTGGATGTGGTGCTGTACCCAAGTCTATATGGGGTGATGCTCTTTTTGGGATCTGAAGTGGTCTGTCTGTGGCCCAGCACTGCTCTGTGCAGACGTGCTGGTTTCCTCATCTCTCTGCCTTGGGGATCTCCAGCACACCTCTGCATTACCTGGTGTAGGCATGCCTATGTTTGCAAAGCACCAGCAATAATTAATGATTAAGTTGGAAACAAAGGAATGTATCCAAGATCCTTCTTTAGAGGAGTTCAAGGTCTATCCATGCTTACAGCCCCTTCCTTTTATTCTACTCTTCTCTCTAGATATACTAATTTACTTTAGCACCAATTAATCCATGTGTTTCAACCTGCCTGCCCATCCTCTTTTTTTTTTTCTCCAGGTCAGAATAGCTTTGGGAGGTGGTTCTTTAACTCTCGCTGAACTTTTGCCAAAACAGAAGTGTTCTCAGAGAGGAATGTTGAGTGCTTAACTACAATTAATTTTAGTCAGAAAGAGAGTAAAAAGCACACCACCACATGTGTCAGAACAAAACCTGTCTGTGTGGTGTTTGGGTAGGTTCAAACCATAGCTCCACTTAAAGGATTATTCTGCTTTCTGTGGGGATGGGGAGGGAAAGGGGACTCTCCTAAAGCTGGAAATGGTGCACACAATTTTCCTGATTATCACTGTTTGGAATGCAAAGCTCTGCAGATACAGAAGTAAAGACAGACTGGATTGAACCTAAAATACCAAATGTTCTCACTTCCATGATCTCAGAAGCATAGAAGGGTTTGGGTTGGAAAGGACCTGAAGATCATCTCATTCCAAACCCCTGCCATGGGCAGGGACATCTTCCACTAGACCAGGTATCTCAAAGCCCCATCCAAGCTGGCCTTAAACACTTCCAGGGATGGGACATCCACAGGTTTTTGGGTTTTCTGGGCAATCGGTGCCAGGGCTCACCACTCTCTCAGTAAAGAATTACCTGTCTACTGTGGCTAAAATCTTGGTGGGGTTGTTTTACATTTAAATCCTTCTAAATGGCCTGAAGTCTTCACCAGTGAACAAGGCAGAGATCTGTAGACACCCATTTAAATGCAAGTTATTCTGGGTTTCTGATCTTTCCTCTCTCCACCTTTTTGCCCTATTTTTAAATATCCTTATAAATCCCCATTTCAGCCATTGTTCAGGTACTAACAATATTAACATAAATCATGTAAACAAGGCAGCATTACACAACAGCAATGTCTGACATGATTCATTAATATTTCTGGCTGTGATAGTTTCCTTCTTCTTTCTTGAATTTTATTTTGTTTGGACTGTGCCCATTCTTTCCTTTCTAATGTTTGGTTTTTTCCTGTTGATGAATGCAGGGATTAATTCTCTTTCTTACAAAACATGAATCAGCTTGGCTTTTCTCATTAAACTTCCTTATTAGCATAAGCACCACCACCTGTAACATTCAGCATGTGAGCAACAGCACAATGCTGGGAGCTGGATACATTGGATAACCCATATTCCCTCTTGGAGTTAAATGCCAGATGGGAAGATATTGCAAATTCAGCTTTCAGGACAGGGTTTAAGGGGTTTTTCTTCCATTATTTTGTAGGATTGCAATAAAAATAGTTAAGAAAACTGCTTTTAAGAGGCTGAAGTCTGGAAGAGGTCAAACTCTGGCTCATTTGGAGCAGGAAAGCCAAGTAACCATGCAGGATTGGAAACTTCTAGTTGGTAAGACTGGTTAGAGTTAAATAAAAGAGGAGATTCTTTTACTCAAATTCATTACTCCACTCTAGGTTCTCCAGAAGAATATAATACCTTGCTGTAATGGTAGCCAGGAAATACTAGGAAAGTACTTTGAGGTTTTAAAGCAGGATGTGCAGATCATGCTGGTTACTGAGTGATAAATGATGCAGGCTGCACAGAAAAACTATACAAACACATTATTTCAGCTAGCACAGCAAAGCACTTCAGATATAAATTAAAAATAACTGCAGTCTTGTGGTCCTTGTCAGTTATTTACAAGCCTCTTGAAATATTTCCTTATCTGCTTTTCTCATAAGAAATTAGGCAATTATAGTATAGGTCTGAAGCCAGAGAACATCAAATAGTGAATCATTATGGCATCGTTACATGGGAAGTAGGAACAAGGGGAAGGCCAAAAGAAAACCCAAAGGTTTTTAATCTTCAGGATATCTATTTTAAATTAAACTGAAATAAAAGCCTTAAATAAGTTTAACGTAATTCAGAGGAAAAGGCAGTTGCACAATCAAGAGTTATTTGCAGTCTGAAATTCGACTTTGTGATGTTCAGGATATTTCTAAAGAGGAAAAGAAATTTTCCTGTCATTGAACTAGTCACAAATCTTTGTATAGGGGAATCCTTCATGAAAAAGAAAGATAAATGTGGTCTGGAAGTCCAGTGACTCAGGAGTTTCTTAAAGATGGGGGAAAAAAGCAATACGTCAGTGTATATGCAGTCTTTATTAACTCTTAATGGCATATTAAATGTATGATGTCTATTTATGTGCCTATGAAAATATATTGTTGTGGGACAACTATCATAAGAAAATCTTTCAGGACCAATATAGTTGGGATTTTAAGTGTTGTGCATATTCTTGTTTTGGTTTGGGTTTTTTTTCACAATTTTAATGTTGACTTGAGTTAATTTCTTCTCTTCTGATTCAACATTAGAACACATTTCAGGATAATTAACGTGTTTTATTTTCTTTTCTGGGTCAAAATTCCAGCTTGGTTAAAAAAGGATTATATTCCCTACAAACCAAATCAGACATTCAAATATGTCCAACTCCCCTGAGCATCAAAAGGAGGAGGGATCAGCAAGTCTCTGGCTTGATCTTAGTTTGACAATTTTGAGGTAACATCTTTTGACATTGTCCATAGCAGATGCAGATAAAATGAGCCACTGGTCTTCAGGAAGGGAGTTGCTGGTATCCGAATCTGCTTGTGTTCTATAAAAGATGAAATCAGGATCTGATCCCCACACTCACCAGGAATTGCAGTCCTACTGATGGCTTTGATTGCTGAACTCTTCCCCCAGTCCTCTCCTCAGCTGCCCTGCTATTCACTGGAGCAATGGGTCATCACACTTGAGCAATATTCTGTCATGTTAAAAAAAAAAGTGTTCAACTTTTTAATTCAATTATTTATTTTAAATTAATTTTGTCAAGGAAGGAAAAACTGTGTGGAAAAGACACTATTTGAACAGACTCAGATTTGCTAAAATCCAGTGACTCTTTTAATGACACATCTGTGTCCTGTATTTAGTATTAGTCAGTCCTAAGAATGTGATTATACTTGAGTTTGCACCTGAGTACCCACCTGAGGAATGAAAACCTAATATTTTTTCCTGACCTCAAATGTGCTGTAAGGCAACAAAGAGCTAAAATTTCATTTTGTGAAGGATGAGAGTGCTCTGAGGTAGTTAACATAGTTCAAGACATGTCATTCCTGATCTGGGAAATGGCAGGGCTGAGAACTGAATATTTTGGGTAAATGGAGTACCAGGTCACCAGGTCTACATGAAATACAGCTGAGAAATTTATGGGTAATAATGGCAGCTGGCAATGACATGCCACTGTTCACAAAGGACAAGCTATAGCAAATTGAGTCAAGAATACAAAATCCTTGATGCTACTCTGAAAGATATTATTAAAAGCAATTTTAGAATATTCAGCTTGGATTCAGAGCAAAATATATTACTTCTAATAAGGATGTGAACATTTTAACATCAGTATTTAACCCACCCTTTACATGAACTCACACCACTTACAAAAATGATGAGAAGCCCCTCACCATCCTAATGAGAGGTGAAGGACATAGAGACCCTGAACAAGAGGACTTGCTGAGCAAGTTCATTTTCCAGTTTAGAAACACCAAACAGCTTCTCAAAGTGTTATTTATCTTCTTTCTTGTGTTGTGCCTGTCTTTGAATCCTTTCCTCTCAAAAAACACATAGGCTTCACTGTTTGTTGTCAGGAAAAGTCTAAGTCATGAAATGTGAATAATACTGACTTACACATTTCTAAGGGCCTGGGAGAGAATGAGGATCCATCATGAAAGGTGCTGTCTAAACATGTAGCCAGTACTCAGAGCCTGAATAAATAAAACAGGAACAGAAAAGTTCAGTGACTTGCAACAACCCATGAGAAGAAGCAACAGGCTGGAGTCAGTCCAGCTGCTCTGACATCTCGTCCTTTCCCTTTTCCACTGGATATTGCTGAACTGACATCTTGGATGGTGCAAAAAGTATTGCGTGATATACACCACATGGGAGGCTTATCACAGTTATCTCTGCAATGTCTGGCACCAGAAGGATTTAAAAAACAGACATCAAATTATAGAGGCATAGGTCTGTCCCGAGCATGTCTGTTCAGTGCAGTAATGCATAACTGCTTGATTATCACCAATGAAATCCTCATGCTGCTACTCATCTCTACCTGTCTCCAGATACATTGAGATCAGTGTCTAGATTTATTTCTTGCTCTTGGTCTCAGGTGTAGCAATTAAAGAAATGTTCTGTATTGCTGAGAGCACCAGATGTGTGCAGTGGAGCATCCTACACTGACAAGCATTTTGCTTTTAATGGTTCCTTTGTGTACGCATTGGCGTCTGGTTTTATTTTTCTGTTTATACTTTGTTTTTCTGTTTTATGGCACTATTTCCTTGATGATTTTTTTTCTGTTTCTTGCCTTGGAGAATGGTTTGGGGTAGCATGGATTATGGCACAGCAGCATTAAGAATTGTCTCCTGTTTCTGTTTTCAGTTTTTTAAGGTCATTCTAAGTTCTCCATTTTATGCTCCTGTACAGAATAAACAACGAAAGATATCCACTGATTCTAAAAAACTAAATTGTGAATCATGCTGATGTCTTCCTGGATTTTCTTGATGTTTCTCTTTTCTTCCTGGACCTGAGGCCAGACTTGACATATATGTGACAAAATTTCTTTAGGAGCAAGGTTGAGGAACAAGGCTTTTTAGTCACAGAAGTTGCAAACTTCTTTCACCTGCACCCTAGAAATGGTGGGCACCTAGAAGGTGGTGGATGATTTTCCCTCCAAGTCTGTTTGCAGATTTTGTCCTCCAGTCTAACTTTCAGATGGTTCTTCACTGCAGAGTGGGTCAAGATGCAGTGCTAGGTTGCAGCAGCAAGCATATTCTGATTTAGAGAAGTCTGGTCTACTTTTCTTTGAGATACTTTGAACCGAATTGAGAGTGAGTGCCATGATGGATATGACTTGCTGAGAAGAGCTATGGACTATGTTTATTCCTATAAGTAGAGAAGAAAGTCTTTCCTGACTTCTGCAAGTGGTTATCTTTACTTCCTAAAGAGTGGATTTTGACTACTTTGACTACAATAGGAGCAGTGTTAAATGTTACTCAGTGTGGTGAGTGCTATTTCTTCAAACTAATACAGGCAGTCAAAAAACATCTTCACACTCTTATTATTTATAAGGAATGTCAGGTGTGTCATGACATCATGACCAATGGTATCAGGGTCTAATATTGGAACTTCTTATCTCACCAAAACCTCATTTATTTAGTTTTTAGAACAGCAGTTCAGGTGAAACCATGTTACGCAAAAGATTAAAGCTCTGTCAGATAAAAAGCAAACCTGTACTATTTCAACTATCCTAGTTTTCAAAAGAGAATGAAATATGCAGTAATTCACAGAAACATAAATATTGAATAACCATTGCAATGGATTGCATTAATAGATACATAAGATGAGTAAAAACAGATTTGATTTAGTCCTCTGCTGATGGTACCAGCAGATTACAAGAACTAACCTGTCTATTGTAATGTTACCCATCAAATAGCTATAATTTAATTCAAATATTTCATCTTTTTTTTTTTCCCTCTCAGAAAAATAGCATAGCCAGGATAAATAACAGCTTCTACATTGTTTTATTTCTCTGGAGACTAATCCTGATCTTACTCATCCAATTTCATGCATATGAATATTCCTGTTGATTAAGGTAGGAAAGTTTTTCATATTCACAAATCATTGTGGAATTTGGAGCCATAATGTGTCAAATTAATTCCTGACCTCACTCAGCTATCTGTGCATCCACCTGACACCACATGACAGAATTTGGGCATAAATTTGGTGTGAGAACTCTCGAAGCAGAAATAGGAGCCAGGCTCCCTGTGATGGTCCCTTGAGATCAGGTCCCATTCCACCCCCTCTCATCCTGTCTTGTAGGGATGAGCATTTCAAGGGTGGAGGTTAACAGGCATTCCTAACTATGCATGGCATCCTACTCCTTAATGCTGACACAAATGGACTGTTTCCTAGGAGATAGCTCAAAAATCAAATAAATTATTTGAGAGATATTCATGCTAAAAGATTCCATGGAGTTCATCTTTACATAAAACTCCTGTTACCAATTAGCTGGCCATAGATCAGGGCTACGAGATGTGGCAGATATGATCTATTTCCCTCTCCACTGTGTGACAAAAGCTGTGTGTGGTCAGACCCCAAACCCCTTTTCCTGTGTCATGCTGCCAGCTGAGTGCTCCAGAGCCCCTGCATTCCTGCCCCTGCTCTTTGGGGCCTCTGTTTCCTCCTTGTGCCCTCACAGTAACATCTCCCACAGTCTGAGGATAAGTGTGAGTGATGTTAGCTGGAGGATTCCTCTTTCTGTCGTCATGGATCCAGGGTGGTGCAGTTCTTCAGGGCCTAAAGCCTTGAGGCTGCAGTTTGTTATTCCCCCACCTTGCATTTCAGAAGCAATAAATCAGACATTCTGTTCTGATTAGCTTCCCTCCACCTCCAGTGCCTTTTCAGATTGCATCTAGTGAAAGAATTGCCCATGAGCTGATATTAAAGGTGTGCCTCTAGGAAATATATTACCTGAATAAAAATGTTCTAGTTCAGAAATATCTTTCCCACCTTTTTATTGCCCTTGTTAGGGAAAAATGCTCCACTTTAACCTGCAGCTAAGTGATTACCTGCCAGTTCTGACGCTGTGCTCGGAATTAATGGGCTCCAAAAGCCAACAGAGATGACTTGTGTTTGGGCACCTCATGGGAAAACAGGGAGATGAAAAGCCTTAGGAAAACTTTGACAAACAACTTGGAGTGTTTGACCAGCTATGCACAGCTGCTGCTGAATGGAGAATGCAAGTAACATGCCAAAGAGAGACAAAAGGGGATCAGCAGGGAAGGCAGCTTTGGTATCAACACTGGGCATTTTACTCTCAGGAAAGGAGAGGAAATATGCTGAATTACCTGCAGGAGGTGTGCCTGCTTTTGCTAATAGGTGTGCATGGTTAATGAATTCCTAACCAACAGATCCTGTACCAATGTATGCTGGAATTCTTTCTGAGGTCATTGGAGATACATCCATGTAAAGCACCTTAATCTGATTGATTGCATCCCACCCATCTAAACATGCCTTAAAGACTTATTTGCAGAGCCACAGTCTCTCTGCCCCCTCCAATTCCCTATTTGAGGCAATAATGTCTCCTCATAAATCCTGGATGCGATAGCACCAGCATGACCCATCACTTCATTACACCAGAGCTGTGTAGTGCACTGAGGAGGAGTTTATCTGGACAGAATGGATCTGGTCCAGGAACAAATGAAGGAGTGAGGAATCTGATTATTTCTGGGCCAATTCTGTATGAGTTACAGCCTCTCAATTTTCCTGATGTTAGATAGTTTTACTTGTTTAGTTTTCCTTCCTCACACAGGAGGTGAAATATCTAGCTAGCACAGACATCTTGATAAGCTGTTGGTGTCAGGAAAGCCAGCCTGGAATTTGGATCAGGTTAGGATGGAATGTACCATATTCAGTGTCATCTGAGCATTGGATGTTTTGGCGCATGCCAGGCTTGTTCCAAAATCTGGGGTCACCTCACTGTCAGGAGCAGGAGGGTGGTGGTTCCTCAGACACCCTTGTCTGTCCTACCCAGTGCTGTCTGGGAGGAGCAGCCTAATTTCCTCAGCTCTGTGCAAATGAGGAATCCTCGTACAGAAGCAATTTCTTGATGACCAGGTAGAGTGGACACAGCACAGCATCTTTCACTGTCAGAATGAAGGGATTAAAGGAAAATTATACACCCAGCTCTAGGTCATTCTGCACTGCTTGACATGAGAGGTAGAGGAAAAGAACTACTTCTTCTATTTTATTTACTATTTCAAGTGTTTCTTTATGATTACTTCCTAGTGAGTTCAGAGATAGCTGGTCTATCTTGGCCTTGCACTAGCTTGTTTAGTCTGATGCCATATATCATCTGTTTATTTCTTCCAAGGCACTGCTTTTTCCATGTATTTACTGAATGGTTTATATTTGCTTAATGCACGTCTTTCGGCAAGACATTCAGACTTCATGTAATGATTGCTGGAATTTTCTATGTGTTCCAAAGCATAAAAATTACATCTGTGTGTTGAGTCTTCCCTTGCAAAATTCCTCTGTGATTCTCCTGTGCAAGTTTTGCAGACTTGATGGACTTAGCAGATACAATTCTTGCAGGTACTCACTGAGGTTTTAAAATATTTAATTGGTCTTGAATGTATAGTACAGATCTCCAAACACAGGACTGAGGTATTTACTGATCCCTTTTTTCTGTTCTGCACATTTGAGTTGTCAATTCTAGGTAGGCTGACGCTTGCATAGAGGAATTTTGAACTATGGTGGTTTTCAGCAGAAAAGGAGATGTTGCTAAGGGGAACTCGTGGGTGTATGTCCTTAACTGCAGCACAGTGGCAGCTCTTCAGTTACTGCTTTTGGCACCTCTTTTTAGTCTGTGCCTGCTCTGAAGTTTAAAGTAAGCAAAAAATCTTATTTCACAGAAACGCTTTTACCCCTTTGTAAAGTTTTTGTTTACTTATCAAGTTTTCATTTGATTTTTTTTTTCACTTAGGTTTTCATTTGATTGGGAAATACTTCTGTAAGACCTTATGGAAAAGGGAGCTGGGTGTTTTGTCCTGCTCCCTTCAAGGTGAGTGCCTGCCTATTCCCAGTGCTCCCACACCTTTTGGATGAGTGTATTCCTGTGCTGCACTCAGAACTGGTGAAAAGTTAACTTGCTTGCTTGTTTAATTTAGTTACAAATTCTTGTCAGACTGGGGAATTTGTTCAAGAATTCTTCCTGGTATTGATTAACATCAGTGACTAAGTACCAGGTGGCATCTTCAGCTCCTCATGCAGATATTTAAACAAATGTCTCTTATTTGAGAAAACTGATTGAAAATGAGTATAAGGCTGCATGTTCTTCAGGCTGACTGAGGTTTGAAGGACTTATTGCAAAACCCCATTGGAGACTGCAGTCTGGACATCTCTTATGTGGTCTCTGTTACACCCCAGATTTCTGGCCCACAGAACACGATTTCCTGGTGCCAAATAGAAAGAATAGCCAACTCCAAAGGGCCTTGTTAGTGCTGTGGTTCTGCTGCCCAGAGGTGGAAGTGTGTAGACCCCAGTCCTGCCCTCCTGCCAGCCTGCCTGAGCAGCCAGTGTTGATACCCTGCCCTGCTGCTGGGATTCATAAAACCATGAAGGTTGGAAAGGACTTCCAAAATAAAAGTGTCCAACCTTTAGAGTGAGCCCACTGAAACAAGACATTGCCCTAAGAAACTGTGCTGTAAAGTTGCATCAAATGCTCTCTTGCCCAGCAGCCATGTGAAGTTAGTTAACTAATTCCTAATCAGGTAGAGTTTTAGATAGAATTGAGAGTAAGAATTTGGATTAAGAAACAACACTTTGATTTTAGAGCTGTGCCTTTTCTGTCATGTTGTGTGAGAATTATGGTGTGGGGAGCATCCATTGCCCAGTGTTTTCCTTATGGGGAAGGGAAGAATCTCTACCCAGGTGCAAGTGGTAAAAATCATATTTTGTCACCTGACAGGAGAAAAATCCTCTAGAAAGTAAAAATCTACAGTGTTTTTGTTGTTTTTTCCTTTAAAATAGATGGTAATTAGTCCATTCACATTCTTGTCCTTTTGTCTGTGGTTCCTTAGTGCCAAGAAATCCGTGTGTGTTTTTACAACACACATTCATTCATCTTTGAATTTTTAAATTAATATTTTTGTCTTCTGAACATAAAACTTGAAGTCATGTGTTCTGAAGCGATGACAGCCTAAATTTGTTATGAATGCCCAAAATAAAATTTTATTTTCTTATTAATAACCTCTTTCATAAAAATAACAACTGAGTGCATATTCATTGCCAAAATTCTGAGTAATGTCAAATCACTAAAGGGGAGAAATTACTAAATAGACACCTGGAATTGGAGTTTCTTGAGTAATAGACTAGCTTTTGACAGCTGCAAAAAGAACATTTTTTTCTTTTTGTTTTATCTGCTTTACATCATTAAGTGACTAGAATATTCCAAGTTGGGAAAACAACTGGTAGTTGAAAGAACAGGAAAATTTGCTTATCCTTTCCTATTTTATGAGTAAAAGGTGGGAGGGGGGAGGGAAGATCTGAGATCAACCAGTCCTAATCTTGAAGAACAGGGAAGCAAGAAAAAAATAGCTCAGCTGATTTATTGCTCTTGATATTTGCACTGTTCAGTACATCAACTGCCTTGAAATGAGAGGAATATTTTGATAATATTTCCTAAAATATGCAGGACACAATGTAGTTCCACTTAAACAATTATGTTCCTCTGGATATTTTTGTTTAGAAGCAACATGACACAAAGCACACATTAAAAGGTGAATCAGGTGACTAAAAACACCATGTCCTGTTTTCTCAAAAATCAAACATAAAAACCAAACCACAAAATAAATGCTTCGATACATAGTGACGTGTGATATTAGTGTATTCTCTTAGTTAACAAAAACAAATACTAAATACCAGCTCAGAGCTACCTTTCTTTGCAATTAAGCATTTTTATTAGTTGTCAGTCTCTGAGAATAACACTTTGTCATGAATATCTGCTAGAAAGCACAATTGCAATGCAAATTAAATTATTTAAATCGTGATTTAAATCACAATTAACAAGACTGATTTAAATCAAAGTGATATAAATTGGTCCGTCCTGCTTTAAAATTAATTAAGGACGTGCTTTGAAAGCATGCTCCTCTCAGTGCTCTGACTCGGTGGATCCTCCATATCATACAAGTTTTAATAAATCAGAGGAAGGGATGGAATTTTTATTTAGTTCAGCGGTCTCGATCTCTGAATTTAAGGCCACTGAAGAATAGATTAACATTTATAATTGCTAGGTTGTTCAGTAATGTAAATTAAAAATGGGGATTTCAAAACAAATTAACCTTTGCAGTACATCATGTGTAGACAGACAGACAGTAGTATTGTTGAAAAGGTTCCCCTCATCCTTGAAGTCACAAATCACTGTATTCCTCATGGTGCCTTGTGGCTCTGCAGGCTCTGGAGCCTGAATGTCCCAAAAATAAACTGTGATAACAGAAAGAACAACATGGACTCTTTGAGGTTGGCAAGTCCCTGCACAGGCTATGGCTTTGTGTCGCTCCAGGCAGACTTGTATATTTTGGGGCTAAGATTAGGATGTTTAGGCTAGGGGTAAATGGGCTTATAATTAGATATGTCCCAGCCCCTGACCTATTAATTGAGGCTCATACTTCCCTCCATCTACCCTCTACCTGTAATGAGACTGTGATTTAAAGCAGTTGAGGGAAAATGGGCCCTCTGTACCCACACACTTTTCTGCTTCAATGTGCCTGTCCTCTGCTCTGCTGAGAGCCTTTCCGACCCTCTCTGAGATATCTCATGAATAGAACAGGACACTGTGTCAATATGGACTGTGCTGTTTTGATTTATTTATAAAATTAAGAGCATAGATCCCATCTAGAGAAAACCACCCAATGTGATCAGCACCTCTGCATTTGCCATGGTTCTCCTCAGGTGGAAATGTAGTCATAACTGCAGAAAAGATGGAATGGATTTTGATAGCACCATAGAGAACCTGAGGAGGTCCGGGACTGTTCCTCCCATGCTGAGACATCTACAGAGGTGGGAGGTGCAGACCCCTGTGGGGTGTTGTGTGGGGAAAGAGTGGGGCAGTGTAAGGATGGCTGTGGTTGGAATGGAAAGAGAGATCACCCATGAGTGCAAACAGCTTTGGTCTCTCCTACTGCAGGTACACCAGCTCCTGGGAAATTCTTGCCAATCAATGCAGCTGATGCAGGAACTCCAACCTTTCTGTGTGGTGGAGTCCCAAGGAGAAGACAAGCTAACCACACTTCAGGTCAGCACGTATGGAGTGTTTTTGACATGGCTCATAGACTCCCAGAAAATTGCTATTTTCACATCTGCACTGCTTTGCCCAAAATTTAGGTTTCCATGGGCAACCTTTTGTACCTTCAATGCATATCACAGAATAAAGAATACACAAGGATTTAGTCCAACTCTCAGCCCTGCACAGGACATCCCAAGAGACACACCAGAGTGCTCTCAGAGTGCCTGACAGAATTGTCCAAACACCTCCTGCACTCAGCCAGACTTGGGGCTACAACCACTTCCCTGGGGTGCCACCACTGATAACTGAAGTTGAGTGCAGAAGAAATATTCCCTTTTTCTAATAATCTGTGTGCTTCCACAGTCCCTAACAAAACAGAGCCATTAGAAACTGATGCAGAGTGCATGACCCATTAGTCTGACCCTGTGGAAAATATTAGATTATGCAGATGTTTATGCACATCCTTTGTGTAACCGTAGAGCTATTGTGTAACTTGACTTTTTTCTATGAGCAAACTTACACCAGGGGAAGCTGGTAGTACTATCTTCTGATCACAGAGCTCCAGAAGGCTATAAATAGGGAATGAAGAATGAACAGTTGTATCAAAAGCTTGCTCTGAATGGATTTTTTTTTTTTTTTGTAAGCTTATAAATAGAAATAAAACCTAAACAAAATAGACCGGAACAAACACAGAAATGTGGCAGGTATTGTCATCACTGCTCACACGAGTGAATGGTTTTTTGGTTAATGAGAAAGCAAAGCCAGGAAGGAACCTTAAAGATGTCCAAGTCTGAGCAGTGGAAATGCAGAATGTTTTTCTAGGAGGCAGAGCACAGAGGAGGAGCAGCCCCTGCTCTGGTGGCACAGGATGTCAGTGGTTGTAGGTCGGGCTTGGTGCTGCACACAGGGGCACAGCATCAGGTGTGGGAGGTGGGGACAGACTTCTCCTTCCTAGCAGGGCCACACCAGCCTCTTCCAGCTCAGATGCCCCTGGCTTCTGTCAACCAGAGGGTGGCAAAATGTGGGTGGTGGGTGAAGAAATGCTGAGGAGGGAGATATTGATGAAGCTACTGAATAGTCAGCCAAATACTTGGAATATTTTTCAAAACTTTTGGCAGTTGGAACAGGATTGCAGTCTGGAAGAAAAAGACCTGTGTGTCTTGTTCAGTAGATGTTTCCAGCTGCTGGTAATTGGCAATAGGAGTCAACTAATAACTGGAAAGTTCCTGCTTTTTAATGCATGCAAATGTTGTGTAACTGCCATAGATGTTCAGCTAAACACACCCTACTTTGCACATCTCACTTTTTGTCATCTAAATAAATTGCAGGTTGTTGAACAATCTCTTCTTTTCCCAACACTATATTATTTGCTAAACAATTTTTTTCTTTTCTTCTTTTTTTTTCCCCCTGTAAGAAAAAATAAAATATTGCACAAGGCCTTTTTCCAAAATCAGAGCTCTTTACTATGGTTAGCCTTTCTGGTCTATCTTATTACTGATATTTATACAGATGTACTGGCAAACACAAATTTATTGCAATATTTATTGGGCTGAATTTGAGGTTATTTATAATGTAGTTAGAAGGCTATTTATTAGACATGCCACAGTAGCTATTTAACACTTCTATAGCTGTCTAGCTGGAATTAGGACATAAAACAGAATTTATTGTATTTTATCCAGAAAATGTGACACGAAGAGTAAATTCTAAGAAAGACACAACCGTCAGAGTAATGAAGGGACCAGGAAGAAGAAAGTAGTTTTAAACAGCAATTCTCAGCCAAACTGAAGGAGGGAAATATTTAGGATGTGAGGGAGTCCAGGTGCAGATTTCAGGTTCTCTAAAGTGCACCAGCACTCTGCCTAACAGCTGACCTTTCCCTCGTGAAATGGACATTTTTCATTTAGAAAAGGAAATGAGAGTCATCTTCTTTGATTTGTTTTGTGCTGATTAAGTAGAGTTAAAAAGTTCTATGGGACCATTTTCTCAAGGAACAATTTCATAAGAACCAAGCATTTCACAGGCAGGTGTTGCTTTGGTGTTTTTAATGTGTTGTGTTAAGGTGGTATTGACTAGTGTATTTCACTGTGATGGACTCAAATCACTTTTTTTCCATATTAATGTTATTTAACTCTGTATTTCACTGTTGTGAAAGCTTTTTGCAGCATCAGGGCAAAAAGCTTTATTTTCTATGAACATCCATGGGGTTTGGATATTTTTATTATTTTAAACAGAAAATGAACGCACATGTTGAATGTCTCATGAAGAAATGTGGATGAGACTTCCCTGTAAGAAAGAGACTGTAAGTGCAAAAAAATTTCAAAAATAGTCATGAATTTCCTTTAAAAATAGTTTCCTGTGACCTTTAGAAAACACAGATTCTTTAGGAAAATAAGTCTCCTGTTTTCATATACAGACACAGACCATCTTAAAATATTTCACCAAAAGAAGTCAGTCTTTCTGTTTAACAAATAAACCCATTTCTGTGGGAGGATGTGGAGGAGGGAGGAAATGAGGCCATGGAAGCGTTTGCAGGTGTGAGGGTGAAGCTGGGCAGCCACTGCCTGAGAAGGTGCAGTGGAGGCAGGATGGAGTGAAGGAATCTGCTCTCCTCTTCCTCACCCCTCCTTTTGGCACTTCCCTGGGGCAAAGCAGAGTTTGTGCACAGTGCAGAAACAGCAGACAGACCCCATCCAGCCTTCACCCTTCCAGCCTAATTCAAATTGTGCACCCCAAGTCCCATGGGAATGCCCTCCTTGCATGTGCCTGATTATCTCATCACAGGATAGCAGCTGTTGTGGACCAATAAATAGATATTTATCCCTTGATCCTTGCAGGTGGAAGAACCCAAATACTCCAGCCTCCAGATACTACAGCCTTGAATGGCACGGGATGAGTGGTTGAGCAACACAGATGCAGGACATCATGGGGGGAAAACCTCTTTGTCCAGATTACTCCTGCATTGAGATAAGTTTTAATGATGATTTTTTTAGAGAGTAGCTGCCAACTAAGCTCAAGCGAATGCTGGTGAGAAACAACAGTAGGTAATTCAAGGACACTATACATTTTCTTAAATTCATTAGCTGCCCATTGAGGGCTGAAGAGAACATAACTAAAAATAATTACATATGAATTAAGAAAACTCAAGTAGAATGTGTAACTTTGCCCACACAAAACTTCAAGGGAGACAATCAGAGAGGTTTATTGACATATTCTACCTTTTTCAACAAACCTCATAAGGAAGGGGAAGTATAATAATGTAAAGGAGTTGAAGATTCACGTTTTCCATAATAGCTGTATCTGCACTATCCCACCTTATGAAATTTATTGAAAATTTATTTAAATTGAATTTAAATTGAAATTTATTCTCTGTGTGTGGTGATGCTGTTGAATAGTTTTTATTTCTCAGCCATCTTTGTTTTTTTCCCCTGTAAGCAGCTCTTTTGTGTATGTCTATTAACATGCAATCCTCTCCTACCTAGAACGTTCTTCAGCTGCATTTCACCTGAGCCAGGGGTCTTGCAGGGAGCAAAGGGCAGCATGCAAAACTGATCATAAATACGCTCCCAAAAATTCATTTTTATTTGAGCTCATTCACTCTAACTGTTCTCTTGAGGCCCGATTTGGAGCACAGAGAAATCCAAAGGGGACTCAGTGAGCTGTGGGTCAGGTTTTCAGGTCATCTGTACATGGCAAGTGGTGAATAATGAGCAGCACGGTGCCAGCCCCTTAGGCCTGACCCTGAGGATGGAGGTAAGAATTTGGCCACTGATCTCATGCAGTGCAGGCTCAGGGATGGAGGAGAGCACAGGCACCCAGCCCTGCAGCAAAAGGCAGTCACAGACCTTAATGGCCAGCAGGCTGGTGTGTCCCAGTAATGCAGCTGACCATGCCCTGATTAACTGGTGCAAACTGTGCCCCCGAACGTTTTCTCTGTGGAATTAGTTCTTTTGTTGATGGCAAAGGTCCAAGAAGTTGTTAGTCACTGCTGGGACTTGATATGATTACAGATATATTTCCATGTTCAATTATGAGTACTGTGATGACTGATTTGTCCCTTCCACTGGTATAAACAGGTTGGGAATAATACACATATTTTGCAAACCAAACCACATACATTAAAAACTATTTAGGGTAGATATTTTTCTTCTTTTTTTTAGGTGGGGAGGGTTTGAGGGTTTTTTTGAGGGTTTTTTTTTTGGGTGGGGGAGGTTTGTGGGTTTTTTTGAGGGTTTTTTTTTTTGTTGTTTTGTTTGGGTTTTGTGTTTATTTTGGTTTGGGTTTTTTATTGTTGTTGTGGGTTTTTTGGGGGGGTTGTTCTGTTTTTTGTTTTGGGTTTTTTTGTTTTGGTTTTTTGGGGGGGATTTTGTTGTTGTTGTTGTGGTTTTTGTTTGTTTGGGGAGGGGGGTTGGGTTTGGTTTTTTTGGGAAGGGGTGTTGAGGTTTTTTTTCCCTAAACAGAATCCTTTAAGCAGTTCTTGTGGATAGACGTTTTCTTTCCTTTATTCTAGATTAGGCATTTGGATGGGAAATGGAATGTGGAGGTCCTGGCCCAACTTTCTGTGCAACCACATGTGAAACCCCTTCATGCCGTGGCCCCTTGTTGTCATACCAAACTTTACCCTACTTTGCTTGATTTAACGTGTGTGGGAGATAGTTTTCATCTTTTGTCATTTTTAGGGACATCAGCATGTATGATCCGAGACTAGGGATTCTGGACATCACCACAGTAATCATGATAAAGGTCTGAGTGCCTCTTGATCAATTCCAAAACTCCCATATCTTTCCCCAACATTAGAAACAGGTCCTGGTTGAACTGTTTTTAGCTTTTATCATCTTTGATAAAGCTTTCAGCACTTATTATCTCTGTCTCCATGGGTGCCCCTTCCTGGTGTTCTGTTGCTTTCCACACACTGAATTCTGCTGTGGTCACAAAGGATCTGCAAACAGATTTGTAATTACCAAGTGTAAGACAGGTAACTGCATGGCAGAAAAAGGAGTGTTCAAGCCTGGAAACAGAAGAGTTAAAATAAAATTAATTTCTCTTACCCACTTTCCAAGGATGCCAGCCTTTCTATGTAAACTCCTCTGTCATTAATCTAAAAAAGCTCTACTTTGTTCATAATTTACTACACTCTTGAATAAGCCATTCTAGTATTTGTGCAGAGCAAGTACATAAATCATTGTTACCCTTCTCTACTTTTTTTTTACTTATCTGGTTCTTTCAAGGTCAATAACCTACCTTACAACTTTCATCTGGTTTAAATATTCAGCTTTTGCCTTTTACACCTCTCTTCCCTGTTCATGTCCATTTGGTTATCTGCAGCTGTATCTTCTCAAGTAGCTATTGATCATGTCTCCTTGCAAAAGGTTGCTAACTTCATCAGCAGTAATGATACAAATTACATCTGTTAGGGTTCACTCACACCACTCTTTTAGAAGGAAAGACTGCCTTCTGAATTTGTTGTTATTGGCCATCTTTTCTGCCTAGGATATCTAAAACTCAGTGAGAAAAATTATATGCTGGAAAAGTCCTCATTCTGACACATGTAGGCTTTCAGTGCCCAGGTCATGCAGAGAAGCTAATCAATCCCTACTGACCTCCAGGAGCCTGAAATATAGCTGGGTAAGGCCCCAGTCCAGCAATGCACTTAAGGATATGCTTATGTAAACACAGGATCCATCCCATTTTCAGTGCAATTTGGTGAGAAGTGCATTTCAGAGCAGAGCATCTCCAGGGATGCTCCTTTTTGCAAGGGCTGTGCAGGATGAGGCTGTACCAGTTGTCAACAAGAGCACACCCCAAGGTATCTGGTAATCTTGCACAGGGCAAAGTAACTCTTTGTCTTACTTGTGGGGAGGCTGCTGAGATGCCACAGCTTTGGAATCAATGTGTGTTCGTGAGTGTGAACCCTTGTCCTCTGAAGCATTGATAAGCTTGAATTTCTTGCTTGAATTTCTCTTGCTTACTTTAAGAGAAAAATTATTTGGGATTAGGCAGGATAAATGGATGCTTCAGGACCTTACAGCTAGGCCTGTTGTGTGCCAACAGAACATCCTGTCTTTTGGCTTCATCAGTGCCACAAGATTGCCAGCCTGTACCAAGTGGCACAGGAGTGGAGTTTTGTCATGGTTGTCTGCCTAGGAGTGAGGCTGAAACAGTTACCACCATGGTATAGAAGAAAACAGGGATAGAAAGGACCTGAAGAGGTCACCTCATCCACCCCCACACAAACCACTCCTGACCCGTTTGTCTGAAGTGTTTTTTTAACCCTGTCAGCCATGGAGATCCCCCAGCCTGCCCAGGCAATCCCCTCCAGTGCCCAGTGACCCTTGCAGCAGGGAAGTTATTCTAGTTCTGAACTCAGGTCTCCCTCGCTGCATTTAAACCCATTATTTTTTTTTGTGCTTTCCCTGTGGATGTGGATAACAATTTATTGCCTTCCTCTTTGCATAAGCCATTCATATAATTGAAGACTCTTATCATGTCTCCTCTCTGTATTCCCTGCTCTAGACTAAATAGCCCAGATAGGATGAAAGCTGGAATGAGGTGTCAGGGTGAAGGAGTTAGAGCAGGAAATCAGAGAGGGATTAATCCTGCTTTCAGTCCCTGTAGAAACAGACTTTTCCTTCTGAAAGATGGGGATGGGGAGGGGGGAACAGGATTCTCAGTGCTGCTGATTGACTAACGCAGCTCTGTGAAATGTGTATCTGATTGATGGGCCACTGCCTCACAGACTAAGGAACAGGGGCTTGGACTGACAGTCTGCTGAGCTGAGACCCTGCTATCCAGCCTCTGTGCCGGGAAATGAAGGCTTTGATTTCTTACATTGGTGAGGAGAGCATCCAGCTCACACGTCAGCTCCTGTGAGATGTATCTGGTTGAGCTTCTGTGCACCACAAAAGCTGTTTCCAGGTGCTGTGTGTGTTATACAGTCAGCCAACATGATGATGTAGCACCACCACCACCCAGACTGCCCACCACGAGCAGGAATCCTCTCTGATGGCAAAACTCTGTTCCTGCTGCCCAGGCCTGGGCTCTGTGCTTCCCGCCCATGGACAGCATGGGAAGCCACTCACCACACACGCTGCCTACATGTGTTTCAACTGCCTACACGTTCCCAGCTTGATTGCTGTTCATAAATCCAGCACGTGGAACAGGCAAACGCCGTCTGATCCAGAAAGCCCCAGGGCAGTTTATGTCAATGTCACCTACATTGAGGAGCACAGCGCACGCCCAGAGCGACTGCCCGTGTTCAGAACCCTGCACTCAGAGCTGCAGCACTCGTGCAGCCATTGCTGTCACAACCTGGAACAAAAATACCTCCCAGCCTGAAGACTTCCAAAAACTCAAGGTGGGGGAAAAAATGTTTCCTTACTACTTAAGGCTCCCAAGCAGCTTCGGTGACAGTTTTGCCTTGCTCCAAGCGCTCCGAGAACAGCACGTAAGGTGGAGCTGTTTTCCCTAGACTCCTGGTGACATGGGATCACAGGATTATTTACATCAGAAAAGAGCTGGCCTTGAAGAAAGCAAAATATTAGATGCTGTTTGGGACAGCCATAAAGTTCATTGCATTTCAAGTGCACTGCAGACTAACTCCAGCACTCCCAGTCTCTCTTCCTCCCCCACTGGCTCATCAGTCAGCTGTTAAGACTTTCCAGTTCAATTTCACAGTTAAAAAAATCTTGACAAATTGCAATCCAATTGTTTGGCTGGTGGTTTTTTTTTGCTCTCCCTATCCCCCACCCTTCCTTCTCAGAGCGACTTTGAAGATGACATTTGTATTTCTGAATTAAAACCACATTTGCCCAATACTGCAGAGGGGGGAGGCAGGGGCAGAAGAGAGAAGAAAAGCTTTTGTTCTCCTCCTCACAGTGACCCCTCACCTGCCAGGGCCGAGCTCCAAAATAATTTCTAACAGCTGAGGTTAGTCAGGGACACCTAATCCCGGAAAGCTGGCTCTGAATTCCAGCACCAGCACAGTGTTTGAGTTTCATCAACAGCCATTTACATCTAATTCTCCCAAACCTCTGAAGTGTGACTATATGTACAGGTGTGTGCATATTTAATCAAAAATCATTTTATTTTTCATAAACCAAGCCCAAATGGCATCAACAGCAGTGACAACATTACGTTTCTTAAAGCTAGTTCAGGAACTGTTTTGAGGATGCACTGGGGTCTTTTGAGCGTACCCTAAAGAGCCATGTCTACAGGATGCCCAAGAATTGTGATTCTCAACCAAAGGGAGAGATGAGTCCTCATTCCCTGATTTCCTGCAATGGAAAAGGAGTGCTCTGTGCAAATGGAACTGAAAGTATCTTGCTGAGTGTGCTGAGACCTGTCCTGTGTGTTTACAGGAGGGGCGTAAAGAGCATCCTGGCGGCACAACAGAGAGAATCCTCCCAGGGTTCAGCTGATGGGAGAATGTGACAGCAACGGGCTCACTCTGAAAGAAATGCACCATCCCAGGCATGAGCAGGGACCAGATGTGTTAGGTAAAATTGCAGTTTTTTCTTCTTTGGAGTCAGTCAGCAGGAATAATGTGTTATTTTTCTCAGGAGAGTTTTAAGTTTTTCAAATATACTCCCCTGGTTGACCCTAAGTGTTAGTGACCCAAGGATAAAACTCCAGTTCTGCTGCATCCCTTCCCAGAAAGGAAATTTCCAGCAACTTTTCTCTTTGTGGTTTGCTTTAAAACCATTCTCTTTTTATTAAGAAAAAAACTTTGGTTTTGCTGTTTAGCCAGTTGAAATGAGTAATGAAAATGTTATTTACGCGGGACAAAGGAAATGTTTTCTTTGAAATTAGTTCATCTTGCTAATTGATTACAATGGGACTGCTTGGATGTGTGTAGCATACAGCATCCAGTCCCTCTGTTAGAGTAGGTTTTTAGCCAACCTGAAATAAACCATCCCATGGGAGAAAACAAGAGGAAAATGTCTCGGGTACCTAAGGCTGACCATCCCATGGATTCAGTTCAGTCTCCACGAGGAAACAATTAGGATGTCTGAAAAGATGTCCTAAAAATATTGGAAGTTTCTGTGGAAGATGAAACACTAGAGAATATTGATAATTAAAAACATAGACTAGAAATAAAAAAATTATCTAGAGAGAACTCCTCCAAGGAATAGGTATTTTCTGTTGTTCAGTGCAGACACCACTGAGAGCCTGCTAGCATGGAAAGTACTTGCTATTGATGAAAAGTAATAATATAAATCCACAGTATGTCTGAATTTAAATGAGAAAGGGAAAAAATTAATATAAAGGATTTAAGTTTTACAGCACAATTCCCTCAAGAAGAAAAAGAATTTCATATTTGGAAGTGATTTAAATATAATAATCTTCAAATATTCATGGCTGAAAATGTTTCCTAAATGCTGTTTCCAAAATATTGCGAGACAACTGTGTCCTGAGCTGATTTCAAAACCATGGAAAATAATATTGTTTCACATAAACACAGAAGAAAATGCGATGTCAACAGAAATTAAAGGGGGAGAAATGTCCAGGTCTGTGTGTCAAGAATGGTGAAAAACATAGAAAATGCTTCAACAGGAAAGCTGGAAAAGCCAGCATGGAGAGGCAATGTCATTCCCAGCTCAGCAACGCATCCGTGTGATTTGTGTGGTTATGATCTATTCCCCCTCGGCTCCAGCAGCCACTCTCAGTGCTGCCTGCTGCCAAGAAGTAGGTCAGAAACCTATTTTTGTCCCTATTCTTCTGTGGCCACGCCGTGGTCCCTGCAGCAGTGAGGAGAGGGAAGGTGTGACTGGCAGCCCAGGGGCTGGGCTGGGCTGCCCTGGGCCCCAGCTCCCTCTGTGCCCCCTGACAAGGGAGGGAAATTATCCCTCCAACAGCAGGGATTGTCCCTGGGAGTGCCCAGCTCTCTCTGCTTGCTGGAGAAGGATTTTAAAGGAATTAGAGACTTAGTCTGTGGTTAAATGCCTAAACTACACAGGATGAATCTGAGCCAGAACACGTGTAAAGTGCTAGCCCCATCCAGTGATGCTGCACCCGAGCAGTGCAGGAGGGTTTTGTGTTATCTCAGCTCTTAGTGGTCTGGGTTTGAGGGGCCTTGCAAACTCTCGTGCTGATGTGGCTGAGGTGGGGATGGAGGGGACTCAGGCAGAAGCAGGAAGCTGGGGATGAAGCAGAAGGAATTGTGTTGTGGCAGAACATTTAATGCTCTGGGGCTAAAAGCTGCCTGCTTTTCCTGCTGTCCCCAGGGACTAGTGACTTTATCACTTCTGCTCCTAACATCCTTCTTTTCCTTCCATATATTAGCTGCCCTTTGCACTCCTCCCCCCTCCTCTAAATTTATCCAGTTAATTAACATAATTCAGTTGAATTTAGGAATTGTTTTCAGCTTTTACTTCTCTTTGAATCTAGCTAGAAGACATGTCAGGAAGCTGCTCTGATTCTCCCCCAATATCATCTAGAAATTATAAAAACTACAATAAATTAGGCTGAACATATTACCTCTCCTTATGGAGTTGTCTTATTTGTATGTCTGTGTCCTAAGTGCCAAAATCTTGTTCCTCACTCCTCTCTTGTCAATGCCAGGCAAAGGCTGCTGGGGACAATGGTTTTGCCACCCTGGCGTCCCGTGACCTTTGGAGGATGAGTGATCCATCTCCCCGTGGGAGATTTGGTCTTTTGCCACTGGTCAACAAAATGCTGTCCTCAAGTGAATAATTTAACAAGTGGCAAACACAGTCAATGCTGCTGCCTCAGGGCCTGGCACAGCCCCAAATCTCCAGGGTTTGCCACTGAGGTGATTGCAGGAGATGCCAAGCAGGAGCGTTAATTCTAATGTGTCCCTCTCATGACATTTCCTTAAAAATTCCCAGTGTTCAGTTCAATGCTGGACTACTTTATCTGAGCCAGTTGTGCTCCCTCTGACAAGAAACAAACTGCAGAGCAGTGGCCTCATCATTCTGCCTCTAGCAGGTCTTGAGTCCAGCTTTTCAAACTGATTTTTCCCTTTTCACAGTGCGCCTGTCAAGATCCCACTCTGGAACAGAAGATCAGAGCAAACCGGGGCTGAGGAGAACAAAAGCTGACCCAAACCTTTGACCTAAATTTAACATAAAGCCAAATGAAACCTTAGAGGTTTGTAAATGTTCATGAAACATTTCCACCTCCTGCTCCCCTCTCCTTTATCTTTGGTTTCTTTATACTTCTACACTTAACTGTTTCTAATTGAAAGTCTAATGTAAAACTCCCCTAAATTAATGGAAATGCTTTCACTGGTTTTAATGCCTTCTGATTCAACCTCCCAAAGAAAGGAAATAATTTCTTTAATGAAAGTGTCTTTAAATTTAAGAGAAACTAAAACCTGAAAAGAGATAAGGAAAATCAGAGATCAAATGCAATTTTCCAGCTAGCAGCACACATCCTTGATCAGAACCCCGCCCATAAAATTGCCATGGATACTGTTATCCCAGGAAAAAATATCACTGTACAGAAACAGAGCATTGCTGAGGCAATGGTGAAATGGTTTAATAACCTTTAGTGTCTTCTTATATGAATGTTAAATTTTCTAGGTTTTGCAATCAGGTTGTGCTTTAGAAGCTAACTGCTGGTAAGCAGCTGGCATTTGTCACCTGCAATTTCCATTTGTGTGTGTGACAGTTTCCTTCATACCAATATTGTAAAAATGAAACACAGGGAAACTTTATTAGGAAAATAACTCTGCTACTCATACAATTTTTGGCTTGCTAGGTGACTCTTTTCAGAAGGAAGTAGTGATTTATGGGGTTTAGTTATACCTGAATTTCCCTAAACAATGCATTAAATGGTCAGAAAAAGCAGTTCTTGCCCAAATTGTAGTCTGGATTCACAGATGAGGGTCTTGAGGAAGGCTGGTGAAACCACACAAACAAAAATTAAGATGTGGCTCATGTTGAAAGGTTGTTACCTGTCTTTTGGCAGCAACAGGGCCTGATGGATTGCTGTTGCCAGTTCAGAGCTTGGTCTCTGCAGTACTGACCTGCCTTAAGCTCCTGTTTTGCTCATACAAATTGAGTGTTTTCTGTGTGCACATTGGTGTGGCATGTATTTTACTTGTGAATGCATGCACAGCTTATCCAGGGAACTATTCCCCAATATCTGTGTAACAGACAGCTTTGGTGTTCACAGTCACAGGGTAGATGCACACAGAACAACATGTGCTCCAGAGGCTGCTACTTGGTGTTAATGGAAAACTCAGATGTGCAAAGTCATCCTAGGATGATGCTATTAATAACAAGCACTGCTTGTTCATAATGTGCCTGTAAATGAGCATTATTTTAATATTATTTGTTCACAAATTTTACACAGCATAGGAGTTTTTTCATTCTAATTTTCTTTTTGTCTCCTATTTGTGTTTTTTCCCCTTACTCCTCCTAGGTTTTCTGCTTCTGAACTCCTCTGAAGTCCTCCCCAGAGCCAAGGCTGGACTGTCTGGTGTGTGTCAGCAGTACACTCACTGTCCCTCTCCCAGTGCCTGACAGAGGTGATGGCACCTTGTTTGGACACCCTGACCAAAATGCCTTCAGAGTATCTGCTGGGTGCCTTGTCTTTGGAGGTCTGGATAATCCTGTCCATGCACTAACCACTGTTCAACTCCAGAAAGAAAATAAGGACTGGGACAGAAAGGTGCTGGCTGAAGTCCATGGTCCATCCAGTGCAGGGGTAGCAGTGGTGGAGCAAATCCACTGGACAGAGAAATTGGGCACAGAAGAAATTATTCTATTTACTTTTTTCAGCCCAAGTTAGAAGGGGAAAATTCTGTGTGTTGGCCTAGTGAAAAATCTATTTTGACAGTCAAAACTTAGAAAACTTTTCTTTTTCTCACAACTGGTCTTGGATCCAGTGGTGTGGGTTTTATAAATATTTCATCTATCTGTTTCTAGAAACATACAGAGGATGAATTACTGGAAATGAAGCAAAATCTACCAGACATAAACTCAGCGCATCATCTCTAGCTCATATTCTCGGAAGACTCATTTGTCCTTTTCCTCTTTTTAGATATTTCCTCTCTTCTCTCTGGCCTGTTCTTGTTATTTGTTTCATCAGCCATTTGTTATACAACTCTTGGCAAAATATGAGGGAAATCTTCCTGACTGTGAACAGAGAAGAGCTTTCTTAAGGGAGCAACAACAGTTTCTTGACTTGGGAGAGCAGAAAACAAGAGGAGCCCAAATATTTTCTCTGCTGTTCGTGAGGACAGTGATGTGCTTGGTCGGAATTAGTGGTGCAGCTGACAAAGCTGGTCCTGTTAGGAATTTCTTTGGGCTTTTAAAGGTTTAAGGGGTTATTTCTCCCTGTGAAACATGCTTCAGTGCTGTGCAAGTGGTCAAGTAGTCAGTGATGGTGGGATGGACTGAGCTCCTGTCTGGTGGGAACTGAGCTCCCTGTGTGTGGCTCCACGGGGGTGGTGGGAATTTTCATCTAGGGGTGGGGATGGCTTTCTGCCTACAGGCATCCCAGAAAGTCATTAAAACAAGCAAACTGCATGCTTTCATCTCTCCTGAGTCCACAGTTTCCTCAGCCCAGATGAGATGGCCTTAGACCCAGTCTGAGCCTCAATAAACTTTTCACTTTCACAGGGCTTGACTTTGCATGAGATTATCCCGGGATTCCTCTGCTTCAGGTCTGTTGGGTTCCTCTTTGTCTCCTCTCCAGCTAAAAGTTTATGGCAGAGCTGCACAAGCATGTCCTAAATTCAGAGCAAACTGAAGGAAAGGCAGCTCCAGCTGCAGCTCACAGCCTGCCAGAGAGACTCCCCTGGCAGGTCTCCGGCGAGCCTGTTACTACAAGTTCACTCCAACCGGCAATTCGGGCCAAAGCAAAATCTTGCATGAAGTTCATATTAGTTCATATTAGCTCACGTTGCCAGCAATTCAGTAGCTCCTTCTCAGTACTTGAATCTCAGTTGAAAGATTTATGTGCACTTGCCATGCAGCCTCTTCTGAGAAAGTCATGAAGGTGGGCAAGCATTTAGTTCTCCCAAATATCATGGTGCAAGTGAGTTGTGTAATATCTTCTGGAAGGACTGAAGATTTTAAGTCCTAATACAGAGTTGTCAACTCTGCAAGCTGTAATAGCATCTAGATTAACTTCCAAAGCAGCAAAGGACACAGTAAAAGTAGTTTTATATAGTAATATTCATTTCCACTCACTGAATCAGTGAGATCTTACATCTATTGAATAACCCAATATTTATAAAGCCTTTCTTTTAAAGGAGCTTCTAATGCTTTGACTGCATGCATTAAAACTCATTTGGTGTGTTTTAAATGAATTATAACCTGTTCCAAAGCACTTTGTCACCCTAAAGCACTCTGTGCATTTTAGTCTCTGTAATACCTTCAGCTGCTGTAGAGATCTCACAGAGATGAGGATGTTCATGGTAAATAGATTTGGGGTTTTTTTCGTGTTCACCTCATTTTGTACATTTGCCAAAAGATTAAAAAAAAAATAAATCCATGTTATTCAAATTTTGGAGAAGGATTGGTTGAAAAATCTCTAATTTGGTTCCTTTTGAGTCATACTTCAGTGAGTTTTATAATGAATGGCAGCATGCAAATATTAGCCACATAGCTAACATTTTCTGTCCTCTTCTGACTTTTTGGAGATTAACAAGGATGAATTATTGTCTCATGCCTTGTGCTAGGTGAACACTGTGTGATCTGGGCTAAGACTGAAGCAAACCCAGTCCTTGACTGGCTCTGGAGTGAGGCAGAAGCTGCCCACTGACTACAGCAGAGCAGAAGGTGCACAGTGTGCAGTGACCTGCTCTGGTACCTGCTCACACACTGCTGGGGATGCACCCCAGCTTCTGGGGCAAAGCCCACTTCCATCCTGCTGGGAAGGCCTTTGCAAAGAGGAAACAAAATCCTGCCCAGTGCTGTGAGGAACAGACAGAGGCTTTTTGGGGGTGTCTGTGGGAAGGGGCACTTGCTGTCCCCAGGAATGGGAGGCATGTCTGCAGTGGGAGGCAGCGCTCACAGGGTTCCCCACTCTCACCATTCAGCATTGTTCACAACTAACATAGATGCTGTAAATGGATGTAAAGCCTAATTTGTGGTTTTTACACCCACCACATTTCTTGGAGTTGACAATTTCTAGAACTTTGGGACTTTTTATCTCTGGGCTGTTTTCTTTGGGGAGTTTTCTTCATTTTATAGGAAGCTAGCAGCCCATCTTTTTTGATAATGAAACAGCATGCAAACAAACCAACCCACACTTTGGGCAAAGCAGCTGTGTAATGCTGTCCTCCTCTCAAAAGTGTACAAATCTGCAGGGCAGTGGGGACACATGTTGGGTTGGTATAACACAGTACAGCTGCACCATGACATTGCTTGGGTGGATGCTGAGAAATCTCTAAGAGTTCCCTTGGGAAATGTGGAGTTGGGGGAAAAAAACCTTCTCTACCTACTGTTCCACGTTGCTGGAAAATCCACTGTCCAACAGTGAGAATACAGTGACTTATTTTCCAGAAATGCCTTGGGCCAGCTGTGACTGAGTGGTTGTTTCTTGCTCCTGATAGTTCCCATAATGTTCAGGGCATTTTCCAGGTGGAAGAAAGTTAAAGAGACACAGAAGAAAGGAGAAGATTCAGCGCAGCAATTGTTTAGTATAAGTGGAATCTCTTTCATTCTAAAATTTCAGCACTTTCTGATGACTTCATAGTTTTAAAGATAAAAACATTTTTGAGCTCTCTTAGGTGTGCTGAAAAGCTCCTTGTTCCTCCTGCTCTGTGGCAGAAGATGCTGCATTAGGATTTGTACAAGGCTTTGACACGAGGTATGTAATGCTCACCTCTGAAAATCTAACTAATATTTTCTCTGAGGATGGAAAAAGCATGGGTCAGTCACCCTTTCTCTGGGAATTTTCAGCCAAAGGGAGTAGTTACGTTCTTCAATTAATTGGTGAGTGGGCAGCAACATGGATTGCTGGATGCTCTTGTTGGGCATGGAGTGAGAGATGTGTGGAGATGGCAGGACTGCTGTCGCCTCATGCTCTGCCATCATCAGGTGTGTGGCTTGGGCAGACATCGTGAATTAAAACCCTGAGGGGATTTTTTCAAACCATGCTGTACCCTGACCTATGACAATCCTTCCCTCAAAGCTGCCCCTTCCTCCTTTACCAGCCAGAATGGTGGGTTTGAGTACACAAAAAAACAAAATCAGGCAGAACAGGCTGGAAAAAAACCTGTAGCCCTAGATAGGTGTTGATGGACATTCTCCATTGGCTGAAAGTTTCTTATCTGGTTTCAAGGACACTTTTATTTTTAAATCTCTTTTCCATTGGACATGGACATGTGAAGTCAGGTAGCAGATACAGAGGCAGGCTCAAGAATACCCACAAGCTGCCTGATTTCTATTGTATACCATAATTATAGTAGCATACACTTTACACTGACAGTATTGCTCAGCAACAGAGTACTTTAGAAATATTAATCTCACATCAGCTATTTGTGTTGAATATTGGCTTATTCAGCAGGTGATGTGAGCCAATATTATCATACTTTTATAGACAGCAAAACAGAGAGAGAAAGGAAGATTAAGTGACCCACCTAAGGTTAAGCAGTATGTCCAAGAGAAAACCTGGTTAAGCTTGGGGATTACTGCCTCCCAGTGATCGAGAAATGTCTGCAATATTTCTGAGAACCTAACATATATACACCAACAATAAATTAGAAATTATGCTGGTTTAGGTTAGTCGTTCACTAATGTGATGGACATTTTAATTGTTGGCAAAAGCCAACAGACTTGGTGCTTTGGACAGCAACAGCCAGATCCTCCAAAATGTCACCATGTTCCATGGGCAAGTCCCTCAAACTTCAGTGTCTTAAAGGAGAACTGAATCTTCAGCTGGTGATTAACATAAGCTGTGATTAGCTTGTGATTTGGAACAAATGGCCAAAGGTTTGGCTCTTTTAACCTTTTCACTATTCAGTATTTCTGTGCATGAGCAGACACAGACTTGTAGAGATGGGACTGTTCCCCCGTTAAGGGGCTGGGCTGCATGATGAGGAACAGAAGTGCTATGTCCATGAAACTCGTACAACATGAAGTCTCAAGGTAACAGCACCTCTTAAATTAAACACTGATGTTGTAGGAATTTTAGGAAAGTAATTATCCCTTGAACAGTTGAGTAAACTTCAGAAGAAAAAGGTTTACATTGAGAAATTGGCTAATAATAGGGATAAGATAATTATACATAGGGGGAAAAAAGCCTTTTGTTCCTGGACTTCCTTCTCTTGCATCACATTATGGATGCCATTCAAGGAAGCAACCTCTGCAGAATAATTCTTTGCGTTAACTAATTATGTTTCAACAAAAATGAGCAGGGTCTCAGATTTTCCTTGGCTTGGATATCTAAAGGCAAATAATAACTTACGTAATAAAACAACAGAATCATTCAACATTGATTTACTTGTTTATTTTGCTATAAGAAATGAAATTTTTATTGGAACAAAATTAAACAAAGGTTTATGTGCTTGTGTTCCCCATTGCCTTTTATACAGTACTAATATAGTAATATTCATAAATCATACCAGAGTTTTCAAATTTCCTCAGCAGTGACCTAGACAACAAATGCTTAACAACTTGCTGAGAGACTTTGAAATTAAATTCAGCTGTAATACCATCATGACTAATTTATGGCAAGTTTGGTTGCTACAAAGACACTCTTAAAGAAACTGAAGTACATGGTGAGGATAAGATAAAACATGGGTTTAGTATCATGTAGTTATTCCACTAGAAAGATTTATTCTACGTTTCATTTCTTTACTGAACATGGCAAACCAGTGGGTTCCTTGGGAGAGAGGAAATCTCTAGATAATTAAACATGTAAATACTACATCTTCAACCAAGTAAAACATGGAACACACTAGATAAGAAATTAAACCTTCATAGCTATTGAAGGAATCTTCTCCTTGACATTTGTTGATATGAACTTTCATGCAGATGCATGGACTCTCTACATTAATGTGAATCTATAAATATAAATGTGTTTATACCTGTATGCAGCCTCCACTTCAGAACTGGCATAACAGTAAAATATTATTTAGGGTAACACAGACATTATCTGGTGAAATTGGAATCATGTTCCTGAATTGCCCAACATCCCTTAAGCCCATTTTTGTCCCACTGCAACTTTTGAACTTCCTGCAAGGCTCATTGTGGCAAATTGAGATTGATGACAAAGTGCAGCGTTTTAAAATTATTAGCATTTTAAATTATTAGTAACAGAAACAAGCATGACATTTTTCTTTTATGATTGCTGCTGCTTGGGAAAAGCCTCAGAATTGCTTGGTTTCTGAAAGTCCTCTCCCTGTCCTTTCTAACCCATTCTAAGGAACTAGCTGGCCAATTAAAACAATCTCTCCTTTGGAAAGCAAGCATTTGTCAGAGTTAAGAATGCAGGCTTTCTTCTACTACAGCTATTGTCCCATTCATTCATTTACATAACTACTCTAGTGTTAATCAAATGCCTGTAGGCATATCTCTAGAAAAGTGTAAGGCCATAAAAATAATGGCAGACATATCTAGTTATAGATGAACCTTCCACATGCTGCAGATCTTTTCTCACACACTTATCTTGGTTTATCTCCACCTCTTTAAATTGGAAAACTCACAAAAATCCATCTCCTGTGAGATTTCCAAGGTTTCTTGATTTCATTTGGGTCAGAACTGACACAAAAAGATGCATGTCTCAGAGCATTTCTGAGCTGCTGCCAGGAACAGGGAGTGCTGGACTGTGCCCCTAAAAAAGAAAAAAAAAAAAAAAGGTTTTTTGAAAAGTCACCAAATTTTTTACCCTTTAAAAAATTGGCCTAGTTCAGTCTCGGGTATGATTAAAAGAACTGCCCTGATTTATTGGTGTCAAACAAAGTATGTTAGGGTAGAACATTACTTTGTAATGGAAAAAGTGTCAGTGGAAGAACTGCCCATCAGCATTGCTTGGGCTGGGCGAGGCCTGAGCCTTAAACTGTGTCTCTAATATGGGAGAAAAAGACTATTAAAAAAAGGAAGAATGTTTTACCTGGAAGGCCACCTCTCAGTCTCCCAGATAAAGCTGATTGTGAAGCCAACCTCAGCATCTGGGGTTCTGCTGATTAAATTATCATAGAAATCATGGAATATACTGAGTTGGAAGGGACCCAGGATTAGCTGATATTTGCTTTGTGCCTCACCCTGGCCCTGCAAAGTAAAAGGAAACAAGTTTCTCATTCCAATCCCACCAGGAATGCTAAGCCACGAATATGGAGTGATGGTTTGGGGAATGTTTCACAGAAGAAGCTTTCCATACACATAAATTTAAGAAAAAAAATAATATGGTAACATAGCTGCTTCCTGTTGTTTAATTTTGCACATTTTCTTTTCTCTTGTAAATGACAAAGTAATTTTATTTTGACTGTGTTCTTGTTCTTGTACACTGTCTTACCCAGAGCAATGCTCTCTTAGAGCTCTGCCACAAGGACATGCCAGGGACTGTCCAGAGACAAATGGAAAATGAAATGTAAGTGTTGCAGGAGAGCCAAGCCTGCTGTTAATAACCCAGTCTGCTCCAGCCATACTTGTCCCACCATCATCCTTCTGAAGTATTTTTCATAGAATCCCTAAGCAAAGGGAGACCTTAAAGTGATACCTACTCCTGCCCTTCCTGCAACCACCATGTTAATTTTTCTTCAAAACATTCAACTGTGGTAACTTTTGGCTTTTAATTTGATTTATGACCCTGCGAGATGCTGTTGAGGTTATAGCTGAGGCCCTTAAACTGGACAAAATTAGTAGCAAATATAAATTTAATTTGGTGAACTTATGATAAAAATTATACAGAAAAATCAGCACTGACAGGAAAACTCTTATATGAAAAATAATACCGGAATTAGCAGAGTCCTCTGCACTTACACATATTTCTTCTAGCAGATATTCTGCCAGTCCTACTTTTGGGCAACTACTTTTGATCAAAATGCTGCAGACTAAAGAAGGTGGTCCTCATATTGTAGTGCTTGTTTTGGGTGAACAAAACTGTCTTCTGTCTTTAGATGTTTAATGATTATTTGAAAGCAACTTGATGAATAGAAGACCATGCACTCCCACTTGGGGAAAATGGGGTTTTTTGAGTGATTCATAATAATTAATCTTTGTCTAAATGGAATGCATTAATTTCTCCTACTGGTGGTGACTGTACTTCTGTTTCTTTTCCTGAGTTAGATGGTTCTGCTCCAGAGGCATATTTGCTGATTAAATTGGACTGCAACCGGGTACTTAGGTTGTGTCGCTGTTACCCAAATGATCTTTTAAAGAACACAGAGTACTTGTTTTTGCTCCTCTTGCATGCTCGACATTTAATCACAGATCTCTGTAGCTTGTTATTTCTAAAATTCAGATTACTGTGACTTAAAAGCCTCTCTGTCCTTGCCAGTGCTCGGTGACATAAAATAAACCCACATATTAAGAAAAGAACCACAAAACTTGTCAAGTTGCGCTGAGGAATGGAAAGAAAAAGCAAGAATGCTTTACAGCGATTTGAAAGCGCCGTCTGCAGCACAGCTATAAAGGGAAGTGCTATAATAAGTTGATATTATCCATGTAGCCAGAGCTGCATTTGAGAGCACTGCTACCCAGCAGTGCCCCTGGGGCAGGGGTTCCTGCTGAGTGTGGTGTCCCAGAGTGGGGACACAAACGCACAGCAGGAGTGGGTTCATGCCCTGAGGAACATCCAAGTGCCACTGGGCAGCAGGAGTGGGAAGGGCAAAACAGAGGGAGAGATTCCCCACCAGTGTCCTGCTGCTCCTTGGCAAGACCAGCCACCGAACCCCCACTTGCTTCTCCCCACCCTTCTGTGGGCTGGCTGAGACCCTCGGGCTCACTTGTGGCTGGCCCTGAGCTGCCAGTGCAGAGCAGCGTCTGTTGCCATATTCCTCCCACTGCCTCCTCCTCCTCCTGGTCACCAGGGACTGCAGCGGGATGGAGACAGAGCTGGCACGGCCTCGATGCTTGACGGACTGAAGTGCTCCAAGTTCCTTTTTTAGTAAAATTGCTTTGTCTCGAAAGCGCTGCAGAGCAAAGCCCGCTCACCCCGTGCCTCCCTCCTCGCTCTCGGCCCGCTGGAGGTGCCAGGATGATGTGCCAGGAATATCCTCACCCCCGGAGATGGAACATCCCAGGGTGCTGTAGCCTGTGTCCCATACCCCAGCTCAGTGCTAGGTTTTCCCAGGACAAGTGGCCTGTCCTCCAGCCCCAGCACATCCCTCTCTGGTGAGGCCTGGTGGCAGCATTGCTCCCTTGTTCTTTTAAAACGTGGCATCTAAGGAATGGACAGAAACCAACAACTCTTTTTTTTTTTTTTTTTTTTTTTTTTTTTTCCTTTTTGGCCTGGGATAACAAATAGCTTGAGTGCAGCTGTAAAACACTGCACTTGGGCAGGGTTTCACTGGCTGCAGGGTGAAGGGCTCTGCACAGCTTCATTAGTTCCTTCCATACCCGGTTTTGCCTTTTCCTTGCTGCTCCTCCTCAGCCCACAGTGGTGCTGCTGGGGCATGGCCAGAGTGCCAGGGAGGAAAATTATACCGAGGGGTGATATGGGCAACAACCTATCTCTGAGTTTGGTTGTTCTGCATGCCCAATTCTGATGCCTTCCGATTTCAGACAGGGCTGTGGCACTAAGTTTTTGCCAGCGTTTCACCACATGAAATATTTCCTTGTGCAGACAAACCCCTCTTCCAGGTCAGATGATAGTTTGGAATGGGCATGACATCAAGCTGCCCTCCGTGGAGATGGCCAAGCAAGGCAGTGTCCACAAGGGTTGTGAGGAGTGGGTGGGTGGACAGGGAACAGAACCCGGTAAAAGGGGCTTTAGTTAGAATACAGGAGTCAGGGAGATGCTGGGAGATAATGAGCTGCTAACAATGCTGATAAGGAAAGAGTGGAGATAAATACAATGAGAATTAAGCAGGAGAGATGGTTGGAGACTAGGTGTGGAGATCCACAGGGACATAAACAGTGAATATAAAACAGGAATGGAATTAGGGTGAAGAAGACAAATTTACCTAAGAGGTGAGGTTGCAATGAGGGCAGGACATCTGGGGTTGCAGGTAAGAAGGGGCAGATTTACATTCAAATGTTTAATGAACTGCTGTTACCTATGAGGATGTTGTTTTCTCCAGTGTCTGCTCAGAGCTCAGTGTTTCTGGCTCAGCTCTGAGCTCTGGCAAAGGGTCCCTGCCTCTCCCATTCCAGAGGCCACTGCATCCCTGATAGAATTCAGAGCAGGTGCCTGCACATGCACTGTCTGTGTGGTTGTAGGAGGAGTGGGCTAGAGTGACCCTGGCTGCACAGTGATGCCATCCTTGGTGATGTGACAGGGTACTTCTGGATGTTGAGGCAGGTTTTGTATTTTTATTCATACTTTGTTTATTTATTTCTAAATAAATGGTCTCCTGTCATGCTGGGTTGCTCTGGTCTAGTGTCAGATCTTGGATGTAGCATGTTATCTTTCAGGTTCATCTTCCTAGGTGATGGGAGGTAAGTGTGGGACTTTGGAGCAAGGCAAGATGGTCCTATGATTAAGGTCTCATTTATTTGAATGCCCTCCTGCTGAACTGGGTGCAGTTTCCTCAGTTACCCAAACTAAACTCTTTCAGGATGATTGCTTCTGTGGTTTTGGCCAGGGATTGGGGTTTTTTGTAGATGTTGCATATTCCCAGTTGAAATAGATATTAATGAGAGCTGAGTCTTCCATGTACAGTGTAAAAGCCCTAGTAAAGTTTTTTAGACAGTTTGGATACCCTAAAATTTCTGCAACTTTTAAATTTTATTTTTATTTTTTCTTGCCCCTCCCTGTTCTCACAATATGTGATTTATCTGCAGGAATGCTTTTGTTGGTTTTGGATGATCCACTAATGAGAAGTACAGAAAACCCATGAGGATATGAACAACTTTCTCTTATGTGCTCAAGCAACAGGCAGCAAGTAAGGCTTGGTGCAATGCAGCAAACAGCAAGTAGAAAACCAAAGGTAAAATCATTAAAATGTATCCTCCATGCTGTTCAAATGAAGGACAGAAAACTCCTATGGAAATCTCTGGGAATGCAGCTGCACTTGCATAACTCCAGTGAGTGTGAAGATGATGTCCATGTAAGTCCTTGTACTTCTGTGAGGTCCCATTTGAACTCCCCATTTGACATTGGGTCGTATTTATTCTGACACAAGGTGTTGTGTTGCACTGTGAATAAAACAGTTACTGACAGAGTAGCTCCTACGTGCCTTGAGGGATGGTGATGTTACTGGCCCCTGCATTAGAGGCTGAAGATGGCTGTTCAGTTTCTACATTTCTGAACCCTGTTGGGAACCTGAACTGGTCACCTGAACACTCATTTTCTAAGTGTTTTCTACTAAAATAGTTTTAAAGCATCTCTGAGTTCTTGCTTGCTTGTCATAAAGGAGGAAAGAAAACCCCACCAAATGTGAATTAAAAAAAAAAATTTTCCTTGTGACTTCAGCTCCTCATTAGGAGGTTTATGTTCAGGCTTAAGGAAAGCTTTCCTTGAATTATTTTAAGGTTCTAATGATAAAAACCTTGGGGAGGTCATGCACATGAGGGATTTAATACCCATTCAGAACCATCTGGCATTAGATTACGTGCAGGGAAAAAACAAAAACTGGCAGTAGTACTTATCTCCATTAACCCAGAGTACAGGCTGATGTGATTGTAGCAGAGAAAATACCCTCACTCTTTCAGCAGTAAGAGCTCTTAACAGACCTGGGCTAAATTGGCTTATAAAACCAAAGACTTACTGAAGCGTGGATCTGCCATCTCATTCAGCGCATTTGCTTTGGCTTTTATTATGTATTTCATATCTCTTTAACCTTGACAACTAATATGTTAAGGCATAAAATACTGCTGGGATGAAGGATTGTATTTGCAGCTCCTAACTTACCCTGTGAGAGTTAGTAATGTAGCCATAATGCTGAAGTAGAGCCCGTTCCCTTGTTGCTCCTGCCTCTTCTCTAGAGCATCACAGAGTGCACAGTCCCAGTGACATCCTCAGCAAAACTCCTGCTGGTGTCAGTTGTGGCAGGTAACCTTCCCTCCAAGACTCTGAACCACCTACATGCAAGTGCTTGGCCCGAAGCAAACTGACCAGTGAGTGGTTTGGTCCAAACCCAGCTGAGAGAGTGAGCAATGCCAGGGAGATGATCCTTCCTCATGCAGATGAACTGCCTTTCACCCTGCCTGCTGGGCAGGCTCTCTTTAGCATCCTGAGCTGCTCATTCCTGCTGCACCATTTTCATCTTCTCATACTCCATCAGGATCCTTCACAGAGGGTTTCTCTCTGCCCTCCAAATTTTTCTCTTGTCTTCCCTCTATTCCCAGCTTGGTGCAGTCTGATAGCTGCTCTCTTTCAGCCAGTGTTATGATTCACTTACCATATGGAAAGCAAAACCATATGGAAGACAAGATAAAGGCCATTAATCTCAAAGTCTACTGAGATGTGAACATCTCACATTAAGGCTGCAGTTCAGCCAGGCTGTCTTGCACATGTTGCTGTCATCTCTTTCCACCAGAGCAGAGATGGACTCCTGCTTCAGCCAAAACAATCTTCTTAGTTTGTCATCTGCTTTGTACTTAACACAGCCTTGCATGCAAAACAGTCAAAGGAAAAAAGAAAAAATACTCTTCTTGTGTCTTTTCCTTTTTTCTGAGAAGCCACCTGTGCCAGCTTTCCCTTTGAAAACTGCTGCCTGGTGAAGGAAATTACCATCATCCTGAGACAAGGCTGAGTTTGGTAAATGCTATGTGCATCAGTCCTGGAAAAGGAAAGTTTGTTCTATGTCATTAATAAATGCCTCTCCCTGAGTGCCTGAAAGAGGACCACAGAATGACTTGTGTTGGAAAAAACCTAAAGATCATCTTGTTCCACCCCTCCCTGCCATGGGTAGGGACACCTTCCACTAAACCAAGTAGGTCACTGATGGATTTATGCTGCAGCTGGAAAACAGAACCCAGGGCTGCCTTTTCCCTGGCTTCATGTTATAGACACAAACAGGCTCTCACAGCCGTTTGTATCTGGTTCTTTCTATCAGCACAGTGGTTTCATTACCTCTCTAAAATGGAGCTGAAGAGGAGCAAAAGACCAGCAACAAAAGGAAGAGCTGGAACAGGAACACAAAGGGCTGGAGGCTGCCATGAGAGCAGGCAATTAATGGCAGGTATCAAAGTGGCTGTTGGAAACTACCAGTTTTCCTGTGAGGGCTCATCTTTTGAGTAGGAGCTGCCATTGGATGGCATCAGGGTCTGAAGCACATTTTTAACAAAGAAAGTTTTTCCCATTTCCAATTTTGAGCTTTGCAGAATGAGTTTGCAAAGTTAATGACAGGCCTTAAAGTGGTTCATGGAGCAGCAAAGCTAGTAATGTGGAAATAAGATGCAAGCAATTATGTTTTAAATAAACACCCACAATGTAATTAGAAACTACCTGAAAAGATACTTCAGCAGTGTAAAATCTGTCTTTCAAACACCTTATCCCAGCTGTCCTGAGTGAGAAACTGTGAATCAGAGGGTTTGTGGAGTGTGGGAATCACTGAGTAACTCAGGCAGCACCATGCAGGCAGTACCAAGCTCTCAGCTGCTTTCCCAGGCTCCTCATGAAACCTTCACATTCAGGTCCCAGTTTTGTTTTCACTTTACCCTTTCTGCGCTGAAAGTCTTCTGCCTGTGCAAGGCCCCACATGCTGAACAGACAAGGCAAATGGGAAGGTGGGCAAGGGGGAAACAAAAAAATGATTGAGAGGTATAGCAGACTGTCACTCTGCTGTCTACTGACTCTGGACTGAGCTGAAGGTGAATACCTTTCATATTCTGTCAGCCACAGCCATCCTGAAACAGTCAGGGTACTCAAGCTGTTGCCATCTTTCAATCACTGCTCCTGGAGAGCTGCTCAAACTCTCAGACTTTGAATGATTCCAGCTGTTCTCCACTCCCTCAGAGACACCATGAGAAAGCATGGTCCCTCACACTGAAATTGCTTTAGTGATACCAAAGGGTGTGGAAGAAGGCTGCTAATTAGTAAACCTTCAAGGTACAAAGATATAAATAGCCCTGGAGCAGTGAGAACAGATCCAAATCTGCAGACTAACATTATCTTGGGATGAAAGCATTACGTATAGGCTGATTCCACTGGAGAAGAGTGATTGAACATTCCTGTTGAGGGCTTGTTTTGATTGAAAAAACTCCTTGTTGGATTGTGCAGCATATTATCAATTTATTGAGCCACCTGTCAGGGCTGAGCCAGGAGCAGCAATACCAACAACTCAGTCTGGGATGAGCAATCATGAGGGAAATTTCTGGCTCATTTTTTACTTATATAAATAAATAAATAAATATGTATCTCAATTCCCTTTGCCAAAAGTCAAAAATGTTTTGGGGGTCCAGTTAAAGGCAAAAAAAACTTGATAAACAGCTGATATTCATCAACTGAGCATTTGCTAAAAAAATGAGTTTATCCTTCCCAATGGGCTTGTGGCAGAGGGGAAATGTCAGGGCTGGGAGAGATGGAAATCACACAATTGTCTGTTCTTGAATCTCTTTGCATACTCAGAAGCCACATCCCTCGTCTCATAGCCCTGGTGACAGTTCATTCTGTCTTCATTCCAGCACAACTACAACCAGCAAACCAGCCAGCTGCACTTAAATGGCCCTCCTGCATTTTAACATAATTTACTGCACTCCTCCACACTTTCCATAGGGATTACTTATGGGGATTTTTAGTATCCTACACTGAGTCTCTCGAACATTACACAAAGCAGCCACTTGCAGTGGTTTGACAGCACTGTCTCCCTGTGCTAAATGTAGAGATCTGGGGTTTAAAGTGAAGGCTGTCTTAAGGGAAAATGAGGAAAAACACATAAACTAAACCAAGCTTCCCTTCAAAATACCAGCCCAGCCATAAGTGTGGACTTGCACAGCTGTTCCCAAGGGCAGGATTGGAGCACTGTGCATCAGGAGCACTTCTGCAGGACCACACAAGTTTACTGCTGTTCTTAAATCCCAGCCTCACCACTGGTAAATTCCTGC
The DNA here is from genome assembly GCA_013397295.1 of Polioptila caerulea. NCBI lineage: Eukaryota > Metazoa > Chordata > Aves > Passeriformes > Certhiidae > Polioptila > Polioptila caerulea. The sequence goes on from VYXF01011009.1 coordinate 934,304, forward strand.
CAAGTTGTTTGAGATGGGGGTACCTGGGAAGTATTAGATGAGTCTGCATTGCATCATGAGAACACTATTTGCACTTAATTATGCATATCTCTCCCCTCCCAGCAGACAGATGCTGCATCCACAAAGTGAGAAAGAAACAGAGTTTTCAAGTGGAATGTGACAGCAAGAAGCCTAAGAGCAGGCTTCAGACAATCCCAGCAATGGAGATCCTCAAGGTATTGCACAGGTCAGACCAGTGAATGTTGGCTTCCTCTGCAGCAACAATTCCCAGGTATCCCAGTCCAGCTAACATCCTAATTCAAACAGGTTGTCTTGCACTTTTGCCTCCTTGTGCTGGAATGCTGGTGGAGAGGCCCTGACCTCCCTTTTCTCCCTTGGGCCCTCTCTGTGAGTCCATCTTTCAGCCAAAAGTCTGGATGTTATCCCCTGCCAGGTGTTCTGGATGGTGCTCATCATAACAGCCTTACCCAAAGCAGGTTAGGATCCCTCGCCAGGATTTCCCTGCCTCTGTGTCTGAGGCAGTAGCTTAATAGGCACTCACTGGGCTAATTCACCTTCTAAAGCAGACTGGTCTTCCAGGGATGGATGATGGGCAGGCAGGAAAGCCTCCCATCAGTTTTGCAGACCCACAGCACAAACTGCAGCATCACCCTGCCGTGTTTGAGCAGAGCAGATGCCCTGTAAACAGACACAGCTGGTGGGTGAACACTGATCCATCACCAGCCAACACCTGCCTGAATTAAATCCCAGTCTGTTTATTCCTTGGAATGGCTGGAAGACAAGGTATTTCTCCTTCACAGGGCAATCCCAGGGTGTACTTACCACAAATGTGCAAACCAGGCTTTTGGAAGCAATTCATTGGAAGTGGGAGTCTCCAGTGGTATTTCTAACTTGGGCTCTTTACTCACAGGCCTGTTGTGTGTACTCAGGAGTTTTACCCTTTCATCCTCCCCTCATTTACATGTCAAATCCCCTATCCCCTGATCCAAGACAGGAAATTTCTTTTCTGTTTACATCAAGCCATGGTGATGCAGACACTAATCTGGCACAAGCCTGGGCTGCTGTATGGGGGTGATGCTCTTCTCACCATCTCCTTCACACTGGCTCCACAATTAATGGGTTTGGGCTTTAATTCTGTAGGTATTTTAAAGAAGTGGCAGAAGGTATAATGGAAAAGTATGTTTATCAGACATGATATAGCTGAGTAAATAAAGTGAATGGTCCTCTACTCATGAAATGCAAATTTATCAAGGGAACTTTCAATTTACCTTGTTCAACAATTTTGCAGATGGAGATTATTCCCTTGGGTGAGGAATTCCTCCATGTTTTGTCCTGACTGTTCATCTCCACAGAACCCCTTGACATAAAGTTTGAGTTCCTGAAGCTGCCTCAGCCCTACTGCTCTGTTGGATGGTTTTCCATACAAAACAGGGTCTCTGTTGCAGTTTCACTTTAAAACTTAGTCTAACTAAATCTGTCACCTATTTAGGCACATTCTGGTTTTATAAACAGGAGAAGGAAAAGTGTGAGCAAAGTGGCACTTTGAAACTCTTCAAAATTTCAAATGTCTTTTCAGGTGGGTGTGTGAATTCATTCTGGAGATGAATCAACACTTTTCATATATATTCATTTTAATATGTATTAGGGCTCCAATGAAACATTGGGATGCTTAAAAATTGCCAGCAAAACCCCACAACAAATAAAAGCACACCCCAACAAATAGTTTAGTTTTCCTGTTTACTTTGGCATGTGGTTTAAACACATTCTTCTCAACACACCAAGGCTAGCTGGTGTCTTGCTTATTTGACACATTCAGAAAACATATGTGTCTATCTTTGCAGCTGAAATGTGAGACATCATTGCAATTAAATGTTTATATGCTGAGAAACACAGTGTTTCTCAACACAAGGCACTGTGTACAATGCATATTAAATACTCAATATTCAATGCATACTGAAAAATGTTATGTGGAAAATTATTCTTTTGCTACAATTGTAATTGTTTTCTTTATAGTTCTAGGAGCCTATTCCACACTCTGTTTTAAATGTGTTTCCAAATTTAATGAAGTGTCTGTTTTAATGATGTGTCTGTTTTAATGACATAGGAATCCCAGTCAGAAAGCTTCATTATGTAAAGATGAGAAGAGGGGATCCAAATCCTGTTCCCCCAGGAGGCAATAACTCAGGTTTTCTTCTGGTCTGGAAAAAGTACCACAAAGATGATCTCATGGATATCACAGCTTTTCAGCTTTCTCCAAAACATGGTCAACTGGACAGTAGGTAGAAGTTTCCATGATAAATTCCTTTCAGAATTGGGAAACTGATATTCAGTCGCATTCAAGGCTTCTGAATCTGATTGTGTGTCATCTGGCCATTTAATTATTCAATAAGCAGTACTAGCCAAGGAATGTAGAGTGAAATAGCTGTAAATTAGCTGTGGTATGAGACAGTTCCTATAACTGCTGTTGCTTTTGCACAAACTTTCTTACAACTTTTTGGCATTGAATTAATTCTGTTTTTCACATTAGTAGCCAGGTAATATTCAGTAGTGCAAGATCTCTTACCTGAATTAGGGATATTCTTTCTTGTGAGGGGGAGGACATGCTGTACTTCAAAGTGAGTTTAATTCAGCTGCTACATAGGCAGTGACTTGCCAGAATGAAAGCTATTTTTGTGGTTTGAACAAAGGGAAAGCAATTGAGATTTCGTGGAAAACTATTTGGATCCTGCTGCAGCTGAGAGGATGGAAGTGTCTGTCTCTGCAGGATTCCTTCTGGACGTCCCTTCTGGTTACACATGTGCCTAAGTATTCTGTGGAACCGGGCCCTCAAAGCAAGCAGAAACACCCACACACTTCCACAGACTATCCAGGGACACAAACACTTTCCAGTCTTCCCACAGAAAAACTCACCTTGTCCTTGCTTTGCTGAGGAGCTCAACCTCAGCAGCAAAGACAGCTCTGCCCAGATCACCCAGCACTGCTGGTGTGGGAGGAACAGATCCCAGTGCATCTGTCAGGGAGCATCTGAGGTGCTGGGTTTTCCTCTGGCTGCAGAATACGCCTCCTGATACAACTGAGTGATTTCTGGATTCTTGTTTTATTAGTATTGTTTCAGCCAGAATCTGCAGGCATCTCATCCCAAACCAGCTGCATACAGCCAGAGCAATGCAAGGGTATACTTAGAGGGTATAATCTTCTCTTAAAGCAAGAATAAATGTTAGTTTTCTCTGAGCTAGGAGAAATATTTATTAGATGTGCTTAAGCATGTGTGTTGCTCTAGGATCAGACAAGAAAACGAACTGTGACTCTTAACTCATGGTGTAGGTATGAGGAAGGATGGGCAGCAGCTGGCCCCTGCCTGGATACTCTGACTGAACAACAAAAGGAGTCAGGTCAGGGTTTTCCTCCCTCACACTCTTGTTGGGTCACTCAGTCAGAGCTGGCCTGCAGCCCTGCTCCCTCCACTGCAGCAGAGATGGTGGAACTGGGGTTTGGCTGCTCCGTGAGGCTCAGCAAGCTGGGGATGTTCTGCCTGGCCAGCAGGACAGGAAACCTTTTGTGGCATAGCACTGCCTGCTGAAAACCTCACCATGAAGCAAAAACCTTAAAAGATATTATTTATTGTCTCTCTCTGTCATGCCAGATGGATGGACTGTGCCTGCAGGGCATGAGGAGATGCCTGGAAGGAAGGATGTGCCCCTGCCTGCCCAAAGCCCAGGTTTTCTCCCTGTGCAGCACGTTCACTTCTGTGTGGCACTGACTTGATGCTGCAATCCCAGCCTGGCCTCCTGCAATCCCTGGTCTCACTGCTGGGTGGGCTGTGAGTGTGGCTCTGCTGATGCAGATTGGAGAGCCAAGTCTCCCTGCGTGCCAGGCCAGTGGTGCTGCCCCAGGGCTGCAGAGCAGGTGCAGCAAAGGCACCGAGCTGTGCCAGCCCCAACATCAGCCTCACCATGCCAGGAGAACCTGCACTGGCCAAAAAACTACCTGGCTTTGAGCATTTCCAGGCAGCATTCTGTGCACCCACTGAGTTTCTGCCTGACTGCTGGCCAGTGTAACCTAAAGGTTGATGACTCCAGCCTACATTGCCTTGAGTGGCTTTTTGTTTAGAGTTTGTCAATTTTTTTTGAGAATACCTGGGTGCAATTTCCTTTTTTCATTTGAAAGAAAAGAAAAATGTGTACATTGAAAGATGCAAAAGGCATTCAAGAAGTGCACAGATCATCATTTCAGGCATTCTGAGCAGCAGGATTGAGTGCAATCATTTATAGCATCTGTTTTGATATTAGAGTGGTTTTAAACTGTAGTTTCACTAAACAATTTTGAGTAAATAAATCTTTTCCTAGGTAACTTTTAATCTGTTCCACTGTTTTCTCAGTCTGTATTTCTATGCTCTGCCAAACACCAGTGCAGTTGTGTAACTACAGCAAGACACTTTCAGCTAGATAAACCAATGCTTTCTCATAACACTGCAAAAAAGAAATATATACAAATAAATAGATTCAGGGACAATTTGTCCAACAATAATCTATAGCACAGAGGGGATTCTGGAGTAATCTTCAAAGTATATGTTGATGTTCTTAAAATGACCTATGAACATCCCTCTAGTCTGTAAGGAGTCTAGAGGGATTTTTGATATAATAGATTTGGGTTATTAAATTACTCTTGGAAATGTGGAGCTGACCTCCAGTGGCAAATATTCCTGTGAAAACATTGGTAAACATTTAATTTGGTGAATTTTCCCCCAGCGTTTCTTTCCTAAAATCAAAATAAACAATAAAAATATATTGGATGGGGCAAGAAAACACAATAAGCCTATTTTGTTGCATTTCCTGATACGTGTCCATTGTTTATTAGCCTAACTGCTAATAAATAATGGACACACCTACTTCTAGCAGATACTCCAAGATGCCTTTGAGCTTGCTTGTAAGATGGGATGAAATTACCATCCATTTCATGCTGATTTAGCCTAGAGCTGGTGAGAATCCTCAGCTTTTCTTTGCTCAGTGCAGATCGACAGGAACGTGCTGGGTTCGGGGCTGCTGGGACAGGAGAGGATTCCTGGGGACAGAATTTGGCTGAGAGAGGCAGGGGGTGACAGGGCAGAGCACAGAGCCCTGACCCTCCCCCAGGATGAGCCTGGTTTGGAAACCTGCAGGGGCATTTCCACCTCACAGCTGCCACCCCAACAACCACATTATGCTGGCAGGAGCTCTAATCTGATGAACACCTCACTTTTTATACAAATTAAGCAATTCCAGCAGAAGGGAGGAAAAAAAAACCAAACATAAAAAACCCCCAAAAAAACAAAACTGAAATGAGCAGAAGAATTCGATCCTGAACCTCTTGCCCTGAGATGAGTACTTGCATGTGTATTTTTTACATTAAAAAGATTGTTTTGATTTTGATGATTAATAAGCCCAGCTCAAAGAGTTCAGGTGATGGATTTCTTGGGGCTTTCAGGCTCTTTACAGAGAATTTTGATTAAGTCCTTTAGTAATGGCCTGAAAAATTAAGGCATTTTCCTTATGACCTTTTAAATTTCCAGACTCAGTGTGCTCTAATAAAATCTTTGCAGAATCTGTTGCCCTACTCTATGTGACGCTTGACATGAATACCCCAAGAGCAGTTTCCCATCTGACAAGCTGAGTTTCTTCAGCATTGCCCAGCTTCTCCAGCAGCTTTTGCTGGAGAAATCCAGTCTGGTAACCCATGCTGTTAATTTCTCTGGATCCCCTGGGTACCCTTTAAGGTAACATCCTGTATTTGGCAATTTTCCTGGGCAGAAGGGCCCCAAGGTCCTGTTCCTTAAACCCAAAACTTCATGCTAGAGTAGTTACATGCCTCCAGGCATTTTGTGAGAGCTCATTAACCAGGGGCAAAAAAAAAAAAAACAAAAGGAAAAAGAAAAAAAGAGTGATAAAAAACCATGGGACACAGGAATAGCAGAGATATGCTTTAAGCACAGGAAATGTTATTTTTAAACAGCTTGAGAGGGTTAAATCAACAAAATCCTAAACTCTTCCCAGCAGACCTCATTCCCATCTCCTCAAAAGCTCAAGGTCTGGACATCATCCCCAGGCCAGATCTCAAATCCTGCTTTCTGAGCCCTGCCTCCTCAGCCATGCCTGTGGAGGGGCTGTTGGCAGACTGGCCCCTTTTCACACTCAATTTCTGGTGTTCTGGCTCAGTCCAAGTCATCCAGCAGTAGTCACAGAATAGAATCATAGAATCATTAAGGTTGGAACAGACCTCTAAGATAGCTGAACTCAGCCATAACTCTTAATGCTTTAGTTTGCTATAGTCTTTCCACCAGGTATCAAACTCTTCAAAAAAAAAAAAAAAAAAACCCTCCTTGATATTTCACATCAGCACAGTGCAAAAAAACCATAAAAGTGAATTATAATGCAAAATAACAATGTAAAATAAAGGGGGGAGGGAAATATAAAGGTCTACAAAGCAAAGCTAAGATCATTGTTATTTGTAGTGTGTTTCCTAGTGGGAAATGTTGAGATAATTCTAAAAACAAAATAGTGGCACATGACCCAGATCAGATCCCAGAATCCTGATGTTCCTGACATGTGGGAAACAGAACTGCATCTCTGCCATGCACCCCAGAGCCCTTGTCCTTGCAGCAAGGTAATCAGCAGTTAAAGCACAGCTGCAGAGGTAAGCACAATGTATTGACACGTCTGTGTGCTGTGTTTTGCAGTCACTTCACTGCTTTCTGCTCACCTCAGGAAAACATGCAATTTGCTCATTGTTTTGCCATGTGCTCCACAGCATTAAGAGGAGTGATCATTGATAAAATGGTAATAACTAGGCAGGGAGTGCAGCTCCACTTTCTCGCTTGGGCTTGCCAAGTCTGGGGAGCTGACTAAGCACTGTCCAGGCTGGGAGTGGGCAGAGAGCAGATCTGGTTATCTTATACTGAGTGGAAACACCCCGGGGGGAACTGCAACCTGAAACTAGCTCAAGTGGTTTGGCACACAATGTGATGGAACCTTCACATCAATAGCATCACCTATGAGATGCAAGACAAAGGCCATGCTATTGTATGGAGTCTTTCTTCCCCCCAGGCAGAAATGGATCCTGCTTCCTCAGTGCTTGCCAGCTACCCAAGTTGTTTAGTAATTGTTTAACTTCACGCTGATGAATGAATGGTAAAACTGAACCAGAGCTGCAGAACACAGTTCAAAGAGTTCAGCTCTTCAGCAAGATGAAAAGGATGGATAATTCATTGGTAGCAGTGTCCAGAAATGAAGTATGAAAACACTGACAAATGATAACTGAGTTTCTAAGTTTCAAGAAAGGAACATATGGAATGGATAAAAATTGAAGCATAAGGCATTAACATTGCGTGGCCTTGTTGTCACATGATGCTGATTTCCTGGACATTTGAGGGGAAATTTTTGGGTTTGCCATTCTGCACCACTGGTGGAAGCATTATCCTTTCTGCTCCAGAGCCTGCCTACAGCTCTGACTCTTCAAAAGACCAAGCCATGCAAGGCCCCTCTTTTCTGGAGGTTCATGACACACAGTCCCTGCCCCTACCTGTCTGCATTGGGTTTGACCATGGAATAACTCATTTCATCTCGCCAAAGCAAACAATCCATGTGTCAGGAGTTCCATGCCTACCATGCTGTGAATTCTCACTTTGTACTCAGATGTTATCAGTGATATGTTTTACCTCTAATCAGAAGTTTCTAATCAGCTTCCTTACATTTTTTACATTTTTTAACCAGGGGCTGCAGCAAAACAATATGCTCCTGTGAGTGTGTGTTGTAAAAATATTTTTTTTTAGTGACAGGAAAGAACTTGAAAACCTTGAGCCAAGGGAGTTCTTTGTATTCTTTCTTTTAGTTTTGCCCTTATTTTGGCAGTTACATCTCTATCTGCTCCATAGGCTGCTGCACAGGGAGCAGCTCCACCCTGCTCCAGAGGTGGTTCTGAGGTTAGGAAAATTTACTCACCGATTCACTCCATGCACCATGGCTCTTGTGAAATGAATTCATTTAGAAGTTTAATTACTGGAGATTAAATATATGACAGTAGAGGTAGACTGGAACATAATACTGATGCTCAGCCAACCTTGAACCTGCACGTTTGACTTGCTCAGCAAAACCCCACCAGATTTGTTGAACCATCAGATTTGCCTTTGTACGTTTTCAGGCTGGTGTTTGCAGGGCCTGGAATTTTCTTCTGTGATTTTTGTGATGCTGGAGAATTATGCTAAAAGCACTGAAGTCTGCATCTCCTTTTCTTGGCTTTGAAAAAGTGCTCAGCTCTGGATTAAAGGAAGTTAGTACTATATACATGGTGGCCCTTTATACAATCTCTTTGAAAGATGCTTTTCCAGTTTTATTTTGCTAACAAAGGCATGACATACATGGGTCAAAGCCCACTTTTAGCTTTACTGCATCGTAAAAAAAAATGTGATAGTTAATGGAGAAGGACAGAAATATGTAATGAAAATAATAAAAAAAGTGAGCTGAGCCAATAAAATCCCAGAAGGCAGAAATGGGAGCTGTAAAAAAAAAAAAAAAAAA
>VYXF01011009.1:943044-1022284 GCA_013397295.1 Polioptila caerulea
AGTTTAAAACTCTTTTAATTAAATTTTGTAATAAGCTCAAGATATGACCCATTTTGACTATGAGGAAGCAATCTGTGACAACCCAGGAACTTTGGTTTTTTTTAACTTGGACTGCTAGTGACTGTGGATGGACCTCACCCATCCATTTGCTTGACCTCTTGCATGCTCTGGGAGCAGATGGTGTCCCAGGCCCTGGCCAGTTCCCACCTGGGCATATTTTGCTCAGATCACACTTCTCCCCTGGGATGTGCATTGGGTGCATGGGTGGGTGTACAATCCCATATCCACCTGCCTCTGCTGCAGAGGCTGGGAGTGTGAGTGTGACCAACACTTCTCCCCTGGGGCACCGAAGGGAGGGGCAGCTCCTTGCCCCTGTGCATCTCTTGCACCTGGAGCTGGAAGGGCTCCAAAGGCACATTAGGAGACACCTCCTCCCCAGAATCATAGAGTGACACTGAGAAAGGGCTTTGTTCATCCACTAGGAGAGACCAGCTGGGTCTAGGCTGCTCCCTACAGATTCCCAGCCAAGCTGAACCCAATTACTGAGGTGTCTCACCTGCCCAAAGAGTATAAATGACTGCAGGGGAGAAACCCACAGCTCACCCGTGTGGGGTGGAGCATTAGGAGAATGAACTGGCTTCATGGAGCTCCTTAAAAACACTCACAGTTCGACCTCTGCTGTTTGTTGGCTGAGCAGACTTCTCTGGGGCAGCATGGGCTGCAGAGATGCCATCCTCTCCTCCTGTCTGTGGTGCTCCACAGGGAGTCCAGGACCCTCTGAGCACCAGCATGGTCACTCATGGGGAGGGAGAGGAAGGAACTAAACTTTGGCTGAGCTGTACTGATTTTTTTCCCTGCTGTCACTCTTGGTTCGTCCTGGCTCTCCTTGGCATGGGTGGTTTGTTACCCTCTCAGACCAAAGCTGGCTCTTTTAACTGCTCCTGGACTGTGCTCTCCTACTGACACTGCTCAGGGCAAACATTAAGCAGGTAGGAGAGCTGCCTGTTATTAATTATTATTGCATTATATTAATTATTATGCTAATATTACAGTGTATTTAGCTGTTCCTCTATTTTCTAACATGGTTTTAGTTGGCTGTCTTTGCTATTCTTTCTTACTTCATCTGAAAATACGGGTCTGGCAGTTGGTGCAGACACATGTTATACCCCCACCAATTTCATTAGCCTGCCCTGATTTAAATCAATACAGGAAGGAAAATGCTTTAAAAAGATAAAAGGCCAGAATAGACTTAGCAGACTGTGTAAAGTCACATGCTGTGGCACACATCAGTGCTGGTATTGCATTGGATCAGGGGTAGAAAGGACTGTCAGGCCCCTCTTCTTAAAGCTGGTTCATGTGCCTCCATCATGGGGACACAGATGTCCCTTGTGCTCTGCTCGTGTGCTATCTACCCCCTGAATACTAATGCATGGCTTTCTGGGTGTGCAATTGCAAAATCACAATTTCTTTTGATGCTTTCCATCAGCCAAGATAGCAGCAAATTTTGAGAAATGTTCAGTCAACTGCCACCTCTGGATCCCAGAACGCATCTCCATGATGCGCTTCTGGAGAGAGCAACGTACCATAATTTTGCAAGGAATAACAGTAGGACCCTCCTCAGGCATCAGGGAGAGCTCTTCCATGTGGTGAGGTTGGCACCAACCCCAGTGCTCAACAGCACATCAGTTCTGAAGCCCCAAATGTGTGAAAGGAAATGGGTGCTTTTTTTCTACACAGCTCATCAGGGCTGGAGCCTCCCAGCAAGTTGAACTCCAACTGCAGCCATGACTTTTAGGGTTATTTTTAATGCATTCCAGCTTCTCACTGTAGGTTTTGGCGCACACACCTCCTTAAGGCTCCTGCCTGCTGCTCAGTCCAGCATGGATTGCTGGATTGTGACCTCTCTTGCTGGGGTGGCCCCTGCTCACACACAGAGCCTGTGCAAAGGATGCAGGGTCTCACCAGCACTCATCGTGTTCAAGAAGAGTGTGAACTTGAGGCATACTAAGGACAGCTGAAAATAAATAACTTTTAACTGATCTGGTGGAGACTAGCCCTAAGAAACTACTTGATTTGTGTGAATGGGTTTCCTAGAAATTACACTCAAATGCTCATGTGATGAAAAATAACACTTCTTTCCATACTTCTATGGTCTTTATGTTGGCATATTTAGAGCCAATTTTTTAAAATTCACATCAATATGCCAAGGAAAACTTCCTCAATAAACATAGTTCTTGCATCTGTGCAGTAGTTGGTTTTCAAAGTTAAACATCCCTGCTGTTTCACATTTTTTTTAGATGCCAGCAGTGATTAGACATTACCATGGGCTAATTGCTTGTACAATTTCAGTTTTTACCTTGCAGCCGCCTTGAAATTTCCAGCTGCAAAAACAGGAACAAACCCCATGCTCTCAGCAAATACAAATTAGTCAAAAGCAAAACAAAACTGGTTTCTCTTGTGTTTTTGTTGCAGCTGTTTATCCAAAAATTGGAGGGCTGCTTACCTCTCCTCCATCTGAACCCTATAAACAGACATTACCCTGGTCTGTGGCAACACATATTCAATTTCAGCCAGAGCTCAAAGAAGGCACCTTCTCTGCTTGGACAGAAATAGTCACATTTATGATTAATGTGCTGGATCTCAAGGATTTTCTTTTAATCCAAGGGATGCTGAACTCTCTGGTTAAAGGATTTGTTCAATTTGTCTTTTTTCATGTCTTAGATACTGTTGTTCAAACTATATTTAGGCAAACAGGGCTCTGCTCCTGCTGTAATTATTGCAGGTATGCCTGGGCATTGGCAGACAGGATTGCAAGCATGTCAGTGGGGAGCAGCAAAATCCTAAAGCTCATCGTGCTACAAGCACTGCTCCTCAGCCTCTCACTGGGGCATGTAAACCGCTGCTTGGAAATGATATATATTTCATTATTTCATATGCAGTGTTAAGAACACAAAAGGCACGCAGACACACACCCAGAATGATGCCTCTTTGGGGCAGCCCTGCTCAGAGTCAATGGCTTTCTCCCCAGAATGGATTTGTATAGTAAGGAACATGCCTGTCCTTAGGGTAGGGATGTCTGGACAGCAGGATGCACGATGTCCCTTTAGCAGAGCAGCTGTAGCTGACACAATAAATGTTCCCAGCCTGCCCTGGCTTCAAACAGCTTCTCCTGACCCAGGCACTGACACCTGAAAGAGCAAGGAATCACCTCGCTACCTCTCCCGAATTTTGAAATGCCATTATTAGATTCAGATGCTGGAACATGTGCTGGTGCTGGAGAGCCTATATCGTGCCTGCGGATGTTTGCTAATCCCAAATTTCAGCGCCTTCCTGGTCTTGCCAGAACATCAAAGCGTGGTAGAACGTTGCAGCACAGAGGAGGAAATTACAGCAGGGCATTACATGGCAGGTAATGGATTAGGGACTATTAGAGGAGTGAAGGTTTGGCCCAGGAAAATGATAGATAATTATGAACAGTATAGGACTTGAGATGGTTCCAGGATTCATTTATATCTAGCTGCTTATTCTCTTGTCAGCATTTCCTCTGTCTGTCCCCTGTATTCCCTACAGGCAGCAGTAGAAGTGGCTGCCCTGGGGGAAACCTTCCTCTCATCTCCTCTTCCTCCCATTCTGCCTCCAGGATCTGCCAGGCTCAGACCCCAGAGGTTGTCTGCTCTGTTGTTGGCAATTCTTTTTCTTGTTTGTTACAAAACCATATGGCAAATCTGTCCTTCTGCCCTGTTTTATGGGGTCAAATCCCCAAGCAGGAGCTCAGACACATTCATACTCCCACAAATGCTGATGAATGCCAAAACAAAAGTAGGAATAAGTAACGAAATCTGAAGCCACCCTAGTAAACGGCTTTAAAAGCATTTATTTGAGTAATTGTATTAAAAAAATGTTTAAAGACCTAGGCTAGTTTCAGTTCCTAATTCTAGGACTGGCCTTGAAACAAAATACTAAGCTCCAGTTTACAAGGCACAGACAGAGTGAGGGCAGCTTGGTGAGGAAGGGATGTGGATGGTCAGACTGTGTGGCTTGGAGGGACTAGAACTTGGCCTTTCTCTCTCCAGCCATATCCAGAGACAGCAATATGCCTCTTAAAAGCTGTTTAAAGTGCCCAAATGCTGGTGAAAGCAGGGTGGGTCTGCAGTGAGGACTCTCCTTGCCTCCTGGCTCTGCAGGTGTGTTTTGGGCCACTCAGGGGCAAAAGTACTTGCAAGCAGAAGGTCACCCTTGCAGTGTACAAACCTGCAATGGCTGTTGAGCCCAGGGCAGTCTCTGGGCTGTTGGAGTTAAGGCACAATGTGATATTTATTGCTGCATTTTCCATCTAGCATGGCTTCTAACAAACACCAAACTAGGCCTACTACTTTCTGCTCTCTTACTACCTCCACTTGCCTTAAGCAACCTCTGCTCCCACCTCTCCAAAACACCTTGCCCTTTGTGGGCTCTTAAAAATTAACAGGGCCTTCAGAGCCATGGGATTTACCTACAAACACCTTCAGCAGAACATCTCCCCTTGGTCCTGGGATGTGACACAAGTACTGTAAATGGTAAGGGGAAGGCTCCAACCTACTTCCCTGTGGGAACTCCTTGGCTCCATAAAGATTTAGGATTTGCTGTCTAGTCCAGGTGCCTTTTGATTTCTGTTGTGGCTGCATTAGTCTCACAGGAGAGGAGGTAACATATTTCACTGGAGCTGCTGGGAATAGACTGGCCAGGAAATGAGAAAATGTGGCCGTCCCTCACCTGCATTTTCATTGCTTTCCTCCCTTCATGCTCCAGTCTCTCCTAACACATCAGGAGGCACTCAGCAGTTTTGGGAAAGCATTTGTATATGTGTTGTGCTCTCACTGGAGTCTGGGTAATACCTCACTACTGTTACAAGAAACTAAATTTATTTCCTTAGCAAAAATGGCAAGGCTCAGTACTGATGGCTCTGAAGCTTTGACCAGTAGGTCATTCCATTATCTGCACCCCACAGAATCAGCTACAGTTTATTGCTTTTCTTCCTCTCTCTTTTTTTTTCATGAGCAAGAAACAAGACACTGTCCTTTTCCCTACTTACCTCATTAGGACTTTATTAACAGAAAGCACATTTTTGGCAATTAGATTTAGCAGTCATCAGCATTTCTTTTCTTTTTTTTTTTTTTTCTTTAAACAAGTCTATACCTTTACAGCAGCCTCAACCAAAAAAAAAAAAAAAAGAGGGTTTCCTCCCCCTCTTTCTGGTTTTTTTCCTTTTTTTTTTTGAACCTCAAAAAAAGAAAGTCTGTGACTCTGCGTAATATTCTTTAGTGGAACAACTAACTTTCTATACACTTGGTAAAACTGAGAAGTTTACAGTTTTTCCAGCTGTTCTGTGATGCAACATAAACAGTAAGAATGATAGCCTGCCTTGGAAATGTTCTGTGCAAGCCATACAATTGGATTCCAGCATGATTGGTTGGTTTATGCTGACTGCTGCTTCTTGTTGTTCTTCTCAGATTTCTGAGTCATCAAAAGCAGTGAGGAGAAAACATGCAGATATCTTGCCATCACCCATTTTCATTCCTTCCCCATGCCAGGAAGAATGCAATAAAATTGATGTAGGACACAGGGAGTTACCGAGGAAGTTTTTGTGGTTTCTAGAGGAGAAGCCTCTTTTGATTGTGGGGAAAAAAAAAACCAAAAAAAACCAAACTGACATTCTTGTGTCATTTCCAGAAATAAAAACTTGCTTATTAAGGGAGCTTTCATGACTGTGTGTAAGGTGAGCTAGGCAAAGCAGAGTCCTATCCATCAGCACAGTGGCCACAAGATGCTTGGATTTGCCTTTGCTGTGAAATGCTCTGTGGATGGATGTAGCCATGGGTGGATGGGTGCTCTGCCCATGCTGTGGTCAGACATCAGGCAGCCCTGGTCTCAGTTGAGGCTGGATTTTATCAATCTGCACAAACCCTTCAGTGCAGAAGACACAAAGGATCTGATTCCCTCCCCTTCACGTGGAAGCAGGCACAGGGTGAGAGAAGTGGAAGGAGGCTGTGTCCCACCAGGGCTGGTTTGATGCTGCTGGCCCTCTGGCCTGACAGCCAGGCTGGAGAAAATCTCAGTAGATCTAAGAGCAGGGGGTAGGAGTTGAGCTGGAGCAAGTGCAGCAGCATAAAGATAAATATCATCCAGAAATAGCACTCAAATGGGAACAAAACCCCAGATTTGGGTGGCAAGGACAAGATTTGAGTATCTGAGCGAATACCTGCTCAGAGACTGATACAGGCTGTCTGTGTGGGAGTCAGCCAGTGGAAAGCTCAATCAGTCATATCTGCAAGTGCTGTGATTGCACATGCTGATGAAGCATGAATGCAGCCAAGACTTGAGCTGAAACACCCTCTGGAAATGGATAAACCCTTCTAGAGCTCAGAATCCCCTCGAGAGCATGCTGTCCAGGGAAAATCAATCAACAAAGTGAATGTATCTTTTGTCCTAGGGCTGAGCTTTCCAAAACAACCATGGTCCTTCATTAAAACCAAGGGAAAGATGTGGATACTCTGTACCTTCAGCTCCCTTGGCAACCTGCAGGCCCAAGATGTCTTTACAGGTCCAGACATCACATAGCTCCAGTCACTGCAGCTGGAAAGGCACATCTCCTGTGAACACTATTTTATGGTTGAACTTCAAGTGGAAATCAAGTGAAAAATGGCAAAGCTGCAAGCATCTGAATCCCTTTCTGTTGTACACCTTATCCTTTCAAGATTTCTTCAGTGGGTGAGAAATTACAGGGTCTGATGCTGGTTTTGTGCCAAGGAGAATCATCTGAATGTGAACACAGCCTTCCAAAGAGATCTTAGTGAATTACAAAGTTGTTTTATTCCCACTGTGGAACAAGACCTCTCCTGCCTTCCCTGTGCCTGTCTCTCTCTATGGCTCTGAGGTCTGGTCATGCCCTGATCCATGGAATAGAGGCCAGGCATGCCCGGAGTGCTCAGAGCTATGAGCTACTGAGAGCACCCTGTGAGGGGCTGCAAATGTGCCCCTTCTCAGGAGATGGCTGGTGGCAACAAGCGGCATTTTCTGAGAAGATTTGGGTTGATCCTTTCGGCAGACAAAATAATCTGTGCTTTGATCTACTTGGGATATTGGCATTGGTCGATGTTCTCAAAGCAATTGTGAAGGAGAGGATTCAGCAGTGGTGTTTTCTGCAGTCTTTCCCTCAGAAATCTCCAATTCTTGTTGAATCAATTACTTCAGGAAAAAGATCTGGGGAGAAATGGGCTTCTCATACCCAAACGTTTTTTTAGATTTCAGAGATTTTTCTGTTCTGCATCAACACAAACTCAAGGCCTCCCAAAAGTTTCTGTAGGAAAAAAGATTTAAAGAGCCTATTCAGGAATAAGAGAGAGCCTGAGGGCGAGGCCAGCTGCGTGGGCTTTGGGAGGAGCCTCTGCTCTGAGTCACCACCCGGCTCTTGAATTGGATTGTCTCAGGTTCCTGAGGAGGTGCCCAGTAAGAAGGCAATTCCTTACACACTGTGGCTGTCTCCTGGCCTTCGCTGGGGAAACCTTTCCTGATGGAAGACTCATCCATACATTCTCACAAAGTCTTTTGGTGAGTTGACATCTTGCAGTGTAGAGGATCCACCGGCAGAGTCCCAGCCTCTCCTAAATACAGCACTCCAACAGGCTTAGCAGCAGGTAAACAACAATTTCAGTGAAAGATGTTCCAACAAATATTCTAATATCTTCTCTCACACTTTAATGGTACTTTCATGGCATCATCTTGTAAAGCAATACAGCAATTTCCTGCTCAGGCTTTCCAGCACCCACAGCTACTGTCTGGAGCACTGAGTTTTGTAGCTAATTGAGAGGTGTATTCAGACAGAAACTCCCCAGTTGCTCAAATACCTTTATTCATCTCAGCCTCACCTTCCTGTTCCACACACAGTGCATCAGATTTATTTAGCCTGGTAACATCTATACAGGAGAAACTCCTGTAGAAAAGTTTCCTAGAGAAACTTCTTCAGCCCTTTCAGATATGCATAGTTATAGGTCCTCTGTCACTGAACCTTTTCAAGTAAGTATGAAATAAACTCCATCATAAATTAATGATTCTTGCAGTGTTATTGGAGCAGTGTTCTTAACATGCCACTTTATTGCTGTTCTGCTTGTAACTTCAAGCTTCTTAAAGTGTTCACGCTTGCTTAGAAACCTCTGCATCTCTTTTTCAATATACAATTTTTAATCTTCATGCTTGGCTCAATTCTGGATTTAAACATGACCTTCAAGGCTCTAAATACAAAAAGTTAAATAGAAAAATCCTTGATACATTTTGTTCATTCTCTTGATTTATTTTTTTCTTGAAGAAAATTGGTTGATCTTAAATGCCAGACTGTTATGAAAGACTATTAGTGACCAAGGTTGCATTGCTTGTATCACCTTTTCATGTAGTGCATGCACTACATTAAAAACCATAGTGTTTAAAATTAAAACATTGTTACCATGGAAAATAAAAAGGGAAGCATTATTGCGAATACAATACACCAGGAGAAATCCCTAACATTGGAATTATCTCATCATATTGCTGCACAGTTTGATAATAAAATTATTAATACAGAGACAAAAGAAAGTGCAGAGCATTAGATGGGATGCAAAAAAGAAAAAATCTTCAGGTTAGAAAGCAGTTAATAGTTTTGAGCATATTCTTGTGAGACAATGTAAAAGAACTTCAGAATGGCAAACCTCACCCATTAAAGCTTTGAATAGACATGGGCAGAGGAAATAGAAATTGCCAGTGCTGGGATATTTTTAGGAGCCATTAAGGGGGCACATCATTGGTGTATCACCCTGAGACTGTGAGCAAGGGCTGTGCCCCACTGGGAACAATGGCAGGTGGCTCTGTGGGCGAGAGCAGGGTCATACTCTGGCAGAACAAGTTTTGGCAATTGAACTGTTCCTTTTTCCATTCTGAATTATTGGTTGTTAATCTCCTTCCTGCAGAGGTCCCTGGATTTTGGCTCAGCAGGCAAAGGGGGGGTTTGTACATCAATTCCTTTACTAAGCAGAACCTGGGGCCTCCATGCTGTTGGTGTCACAAAGTTCTGCACAAACTGCTACCAACTCTACTAACCAAAGTCTGATCTCTCCTTCCTCAAGGAGTAGCTGAGCTTTAAGTCCATTTGTTAGCTTTGGCAAGCTTAAATTCCTTTAATCTTCCAATAAGTACTTTTTCCAGCTCCAAACACTGGATCCTTTACTAGAAGGATGTTTTAAATCACTCCAGAAGCAGAGGGGAAGGAAGTGAAGACACTCATCCAACTGCTCAGCATGTATCTGAAATACTTCTTTTGCATAACCAATATCAAGGATGTTTTCTCAAATTGTATTCCGTGTTTTTAGGAAATGGGCATGGATTTAATAGATTCCTTAATACTACTTTGTTTTACTCCCTCACACTGGTGCATGTGTTCCTCCACTCTATACGTGGTGTGGCAGCTCAGAGTTGACTGTAACTGTGTGGACACCTGTAGAAACTTGGCCTTGAATGTATTTGGAACTTCTTGGCAGCTTTTCTCCAGTTTATCTGGGAATGAAACAGCAGTAATTGACTTTCAGGAAAGGAGTAGTAATTTCCCTTTCCAAACCTAGTGCCAGATTCTGACAGGACACAAATGCCTGTGCTGGAAGGAGAGCAAGGCTGAAACTTGTCTGTCATCTAGAGCTGCCCTGTGAGAGAGATGTGGGACAGGATGTTTCTGTGTGCCTGGTTCCTGGTGGAGTTCCATCCAAAATTTTGCCCTTTTCTCTGCCCATAGCATTCTAGTCCAGGCTCCATTTGCTCCAAAAGTGGAACACAAGGGCTGAAGCTCTGGCAGCAGCACTCACACCCCAGGACCAAAGGCAGCATTGGCCCTTTGTGCTGGCCAATACCTAAATCCACAGGAGAGATGGGCCTTGCACCACTTCATGGCAGCAGGAGAGGATTAGGCTGCTCAGCTGTAAACCACTCTCCAATGTCTGCTCTAGCTGCAGGTGGTGGTGAGAAGCAGCTCCCTGGCTGTGCATTAAACCCAGCACCCCTCTTTGTGCTATTAAGTGTATTCTTCTGGGCTGAGTAAATTACCACTGGACATCTGTAAAACACATTTATGTGTCTAGAAGGTTTCTGTAGACAAAGATGGGTTAGCTCTAGCTACCCTCCCAGTTTAGCCCCAGGGCAGGTTTCTGCTGTGGATGTCTCCAGAAAGGAACAGCATTCAATTGCTAACAAAGGGCAAGAGAAGCATTTTTGGTCTGTGTTATCCATTAGTGTCTGGGAGCTTGTGCCAAACCAATTCTTATTGTTACATTTGATTTGTGTGTAGAGATCAATGGTTATACCTCTCAGAGCAATGGAATTCTGTATGTAGGAGCCTGTCTCCAATGGCTCACGTTTTTATGGCTTTCCCTGCACTGCACTGGGTATTGCACATTATTAATACATGTGCTCTCTGATTGCTAAAACCCAGGGGAATACATTTGCTTTTCCTCATTCCTCTGACTTGCAAAAGTACATTCATATGTTCCAGTTTTTGCTAGGTTACTCTTTATTGACTTCATTGGACTAATCACAACATTGCATTAGACATACATATTTTTTGGAAGGATTAGAATCTTATTCTGACCTTTTAAAAAAAAAAAAAACAAGTAAGCTGTTAACTTTGAGACAGATATAATTCTGTTGTTCTATGTCCCTATGGTGCCTAGCTGTGGATTCCTCAGCCACAAATCCTGCACGTGTGTACTGTAAATATTTAAGGAACATCTCCAAAAGAACTGTAGTCTAAGGCAATGGATCAGCCAGGGGCACATTCTAACCCTCTGCAGAGATATAGACCAAGAGCTCTTTCAGACATGTGACATTGCTCACTGCACAGAAACTGTGCATAACTTACACTTAAATGAATACACTGAGAAATTAGAAAACCATTAATAAACTTCACAAGTTCTTCAAGCTGCAAGCAATTTTTTTCTAATTTTTCAAAGTAATTCAAAGAAAATCAAGCACAAAAACCTTTTCTATTGGCAAAAGCCTCTTAACTCTGAGAATCAAAATTACCTTCTAGCAAGAGCTAATACTTGGCAAGGAAATGTCTACTGAGCCCATTTGCTGGAACTTTTCATGCCTTGCTCTCAGTCCGTATGGGAAGTATATTGCTAGCATAGCACTCATCTAATTTAAAGCTGGGAGTGAAGCCATTGTGTACAGCAGAAGGTATGAGTGGGGAAATCCAAAGATATTATTTTCCAGGCCTTATTTGTTTTTAAATCCAAGACATATTGCAGTGTAGTTATTCCAAAAGGGGAACAGGAAAAGGGAAATTTCTCCAGAAGTATTTTTTATGAACCATGAAGATAGATCACCTTTTTCAGAGCTGAGTTAGCAGTAGTCAAAGAAGTCATAATTCTCGAGCAGGGAAGGAACCAGGTGTAACCCCAGTTCTCTGTGTGCTCTACCCACAGAGTGCTTGTTTAAAAGCCCAGTTCCTCCAAAACCCAGGGGAATCCTGGTGAAAGGGAGCTCTAAAGAGATCTGAAGTTTCTAACTGCTATCAAAAGCAGCCTGCAGTGTAAAGTTGGCAGTGCATAGTCTTTTCTGATTAGAGGAAGAGCAGCAGATAACAAGATAGAGATATCTACCAGAGCTGGCTCAGAATATTTGCAGAGCACAGATTAAAAAATGGGGAAGGGTGCTGCTGTGAAAAACCCTCATTTCATTTGCCCCCTAACATTTCTACTGAGGGATGCCCCTGCTTTACATGTGCAATTTAGCCACCAAAGGGCCAAGCAGAAGCTGTGCTCACCTCTGTGCATCCAGCTGGGATTGAATTTGATGCCTGTAGGAGGCAAATTAAAGCAGCCCTCTGAGAGCAAGTTCCAGAGACATCTTAGACTGCAAATGTTGTTTGCTCCTAAGCCTCAGAGCTCCAAAGCTCCAGGAAGAGGCTGAGCCTTTGGGAGGGGGTGCATGAGGGTCTGAGCCTCTCCCAGTCCTCACACCCACCCCAGTCTGTGCTCCTGCTGTGGGACAGCCTTTGAATGGACACATTATCTCTTACAACTGAGCTCAGGGGCCCCTCTCCTGGAAGGGATCTCCTGGGGAGGTATTTCATCTGCCATCCAATCCCTTCCTGCTGGCTAAACTCAGTCAAAAGGCACCGTGAGATTAACCCTTGGAGGTCTGATTCTGAGATTTTGGTCAAGGATGCCTTTGCAGATTTTAGGCATAAGCAAGCACAAGATCACGTCTTTGATTTTGGTCTCTGGTATCCACAGCTGAAAATGGCATTTTAAGTGCCAAAAAAAAAAAAATCATGGCAAAAATAGAGAACAGAAATGTGTAACTCATCTTAGGTACTAGACAGTGACAGACCATATAAAATGTTATTGTTCAACAAACACTGTCTCTAATAAACTCCATTTACTAGTGTTAGCAGCTTGGCAACTTGGAAACCCCAAACTCCAGTTAAGTAAGGAAACAAAAAGCAGAGCCATATGATGATACCCATAAACTACGCAGCTGGTTTCTGTTTTAAAAGATATTCTACTTTCCATATTAAATAAAGCTGCTTAGAGTGCAAAAAAAATCCCATATGGCCTTCTGGAAAATGAGAACCAAGTTCCAAACTCAAAAATCCCTGGCCATGTACCACCATTAAAAATAAAAGTGTGCTTTCTCTCTGACTAGCTACTGTAGCACCAGTGATGAACCCACCTGGGTAGAGTGAGGAGTGGGAGAAACTGCTGCCTCTGATCTCAGGAGACATTTGGACCTCAGGAGACCCTGCAGTGGAGAGCAGACACTGTGGTGCTCAGTATCACAGTGGTGTTCCTGTAAGGCCAGGTCCTGCACCCCTACCTGCCTCAGGTTTCAGTAGGAATTGAAAGATCTCTGGGGTTTCCATGACAAATCTCTGTTCTTTCTAAGAAGCTGACCTTCTCTACCATCCTTATAGGTGCAGTTTGACCTCATATACTCATTTTTTATTATACCTAAGGTTTTTGACTGAAGATGATTTACCAAGCCATAAAAATATTGCTTTACTTTACAAATCTTGTATTCATCTGAGAAATGAAGATATATGAAGTATTGCTAATTTGTTTGAAAATATTTAAAACACTCCCTAATTAAATCTTCAGCTACTGATGGCAGTGAAAGAGATGACTGCTAATTTTGCCTTTGGTTTGGCCAGTCTTCTCAAGTATTTCACTTGCAGTGCTTGTCTGCTTTTTGAGAATTCTGCTACATGAAAAGTCCTGGAAAGCACCCAGTTCTCTGTCGTGGAATCAACAGGCTAGACAGCCTCTGACAAAATAAAACCATGGCATTGTCCTATCACCTCTGCCATGAGCTGGGTCTGCCTGTGCAAACTGGTTATATGTACTTGTGACCAGGTAAAAGTAATTTAAGGCCTCTTTGCAAGTTTGTTTGGTTGGAGGGTTTTTAATATATAAGTGTATTTATAACTCTGCTGTGGGCTGGTAAAGTTCTCCTGCTGTGCTGGATTCTGTACAGACACAGGTCATGGACCCAGGGACACCTACAGGGGTGGCATTCCAGTGTTGTTGACTTCTCAGACAGAATGGAGAGGTCCTGTGGAAATATTTGTCTAAATCCACAGATGTCTCATTTACCTGTGGAGGCTGGAAGAATCACCTGAAAAATTCTCATCCAAGTTTAGTTTGGATTTTGAACATTTCTAATCATTCTGTGTTGTTTTCATCTGAAGTTTCAGGTTTGAAATCACCTTTCCTGACAGTACCAGGGCTCACAAAGGAAATGTGATGTGGTACACTCCAGTCATTGCTTCTCTGGTGGGGAATTTGTCTATAAACAGCTGTTCCTTTGAAATCTGTCAGCAATTTAAAAAACATCCAAATGATGTTTCACTGAGGGTTTTATAGAAGAATTTTGAATATAAAGCACAATTTTCTTCTATCGTGCAATTTCATAAATAGCCTTTGAAGAATAACAAAACAATTTAAGCTGCAGCACTTAAATTTGGGGAGGAGTTTTGGCAGACTGAATAAATTTAGGAAGCAAATCTTTCCGTAGGCGTGCTTGTAACTAATAACACATTCATATATGTGGATTAATATGGCAGAGATTAAAAAACAAAGTTCAGAGAAAGTTGTCGACGTTGGTCATCAGAATTGGAGACTTTGGGTGAACTGATGCTCTCCTTCCATGCAACTCTGCCCTCTGCTTTGGACAGCACAGCTCTCCAAGTTGTTTGCACAACTATGGCATCATTCAGGCTGTACTCCCAAAATGTGAGGGGTAAACAAAGCTGTAGGGAAGGAAGGTGATGGGGAGACTGTGGCTGCAGGATTCAGCCCATGGATGGCCCAGCTGAGTGCTGGAGGGTGGCTGAAGCAAACCTTTGGATGGTTTCCTGGGTGAAGAGCTGGTTTGGGTTAACAGACCTGACACCACCCCCACCACCCCCCCAGTACATGAGATATGGTGGCAAACACAGAGCAGCATCTGGAGGACTGGAAAGAGGAAAAAGCAAGAAGGAAAGAGGAGCAGCCTGCAGCAATTCAGCCTCCCAGGACAACTGGATCAAAAGCTGTACACAGACTTTGTGGTAAGAGACAAGTCTGGGTTCAGAACTGGCAACAGGGCTGGGGGAGATAAAGATGAAACATAATTTCTTTCTATCTCATAATGAGGAGATAAGGAAAAGGTGAGCAAGCTCCTATTTTCAGATGGAGAGCCCCACTCTCTGGATCTGCTTCCCAGGGGTCACACGAGCACATCAATCTCAAAGAGGAGGTGAGTGATATTTTCAGCTTCTGTAAAGAAGAAGTGAAGAGGGATTCACTGGAGTGTGCAGGACTAGAACTGCAAGTCTAGAGGCAGAAAATCTTGCTAATTACAGTTTAGATTATTTATGAAGTGCGGGACTGCGTCTTGCAGGAGCCAGTGGTGAGACATGCAGCTCTAATCCTAGAGAAATGCCTCCTGAGAGCCAGCAGCCTGGGAGATAAGCAGAGAGAGATCCCAAGAAAGGAAGAACATGAGTTAAACAGAGGAACCAAAAGGCAAACAGAAGTGCCTGGGGTCATGAACATCCTGAGTCTCAGTGTGTGCTGGTCCATCTCTGAGCTATGAGGCAAAGGTTGAGAGAGGATCTTTGCCTCATTCCAAAGCTTCAGTGAATGCAAGAACTAAAAGAAGAAAAAGAAAAGAAGTGAAAAGGAAGCGACTTGCAGTGTGAAGTTTTCAGATCCAGACTCAATAAATCCATGAGACAGGAGAGGACTGCCAACCACTTGGCTCCGTTCACATGTACGTTATTGAGTCAACAACCTCTTCCCTGCCAACTGGACTGTCACCTGATAAGCAGAAAAAAATAGGCTGGAGAAATACAATAAAACCACTCTGACCACAGTGGGGAAATGCAGGCTGGTGATAAGAAACCCCCAGAGCAGGGATGCACCTTTTGGGTGCATGAGAGCTGCTGGCACAGAGCAGTGTCAGCTCCAGCAGTGCAGGAGGGGACGTGGATGTGGCTGCAGCACAACACTGTGACACCCCCAGCTTAAGCACAGGACAATATCCCTGTGCAGCTTATTTGGGGCATGAGGTTTTGTCAGGCCTAATTCTGCAGAGATGGATGGATTCAGAGAGAATTCTGTTTAGTCTTGATGGAGCCATTAAATAATGAATTGGCAAACTTTCACAGCAGACTCATTAATGCACCCATAAAATCCAACAAAGCCTGGATCAGAAGCTACATAAAGGAAAGGAAAACGTCGAGGAAAAATAAAGAGCAGCTTATCTAAGTGGAGGAACCACTTAGCCAAAGCTTTTCACCACTATCAGTGTTCCAGGACAGGCCAGTTCATCTGCCCCAGCAAAGCATTCTGCAGCTGGGAGACCAAGAGCAGCTGCTGGCACTCTCAGCCAGGCAGGAGCAACATCACCAACAATTTCAGGGGAGCTGGCTTCCTGAAAGATGAGCAGGGAAGATCTGTGCCCAAAAGCCTGAAGATGAATTTTCCATAGATTCAGAACCCTCTATCAGCTTCCTGCTTTAGTTTTTGGGATGGATGTATGAACCAGCTTCAGGTGAAGAGTGGTTGAAAGATAGATAAAATATCTTAGATTATAAAGACTGTAACTAATCAAAATGGATCAAAGCAGAGAGCTTCTGGGTGTAACACCAACTACCACAGTGCCAATTCAAAGATTAATCCTGCTCTGATTCAGCCCTGTCCCCTGCCACCCCTGTGTCTCTTGGCTTCCCTCTGACATCCAGGTCTCTCCTGCAAGGCTGTTGAAGGTCCTGGCACATCCCACACATTCTCCTTGAGCAAGTGGCTTCAGCAGCCACTCAAGAAACCCCTCTGAGGAATATGAAATGTGTCTCTTCAGGCTTCTCTCTTCCTGCCTGCTCAAGAATGACACATGACATTTACACTTTGGACAAGCCCCTTCTTCTTTCATGCTGCCTCCAAGTGTACCTGAAAAAAAAATCCTTCTTTTGCCCTCCAACACACAAGGAACAATTTTTATCCACAGTGTGATGGTACAATACATCTCAGCTATTAGCCAGTCCAAAAGCTGATGTCTTTATGGTGGAGACCTACAAAAACCTGCACAAGCTGCAGCTTATTTTCAAAGGAAGAAATGTTAGAGATATGACTTATGTTTTTAAAGAAAATTGCATGTATGTTTTCTGGCAAAGGGAGAACCTGATCAGAAAGGAAATGACAAGTGACTGCCAGGGTTCACACAGGACATACCCAAAATTGCCTATGCAACCCAGCAGAGACTTCACCTTTCTCCTGAACTCCATTTAAATCAGAACATGGATGTTGTCTTTGAACCTCCCAAGTCCTTCAGTTTCTCTCAGCCCAGGAAAAGGGTAATATATTTCAGACACAGTTTATTCAGAAAAGCCCTGGAGATTGTGAGCCTTGGAAACAACACAGCAGGAAAAGGACCAGACCTTTGGAGAGAGCCAAGTGTGGCATAACCCCATGGAACAGCACTGCCAGGCACCAGGGAGTCTGACAGGGAAGAAAGAATTTGGCAAGGGGGAAAAGAAGGCAAGTAATGAATACACAGGTCTGGTAGGAAGGAAAGGAGCAGATTGAACTGAGAGGCTTCAGTATATAGTGGGTAACAGGAGAGCTTTAGGGAGAGCTCAACACATATTGGAAGTGTTGTCACAGACTGAGTGACCCTGTAAGGCAGCTGGCATCTTTGGCAGGATCCAATGGTAATGTTGTTTGAGAAGAAAAGAGCAGTGGGCAAGTTTCAGAGGCATGAGTTCAGAGTGCCTGCACCTGCAGCCTGCTATATTACACATGCTGCTCCTGCAAGCACATCAGCAGATTAAATGCAGACCTTAGGTGTGCTCTTGGCTGGTGCATTTCCACGAAAATGCTCAGCACATCTTTGAAAACATTGCAGTGTGTTCAAAGTACACAGCCTTGCTTTCATCATGTCTTCAACCACATCTTTTTCATAAAGGGTTTATTTCATTACTCGACTGACATCCAACACAATCCTTGTGACAGAAGGGGTGCAGGTTGGAAATGACTGTACTGACCATAATGACCTTGCTCCATTACCCCTCATTTGCACAGCCCTTCCTGTCACAGCTGTGATATTGCCAGGCTGGGAGTTCACAATCTCAATTTTCACTGTGAGCATGCCAAGATGGTTTTTCAATGTTGTGCTTTAATCAAATCCTTTAGCATGAGTGGAACCATGGCTTTAAAACCCTGTCCCAGTATACTCCAGGATTAAAGGACCACCTTACCACTATTCTTCTAAAATAAGTTCATTTTAAACTGGGACAAATGTTGGAGATCTCACTTCTGGACAGCACATCTGAGCATCTGAGTTGTACTAGATACTGTTCATCCTTTGTATCCTTGCTTACTTATTCTGTTTGCTCTTTCCAGCGTGCATTCCCTGCTGCATTAATGCTATGATGCTGGTTAAAATTGCTTCATCATTTGTCTATTAAATTAAAATATCATCAAGGCATTAAAGTGTTACTTAGTAGCTGCTGTTTACACAGATTGGTCATTAAAGATTCCAAGCTCCATTTAGCTCAGAGCTTACAAAGCAACTCATTAAGCTAAGATTGCAAGGCCCCCATTCAGCAAAACAATTACCATGTGCTCACATACCATTAAATTCAGTGAGTTTTAGCCACCATTTTGACTTTTGCCATTCTGTTCATTGGATATTGCAACTGTTCCTACTGGTTATCTGAAATGACACCTTTTCCAATGCCACAAAACATCCTTTAAATATCATCAGAGTGTTGAAGGTTTTTATAGAAATGAAAGTCCCTCCAGCTGTACCATGAAAATCTATTTATAGTACTGGTATGTGCAGGCTTTACACTTGAGAGTGGAACTCAGAGCATGGTCTGTGTGCTGCCATTGGAGAGGAGGCAGCCAAGAGACAATGACTGGGAGACACCTTGACCAAGGTGACTCAAGTGTTAACTTTCTGCAAGGCTGAAAAAAAATTAAACCCAGTCACAGAACACCTGCATCACTCATTTATTTTGTTATTCAATAGAGCTTTTTGTGTCGGCTTCTTTGTTTCTCTGTCTCCATTGATGCTACCATAGATTAATTGACACCACTGCAAATGTTCACAGCTGTCTACAAGATGTTGGTGAGTGCAATCATGTCAGTCAAGCATGCTATCACCAAGGAGATGATTTCAGTCTTCAGGAAGACAGTTCTGTAATGTGACCTAATAAAATAAAATCTTTCAGCAAGCGTTGGGAGAATATCCATCAGTCTTCAGGTTAAACCAAAAAAGCTAGGCTTGTGCTGGTGCTTTATAATTTGAACAGTTAGGCACTGAAATTTTAATAAAGTGGTCAGGAGACAAATCATGCTAGATTATATAAGCAAGATTCTTATTTAACTTGGGATGTACAGAACATGTATCCAATCTGGCCAAAAAGGAGATGAGTTTACCTGTTTTATCTATGTATGCACACAAACACAGGAGTGATTCCTAAGGATTATAAAGTAGCATTATGTCTGGCAGGTAAGGTGATGATTATTCACTTAAACATTTCAGCCAAAGTGACACCATGTAGTGCTTGAGTTCACTGCTGTGCTTTTGTACCTTGTACAGGCTGAAGCTGTTGCTTACAGTCACTCGATAGTCAGACCTTTAATATATTTATATTTCTATACTGACTCAGTAAAACTACAACTCAAACTGGGACTGCCCCTGCTCATAGAGAAGAAGTGCTGGGGAGGGACATCAGGGCCAGCAGACAATGCCACCCACCTGTAGCCCCTTAGTGCCCTTTGCTAACCAACTCTAACAAGGCAGACTGAAAGGCAGATTAAGGTGCTTTTTTTTTTGTGATTAACATGAATCCACTTATTTCCTCTGAGATGAGAGATTTAGGAAACTAGCTGATAAGTGTTGTGGCTCTTTTTGTTGGAAGGTGCCCTGTGTTACACTAGGTGGGGGTGAAAGAGGTATTCCTACACTCCCAGGAGAAAGTTCAGCCTAGGCTACCTCACACCTTTTTTTGCATGAAGACAGAAGATTCTGCAAATACATGTTTCATCCAAGGTAATCAATTTGTGTGCATTTTTTAACCTAAAATGTTGGTGGAATTGGAATACTCAGCCTTATTTTGATTTTCTAATGAGTCTTTGCAAAAGGTCTTGGGCTATGTTTTCTGAAAAATTGTGTTTCTGTCTTTTTGCTACTGGCTTTTTATAACAAAGGCAGTATAATGTATCCTGTTTAATGTTATATTGACTTACCACACCAGACTGTCTGTTAAATGCAGCTAGAATGGAGTCATTACACCCTCTATTAAAGAAGTAACCTTCAATTATGTCTACAGAGCCTTGTTTTTCATACGACATAATAATTAATCTAAGAACACTAACCAGATTTATTTTGATTTAGTTCTACTATCAGAAAGAACTTATCTACCCAGAGCAAAAGCATTTGACCACCTATGAGATTTTTACTTTTTAAAGTCCAGCCTAAAATGTCTTTAAAGCATTTATTCTGTGAGACCCCTGCTTAAAAGCATATTACAGGGTGATTGTTGTAGTATTTCTCTTGAATGATGAACATTATTTGAAAAGACAGTGCATCTATGTCAAGTGCTGGTGTGCTCTCAGCATTTCTAATTTTTTGGGAAATAAAGTAATAGAAAACCTAGGCAGTATGTGTATGTTGGGGATGTATGAGAGGGGAAAAGGAAATTGGCTCATCCAAACCATTTTACATTACAAGTCTGAAGAATGACTCCTTCAAAACAATGGCTTCCTGAAGGCCATAAATCTTCCTGCTTTGGCACTTTGTCTTAATTGTTCTTAGCTCTGAGCTGTTCATTCAAAATATGTGCTCTTAACATTCAGTTGTGATGTTTAGCCCTCGAAAGAGAGAGGTGAGCACTTGTGTCAGCAGCCTGTGCTCAGCAGAGGTGGTCATGCTTTGGTGGTAGCCACAATTCACAAACCCAGGGCTGTTTGACAGCCCACCCAAGCAAGCTGTGCTCGTGCACTGTGTTCCTGGAAGTAGAGTGGCACTGAAGACAGAGAAGGAGGTTTATGGGACACTTTCCAGAGGTGGTCTTCAAAATAAATTAGATGATCTGGAAGTGTGCTCTTCTAATTAAAACTGTGACTGTTGCAAAAGCAATCAAATCCCAATTACTTGTGTAGATGTTTTTGTGCTTTGCACAGGAAAAGCACTGCAGGGAGATGTTTTGATGGTTCCACTAGAGAAGCAGCAGAACTTGTGCTAGAAAATGCCCTCAGGAACAGGAGAGCAGGGCTATGTTTGTACCACAACAGGCAACACAGTTGTCCCAAAAATGTGTGAAGGTATTTCAGGAATTGCACAATTTCTCGGTTGTAGGGAAAAAGTTATTACCCTGCCTGCCCGAGCTCTCCCCTCCTGCAATTACTGGGGTGTCAATAGTGTGTGTGGAGGGGTAGCCCTTTTCCTCTCCTTTGAAGTGATTTTTTCATCCTGTGGGTAGGGAAGAAGCAGTGCACCTCATTCACCAAGGCTGTGGACAGACAGGTCCCTTGGGTGATGCTCTTCCCTGTGCTGTTCTGCTCTGCCCAGGCAGAAGGCCTGGAAGTTCCACTTGGATAATTTCAGCTTCCCCTTGTTCATGCACTTCCATCCTTTCAAGCTATTTTGAGAGGGTGCAATCTATTGGGTTTTTTCCAATGTGTGAGAAGTGCTGAAATCAGGTGTAGGTTCTGTAATGCATAACTCAGGTCAGGAGTTTGTTATGGTGTAACAGTTAAGGCAATGGGTTCGGCAGGAGTTAAAAGAAAGTTAAAATGAACAGAACCAAATGAAGATATTTTACTATTCCAACTTTAGGCTGTAAACTATGTATAGTTTACAAAAACAAATATATCAGGTGAGAGAAGAATGCTCCTAAGCACAGCTGGTGAATAATTATCAGTTAGGAGTGTTATAATTTCCACAGTAATGCCAGGGACAATATTTCACTAAAGTGGACATAAATCTCCTGGCAGAACAATGGTTTTGTTTCTTGTCTTCTTCAGTAGAAATGAAATTGAACAAATGGCTTAATACACACTAAACAACCATATTTCAAGTTCAGACATTTGTACAGCAATCACATGTAATTATTGCTTATAGTATTGACTTTTTTGAAGGTCTTTTAGTGAGAGTTAACAGTCCTCTAGTATTGACCTACCTAAAATCTTTGGTTTAGATTCTCAGCTGCCATGCAGCAGCTGGTGTGCCATCTGAAATTCTACCTGCTTTTTTCACAGACCCTTTAGACTAATAGCAGAAAGGTCCCTAATTCTCAATTACATTGGCACTCCTTCTCGTGGTTTAAAGAGAAAGGGGGTGAGGAAGGCAGGGTATTTGGTGTTCTGAGCCTGTCTTCTTTTATCATTGAAAGCAGGGGTGTTTGAGCCCCCACCCTCTTGGGACTTCATTAATACTTCTCCCAGGTGAACTTAGCCCTACACAAACGGGTTCTTTGTATTTTGTCTAACCAGCTCTTTGTTCGGGCAGATATCCAGGGCAGTAGGGAAAAAGTCAATATTCTCTATTGAATCAGTGGCTTTTTCCTGTTATGTTTCAAAAAAGCATTTCAGAGACAAATTGGTTATAACCGGCCATAGAAATAAATTCATGGGTGTATGTGTGTGTGTGTCTATATATATATAACAAGGAAAAATACACTATTTACATTGAAAAATTTTCCTTGAAGAGGAGAAGTAGACATTAGGGTCATTGTTTCATAAAAAAAAAAAAAAACAACAAAACCAAAAACCAACAAACTAAAAACACCCAAAGCACACCAAAAAAGCTTCAAGAGCTTTGCCCAGATGGAATGGGCCTTGCACAGCTGAGCAATTGCAACTCTTATTTACAGTACCTGGTAAGATGAAAATAGCCAGAAGTTGCCCTCATGGCCCCTGACCTGACACCAGCATTTTTGCTGTGTGCATGTGGCTATGGATGAAGGGAGAAATGCAGAACTCTCTTAATCCAGGCTCATTTTCCAGAGGAGAGACATTTGCAGTGCGTTTGGAAGCATCTGTACCTGGGAAGTGCTGCTGGCAGAATTCTCACTGCGTGTTTTGCAGGATGCCTGGGTCTGCCCACAGCAGCTCTGTGTGCTGCAGGAGCTTTCCTGCTCCCCAGAACCACTGTGTGGACTTGGTGTTCTAAAGCCTCAAGTGGCTCAATTCTGTTCAGCTTTCCTCTTGCTGATAATTAATGTCCCAAAGAGCCTTGTACTGATACAACTTCTGGAGAGAGACTGAAAACAGACTGCTTTAATATGAGCTTCTCTCAGGGCTTGCAAGCACAGGTACTCTACCACACAAAACTGTCTGATGCCATTGTGTCTCCTGTCACAGTGAGATCTGAGAATCTGTGGGGTCAGTAGAGTTATTCTCCCAAAACAGAAGGTAGAGAAGTGCCCCTGTCCTCATTCTGACAGTGTGGCTTTCAAGTGTGGGAGTCACATCCAGTTTCATCCAAATATTTCAATGCCTAGTTAAGGACAGAAAAATAATATGTTTGGGCCTGGAGGAGGTCTTACAGATTATCTGGTTTCAACTCTCTTGCAGTATACAGGGACATCTTCCACTGGACCAGGTCTCTCAAAATCCTGTACAGCTTGGCCTTGGGCACTTGGGATCCACAGCTTCTGGGGCAATCTGTATGACAGGGTGTCATTGTCTGCAGAGCAACCTGTATGACAATGAATACAGCTGTTTAATTATGAGACTAGCAACCTAACTGCCAGACCAGACTTCTATCTCTAAACCAGTTCATAAGTGATTGTTTCATCATATGAGTGTTGCAGTGAGGTTCTTCTTCCTCAATGCAGATACTTTTCTAAATAAATTTGTTTCCCCCTGGTAAACTTTTGTCTTTTGAAGTCATGAAAGCAGAAGGATGAAAAAAGTGCAATTCCTAGGCTAATTTTAATTTCTGAGTTTGAATAGACTAAACTCCTCCTGGGAAGGCCTTCTGCACTTGAGGACAGCAAATTTTTAAAATATTTTTTCTTTCCCCCCGTGGAGAGAACGTGCAACAACCTTCGTAGACAACCACCACACTTTACTGTGCAAATCCAGCACTGAACAGTGGCATGTCCTTTTCAAAAGAAAGAAGAGGAGGAAAAATAAATTTTAAAAATCCCCAAACAACTTGCTTTTACATCATCTCACCAGAATGTAAACTAAAGTGAATCTTTGATGTTACATGCACAGATGTTGTAGCTGACACATCTCATGGCAGGCACCAAGCAAGAAGTGACGGAATGGCAGGAAGTTGAGGAGACCACAAACATCCAACACTACAGGGATGGCCTGGAGCAGCAACCTACACAAACACAACAGTCCAACTTCATTGTTAAAGCAGTGCTTTCCAAGGTACAACAGAAAGTTGGTGCTGTACTTGGGATTCTGGTTTTCAGCTGTGGTTATTGACACTAAAGAAAGATTTGGGAACAGAAGTCAATGTGTAGGCACCTTCCAAAAGAGAGGTGCATTTATTGCAGTCTGTCTGCATGCAATATGTTGTGATATCTGGATGCTTGTTAAAGAGTTACAGATTTTTGGATAATCAAAGAGTTAACATATGACAGCTGTTTGCCCATGGATTAAACCATATTTTATCAGCTAGACAGATACTCCTATTTCATAAATTATTATGCTTCTGTTCTTGGAGTATCAGTGAACAGGGAGGATGTCTTCCTCCTGTCACACAAATAAACTCTTGCAAGAATTATTTTGAAGGATATTTAAAATTAATCACAGACTTCTGACTCCATATATTTTTTTTGCTCAGTCTTAACATGGAGTTTAAATCCTTTTAGTTAGTTCTCATCAGTTGCATTCATATTTCAGGTCTGGGATTTGAATGAGCAGTGTTATAGAATCAACAGCATTGTAAAGGGGTCAAAGTAGGAAGCTACATATAAATTTAAAGGGCAGTGTTGCATGAGAAATAAAGAAACTGTGAATGTCTGTATTGAGTAAAATGCCCCAAAAAGAGCTAACAAACCAACAATACCCAACACCACTCCTTTATGGGCTAGTAGAGTTTGGATTTTCTCTTGCTGCAA
The DNA here is from genome assembly GCA_013397295.1 of Polioptila caerulea. Taxonomy (NCBI): domain Eukaryota; kingdom Metazoa; phylum Chordata; class Aves; order Passeriformes; family Certhiidae; genus Polioptila; species Polioptila caerulea. Next base: position 967,673 of record VYXF01011009.1, read on the forward strand.
AATGACTGCATGTGTTTGCACAGTCATCACATGAAAACGTGTTTCATCTTTATGTTGTTCATTTAATTCCCGTTTTAAATCCCGAGTGGCTTTGGGAGCAGAAGCTTGTACCACGTTAGCAGCATTATTCCATCCTCTGAGCAGCTTCTGGGGGCAATGCTTGGGCTTACCAGCTTAAAATTCTTTATTGCACTCACTGATGCAGCAAACACCAGTGGAAAAGCCTGGCTGGAGCAAATTCATTTCAAATGCAATAATAATGCTCACAGGTGATTTTTATTTTTTCTCCTGTTCCTCTCTCCATTACCTCTTTGTTTCCCTCTGTACTGCTGAGATCAGATGCATAAAGAAAATCCAGTGTTGGAGCCATGCAAAGAGAAGTTGTTCTATATGATGTATGTAGTAAGGTTCTATTGAGAGCACCCATAACACTCCTATCATTGTCCTGATTCTGCTCCTTTAGCTTTTGGTGGGTTTGGTGTTGACAATTGATTGTTCTAATTTCTCTGGACCTTTTATTTAAAGTTCAAGATGGTAGGAGAATGTCCAATGTGTTTGGACCTAAGTATTACAAGAATGTGTATAAAAAGATCTGTGCAATCTGTCACGAAATGTAGCACAATAGCTGTTAAATGTTCCCAGTTTATCACCAATATTAGTATCCCTGTGTGAAAGAATATGTTTTATGTCTGTACTGCTGGGAGTGTTCCCAGTGGGGAGTTGGAAGGGACGTGCTTGGGACAATGCACTGTTTCTAATCAGCTGTGCAAGGGTTGGTGAATGGCAGCAGATTTATCAGCTGAAATTATTCTCTTCAAGTAGTTTTTTATTGTAATACCAGGAAACTAGTCTCCTTTTTTTAAGTGATTTATTGAAATCATCTGGCTATACTCTACCTAATAAAACGTAGTCTATGGCTGCTGGACTTCCTGCAGGAAAGAAGAATTAATCAGATATGCACAGGCACTATAAAGCAGAATGGAAGTTCTATCAGTTGCTGCAGCATAATGGAAAATAAGCAGGATCCAGGCTCAGTGGGTGTCAGAGGGTTTAAGCACAGGGCAGGCCACAGGAGCCATTTCCATTTTCCCCAGCTGAAGATGGCGTGTTAGCGTTGCAGTCGCTCGTGTGCTTGGGACAAACCAAACAGGAGCACTGGTGCAAACGTTTTAGGAGTTATTTTCCTTCCCTTTCAATCAGCAGAAGCAAAGTTTGGAAGCTGCTCTGGGTGGAAACCATTCCACATGAGAGACTTGAACACGAACAGCCCAATGTCAGCTCTTTAAGGAGAGCCTCCTGCTTGGTCATCAACGGGCTCACCAGCGATGTGCAGGTTGAGCCATCTGCCATGGTGGTGAGAGCTCTCTTTCTAGAGCCACTCACATGATGTAGGTACAAACTAAGAAAAACCTTGCTTCTTGTTTGCCCTGCATAAGCTGTTGCAGTTGTCTCGTACTGTAATATTTAACAGCTCACTAATCATGCACTAAGTGACATGGCTAATACAGTCACTACGTGCTTATCCAAGGGCAAATATGTACTGTTTTGATTTTAGGGAGAGTTTTTTTTCCTCTGAAATTTTTTCTTCTGTCTCTTGCAGAAAAGAGACCTGGTTAAAAATGCCTTCATTTTCCCTAAGAGAATTTCTTTCCAATCTATAAGTAGGAAAGTCAGTAAAATACATTTATCCATGTTTTTATGCAGATTATTTCTTTCCTTACCCCATGAAGAGAGCTGGAGGGAAACTATTAGTTTTTCCATGAGCCAGCAAATTAATTGTAAAAAATATGGGCTTGGTCTATATGAGTATTCTCCTCTCCCTGTTACCTGGTGGATCAAGTGAAAATCCTTACAAGATGGAAAGAAATTACCAAGAAGACCAAAATGATGAAGACTGTGAGACCATGAGGAGACCAGGCTGCAAGGCAGACTGATATGGGAAAATGTAGCGTCTGGCAGCAAGATAACAGGACTTGTGGTGTCTGTGGCTAGATTGGTTTTGATGAATGACCAGCTTAGTTGTGTTGCCTCTGTGACTCACTTCTTAGTTATCTGAGAAGCCCGAGGTCCCAGCTAAACTGAGCTTGCTATTTTACACTCAGCAGTTTTCTCTCTCCTGCTGTGAATTCATGGCTGGAAAGAGCTTGAATTATCTCTGTCCAGGCTAAAATTTTTGTTTGCTAGGCTTGTTTTATATCAAAAAAATATTTTTCTTGTTTCAAAGAAAATAATTTCCAAAAGCCTTCTGGAGAAAAAAGAGACGTTTCTCACCATGCGTTGTTTGGAATACTATTGATATAGTATGTACAAATTCTACACTAGAATCCTTATGTCAGGCCCTTTTTCATGGATTGAGAATACATGAATTCTGGGCACATCTTTGTAGATTTTGTGGTGCAGTTGACTCTAGTAGCATGTAGGATTATACAGGATTTGAGCTGTTAAGTGGTTGATCCGGGAAGTGGCATGGCAGAAGAGGAAAGCTGGTCCCTCAGGCAGGAGAGATATCCTTTCTTATCTCTATTTATTGAAGGTGGGTCTGACTTTAAACATGCAGGAGTCTAGTGAGCCCTCAGGATGAGGATGTGAAATAACTTGTAGCTAAGCCTGTTCTTTCCCCAGTTTTTGTTCATTAGTTCCAGCTCCCACATTGTTTTTTTGCCTGAAAAGCTCCTGTTATACTGTTGTAAAGTTCAGGGTGGGTGGCTTCAGAAAGCAATGCCTGTCTGGTCTCAAGTCAGACAGGATTGTGGGGAAGTGGTAGTAAATGTTTGAGATCCTAGGTATAACTGCTATCCTCGCTATTCTTTTAAGTGTTGGTGAATAACACAAATCCAACGAAAATGTGTCATACAACCAAGGAATATCCTGCAACACGTTTTCAACCATTGAACCCAATACTTGAAAACTGTTGGTATTTCATTGTTTCTCTTGGGAGTTGTACAACAAAGTGTTCTCCACTGGAATACCTGGAATAAGTTGGTGGATAGGGTTGCTCTGAGGAGGCAGTCACCACCCCCAGGGCGAGCTGCCCTCCAGAGCAGTGGAGCTGCTGCCTGGGGCATGGTGACCAGAAGGTGCTGGGCTGGCCCCTGTGCAGCTGGCAGTGCTCCAATCCCCTCCTCCCCTTCAAGGGATAGGGGACTTTTAGGGGGATGCCATCCATGTACATGGCAGGATCAGCTGGCAGTGAACAGATCCCATCCCCCTGCTGCCCTGGGAACCTGTGTTACACGAGGATGGTGAAGAGTCACCTTTACTTCCTCTGCCCGAGTTTTGCACCACCCTGACCTTCACCTCTGCCCCAGCTTTACTTCATGAGCTTGTTTTGTCCTCTTTGACATTTTCCCAAGTACCTTTTAATTGATTCTGCCGCCTTCTCTTCTTCAGTCTCCTGGCTACTGTTCATCTATTCTTCATGTACAAACAGAAATAAACAGTGGAAAAGTGGTACAACTCCAGGTCAGAGCTGTTAATGCCTTCACTTCATCTTCAAAGGCTTCAGCTCTCGGGACAAGGAGCTGCTAGTCATGCTTACCTTGAAGTGCCTTTGGCACCAAGGCACACGTTTTTGTCTACTGGCCAGGATTCTAGGTTTTCACCCTTGGGTTCAAAGGCAGGGGGGGATGTTACCTCCAGAGCCACTCACCACTTGGAAATTATTTAAAGAGAATCATTTTCCCTCTGTGCAAGATCTTTGTTGCTAGAATGAAATAATCAACTTTGTCTGGGTTTATTCTGTGTTCCAAGAAGAGGGTAGTTGGGTGTTGTATGCACATTTGGGGAGAGGCCATTCTCTTTGTTGTTTCAAGAGGGTAATTACAATCATAGCTTATAAATCATTGGGGAGGTATAGGGCTGTCCCCTCCTAAGCAGTTTTTTGTATATGAGTGATGATTATTTGCTTCCTGATGGTGTAGCTGTATCTGGTCCGAATCCATTTGGATTTCATACTCCTCTGATCCTGATTTGCCCCTCTGAGGCTGCCAGACACATCCAGGGAAGCATGTGAGATCTGACCTCTAGCAGAGGCCCTGCAATTGTTGTTTCTTACTCCTTAATCCCATTCCCAAACTGTGGTACTGTTAAGGCAAAGTTTACCACCTGAACTACCTCAGCAGGACAGAGGACAGCTGTGCTGGAGTGAAATTTATCCTGGGGAAGGATATTTCAGTCAGTTTGTTAAAGTGGCAGTGATATTGTGAGGGGAGTTACAAGGCTGTAGTCAAAACACAGTGGCTTAAGAGCTGTATTAATAGAACCATTGACATTTCAAGAATTAGACATAATATCACTCAAATTTGAACTTGAGATCTGGGAGCAAGCTGGTGAAGATTGGTTCTAGTTGTGAAATATCTGCAGCTGTTATAGAGTATAAATAAAAGGGGTTGACTCTGCAATGCTAAATGATGGTTGCTTACAGAAAGGAGGTAGCACCAAGGGAAAAGCTGAACTGTTTTTGTTTGCAATACTTCCTCCCTTTACAAACAGAGGAAGCAGTGGCTTTGGAATTAAAAATCTTAGTGCAACAACAATGCTACCTACATTTTTGGCTGGGAAAATAATTTATTGCTCCCTGTGAAACTTGCAGAGAACGCAACCTTGAGCCAGGTTTTGTTAAACTCACCAGTTCCAGGACTGGGTAAGTCTTCCCTCTGGCTCTGGGCTCCCACTGAGTAGTTCCCACCTCTGACCTTCAGGCTCATGTTCCCATCCCACGTTCCTAATCTATTTGGCTACAAAGCTCTCTTTGGCTAAAATTGTTCTGAATTTCACTGAATTATCAAAAAAAGAATGAAAGGAATCCTGGAGAGTATTGGTTAGAATACTCACCTGGAAGTGAGATACTGGAATCCAAGCCAGTAGAAATTACATGGTATTGTTTAAATGCACATTAAATACATAGTTTAGGCTGTAGGTTAGATCCTGCTGTAACATCAAGGTAACCAAGTACTTCGGTACATTTCTGTATCTAAATAGATGTTTATCTATCTAAATCTGGTATGGTCCTAGTGAGATTCTTCCAAAGGATACAGGACACTTGAAACACCAGCTGTGTATGGGCATTTTGAGATATTTTCTTTACCTTTGCACACCTGGATTTTTCTTGCATTTGTGTGCAATCCAGGAAGGAAACATTTCCATGGGGAGAGCTAGTACATTCAAGGAAATATTTAAGGAAAAAAACTAAAAAAACAACAGAGAAAACAAAAACAACAAACTGCTACAGTGCAGAAAAATGTTGCATGTTTCTAGATGTCAGGAAGAGAGCAGGGGAGTACACACCCTAAAAACACTTGTATTTGTTAGGTGCACACTACAGTGAGAATGCAATGTTCAAACAATTCTGGTAGTTTTGTTGTAGATTCAAATATCCTGGATCTTTAGAAAGTGTGGCATATTAAAGTGAGCTGGTAATTATCCTCCAAGTATCCCCCAGTGCTCCAAGCAGCACAGGAGCAGGCCTTGCTTTTCCATGCACAGCCTATGCCTCTCAACATGATCCCGTGGGCTGAGCTTTGCTGTGGTTATGGTACATCTCCATTGTCAGTAAGTAGTGGAAACTGGAGACAGATAAATCTTTCCTTAAAATACATAGCAAGCATGAGAGAAATGGAGCTAGATGAGCAATTTGTAAGCTGTTACTGTAACTTCATATCCACTGAGTTAGAGGATGGAAAAAGAAAAGGTGTTTTGGGGCACATTGAGATCATGGTTATGTTGTAACTATAGTTCATCAGCCAATTCTGATCTATCAAATAATGTTGCTCTTCCCAAAATAACACTTTTTTTTTTTTTTTTCCTCTCTTTTTCTGTCTCCAGTTTTGTCATTTTGCCAAGGGGAGATCCTTGTTTTTGTGCCCCATACACCTCCTGCCAATGGCTACCACAGCCTTCTGGTTTGGGGTGAAGGTTTCTCTCAGGATGGGCTCCCAGAGAGTCAGATATAGGTACCTCATCTCCTGCTGCCCTGGCTTGGGGTGATATTCTTGTGGCTGGATTAGAAAACTCACTAGGTACCTAATGATGCCTAAAAGAGAGCTTTTGGGACACACTGCATCTTTCAAAATTGGTTTATTTGCATGTGTGACTGGAAGGGAACCAAGTTCCTCTCAAAAAAAAAGCAGAGCAAAACAAAATCCCACTTAACCTCTGAGGTAAGATCTAGCTCCTTGACTTTAAGCAGAAAAAAGAAAAGTTTTATATAAATACATCCTGAACTTCACTCAAACTTGTTTACCATTAAAACTTATCTCTAAGCTTGCAATTGCAGAATTTGATGTTGTAAGCATGGTAGAGCCACATAGCTGGTACTTGAAAGCAATTTACAGTACTGAGAATCTAATAAAGGTAGCTGACAGGATAATTGCCAAATTATAGGAATGCGTTGCCACCACTCGCACACAAATGCTCTTTAATTATTTTTTGGCATCTGAGGAAAGAAAGAAGAGTGCTGAGTTAACAGGCAGCATATAATCCATCTGTGTTTGTTTTGGTGCATCCTGAATTTGTGGAAGACACTGAAATGAGATGTTGTCTGGGGTACAATGACCTCTGTGTGCAGGAAAAAATTGCCACTTGCTAAACCAACAGTGTAAAACAAGAGAGTTGCTTGTCTTTGGATTATGACCTGGTCACCTAAAGCATGTGGGAAAAATGTGTTCAGATAAAGGCTACAAAATTGTTAACACTTTGAATTACGTTTAGATTACAGAGCTTTATACAACTAGCAGTCTCCATGTTATTGAAAACCTTATCAGCTGCCATTCAGTGAATGCCCTCGCTAATAAAGTGCTCTGTGGAATTTGTGCATGTGTTTGTGCCTGGTGTTTGTCCAGCCACATCTTGGGGATTTCCTTCTGAGGCATCCATCTGATCCTAATCCCAGACAACAATAGCCTTTTTATTCCATTATAGTCTATCACACAGTAATTAAAGAAATTATTTCCATGCTATTGTCATTACTGTCTGTGTATGCATCACAGAAGAAAATAGGAAAAATATTTCTTGTTAAGACAGTCATCTGTGGCATTATTCAGCCACTTGTCTGTTATGATTTCTCGATCCATTTAGAAAATGACATCAAATTACAATGATATGGAACTCTCTAATAGCATCATTGTCTGATTTCATTCTTTCAGTTTTTTTTTTAATTAAGTCAGGAGCCTATTCTATGAGGGGTAAATTATCTTCATTTATAATACTCCATTCAAAGCTTGCTGCTTCAGATAGTAGAAACAAAAGGCTTAATGAAAACTGACATAAACTAGAATAGGAAATCTTGGCCAGGCATTTCTTATGGATAGGACAGATAAACAGATCATTCTCCATGTGAAATACAGCTCACTGGCAGCACAGAATACCAGGATGATGTGAGCATACACCTCTCACTGATTGTGTTCAGCCTCAAAGTACTCTGTGGAAGCAAATGTGAAACCCTGCTTTGGAGGTTTGGCTCTGCAGAAGCCCTGCATAGGCTGGGGGTCAGTGCCAGGATTCAGCACTGTCACTTTGGTGTGCTGGGGAAGGAAATGCAGCAAGAACAGTGGGAAGGCATGGAGAGGAGCCTGGAGGAGAGGGAGTTCACATTGTGACTGTGCCATGAGCAGCAGAGCACGTTTTCCTTATCTGTAGGGAAAGGTTGAGAGCCTGAACACGTGGGGCTGGAGACACCCGGCACAGCCTTGCTGGATATTTTCTCATACCAGACACAACCAAGTTCTTAGGGAGAATAAAAGAGGGAACCCTCTCCAATAGGTGCACAGAGCAGGGAACTGATGACAGGTAGTAGATATCAGCTCACTGAGAGCTGGTTGGAAATCCTTTCCTTTCAGAATCCAAAAGCTTGGACTGTTTCACGGGCCAAATCTATTAATCTAGATTCCAGAGTGAAATCTTCCAAAAAAAATAAAGGCTTGTCCTAAGGAGTTATTTGAAAGCCCTGATTTTGTCTTATGAGGATGGAAGTATGCTTGGAAACAATTATTGGGTGATGGTTATTGTTCAGTGCCAGTCAAGAGGCTGCACCTCTTTTTGTTGTTTGGTTTTTGGTTTTTTTTTTCCCAACCTTCAGGGTTTTTTGTTTGGTTTGTTGCTTTTTTTTCCTCTTCAGAACTTCTTGGGGTTTTTTCCAGCAATGCAAGGAAATCCCTTCTTTAGTCACCAGGATCATGCTCTTTAAAGATATGAAGAATTTGAGATAGACAAAAAAAATATATAAGTAGGATTTAATGTAGTTGCAATACCTGGAAGAAAATTAAAAGCTGTTCAGAGGATTTGTGTTCACCACCCCAGCAGCTGGTAACTCCTGGAGCCAGCACAGCCTTCAAGCAACTCTGCTACCAACCTGTTTTCCCTGGGACAAGCTCCCAGCAGCTGCCCTCACTGGGCATGCAGATCCACTGCTTTGGCTACCTGAGTGCAGATATTCCTACCCCACAGAAGTTGCCTGACTTGGTATGGGCACGACAGCACTGGAGTGAAACAGCTGGATCAGCTTGGAGTGCTCAGGGGACAGGGAACCACTCAGCCTCGTCCCAGGTGAGGTTACCACAAACATCACACTCCATACAAGGAAGCTCTCGATGACAATGGGACTGTTTTGGCTAAAAGTATTTCTTTTTGAAGCTTTGGACCTTCCAATCAGGTTTTCTATTTGTTGTCTGGCTCAGGCCTGTGGTTACAGCTGCAGACATCACCTCTCTTCTTGTTAGCTGCTCGTGCTCAGCCGTGTCTCTGATCTGACCTCCCTGGTTCCAGCATGTGGTGCCATTGCAAGTTAATTGGCTACCAAGGTACTTTTCCTGGGTAGGAATTTTGAGACCAGCTTCCTACTCAGTTTTGCTATTTCCTACTCAAATCCAATTTTTCCTGCCAGTGTTGGCATAAAGGGGAAATCTTCCTCCATGTGTTTGTCAAAATCAGAGCAAAGTCTACAGCTCTCAAAGCAGCATACATCTTTTGGGGGGATGGTGAAGGGATATTTTCAAAAATCTAAAAAAAAAAAATCTAATTTTGAAAAATCTCAAGCACAGAATAGCTCATCCTTACATTTTGTGCTCAAAAATGCATGTCTGAGGCATGTAAGCTGGTTTTCCAACAGTATTGATCCTTTAGGGTACTTAAACGTGTGCTTTCCATGGGCACCAATACATAATGAATAAAATAACTGCAGAAGCTTTACCAGAACACGGGTACTGAAGTGGTCTTGTCTTCTGTGATCTATTTGGTTTGCAGGTTCATCAGACTGGCCTGTACTTTGGTTGATGAAGAACACTAAAAGCATGTTATCACCCTTAAAAAGAACTCAGTCCTATCCATTTTCTTTATTTCTTTGCATTTTTAGTCAATTAAAAACTGGGGAAGACAAATATCCTTTGTGTGCAAAAATTTCTGGGAGGTGGCAACATACAAAAAAATCTTCATTTACTTTAAAGATCTCTTATTTCTCCCTACACAGGATTTCTACTTTCAGAAATCCTCCAAGTATATTTTCATTTATGCTTTCAATATTCCATACTCGTAATCAAATTTTGTTTGAATTTTTCTTTCTCTTTTTAAATAAGAAATAGATTAAATCAACAGGGTATGTTTGCACTCGACAATTTTGTCTATCGCTAGTTTTAAACAACTTTCCAAATATAAATTATTTCTCATTACGTTTTTCTTATCTAACTCTGAATTAGGCGTCTCTGAATTAGGTTTCACCTCTGTGCAATTAAGAATTTAAAAACAGTTTAATAAGATCTAAATAGGTGCTTAAAACTATGGGTGTAAGCAAATGTTTCTCTCAGGTGTAAACAACTGGGAGTACAAAATTATGTTGTTTTCTGAAGGGTTTTGCCTGGGTCATTTTATTCAAGCACTGCAGTGGTCCTGAGGTCTTTAACATCCCTAGAGCATGTAAAGTTAACGTTGGATAAGTGGTTGTGGCATCTGGACTTGGATTTCAGGAATATATTTTGTAAATGTAAATATTGTCTCTCATTAGTATGCTCCAATATTTGCTTACAATGTTGTTTGTGTGAATTTCCTAGCAGAGAGATTTGCAAACAAATTATAGCTGTGGAACAGCAAAACTGAATCAAACTCATTTGCAGGATAGAAAAATCAAAGTACACGAGGTACTACAGACAGCAGCCACTCAGTTTTTAGTGACAGCATTTGCATTTGTGATTAACACACTTGTGATTAAAAAAGCCCATCACAGCAGCACAGTGAGAGCTGGGCAAGGGTCCCTCCTTGTCTTCAAGAAAAGAGCAAGTATGAAGATTCCCTTCCTCTCAACATTTATTTTTCTATTTACCACTCATGATACTTTCAGTAGTTACACTGCTAGCAGGTAGTGGAAGAACTGATAAAAGCTGTTTCTTAACGATTTCTGTTTTGCTGTAACTAATTGACATAAATATTTATGCTGTAGTTATCAGTAAAATATATTTTTCTGTAAGTACTAATAACAAACCAATCCTTTAATTATGATATAGAACAGCTGGTGGCATTCACAGAAACATTTCCTTTTGACAGATAACAGCACTGTTCCCTGTTCTCTGAGTTTTCACTTGGAAAGAAGTGAAAGAAACAGGAAAATAGGAAGGGAGTTTTAATATTGCATTCTACATGCACATTAACTCCCACATTGTTTTCTGTCCAAGATTATAAACAATGTTCATTTGAGAGGCTTTAGATTTATTCCTATTTTAAACACTGTAGGGAATGATTAAAGATACTGAGCATTAATCTTGTGAGGGTACATCAGAGGCACTTCCAGCTTGTGCCCCACGAGCTCAACCCTGTGCAGGCAGCAAAGTCTGTAACCTTTCTGCTGCTCCTAGATCATCTGGTAAAATTTTCATCAAATACTCAGCCCTTTTTGATGTCTGCCTATGTGATATTTGTCAAGAGCTGGAAAGATCAATTGGTGCTGGATAACTACTGTTTGGACCCAAAAGGCATTCAATAGCTCTGTCACAATCCCTAGAAACTGCCCAGGGATTCTTTACCAGTAGTTAATGAATGTGCTTTAGTGATGAGAACAAAACAAAGTCAGAGTGAGCTGAGCTCTTCCTGATGGTTTGTAAATCCTAAATACAAGATGGATTCTGCTCTTAACTTCATCCAGCAGTTTATAAGTTGATATGAGAATGAGGGTGATAGGAAGATATGGCTTAAGGTCAGCTGTTGTCTCATGGTTTTTGAGAAAAAGCAGACTGAAATTCAAAGCATCTGTTGCAAAACTAAATGAATTCTAGTTGAAATTTATTTCTAGAAAAGTTGTCCGTTGGGACATTCCTACAGTAAGTTGAATATTTATTTCTGCTGTGAGACATAATTGCATCTGCTGTGTGTTTTTGATTTCTGAACGTCTGGGGGCCAAATCTCAGTTGCTCTAAATGGGTAAAGCTGTTCTCCCTGGTTTTGTTGTGGAAAATTCTGCTTGAGATATCAAGCTGTGGGAAAGTTGTTTTGTTTTGGTTTTTTGTGAGGAGGTGACTTTGGATAGGTTCATTTTTTGATGGGTTTTGGGTCTTTTTTCCTTGTGGAGATAGGGTTAAACTACAAATAGAATAATTGCAGAAATGTTGATCTCCTGTGTGTGGTAAAAAGCCTAATTGAAATAGTTACCTTATTAAAAAAAAAAAAAAAATGGACTGTTCTAGTAAAAGTCATTCTTCTGTTTTGCTCAAGTTTTTATTCCCTATGAGCACAATAATATGTCATTAACAACCTAAATATTTTCATTCAAAAATATTGAATGAAAATATCATACTCCCATTTCTCCTAGTTGGGAGTATGAAACTTCATCCTTTCATCCATTATGGGGAGGAACATAAACTCTTCCCCTGGCTGGTTTCCAGTGGCAGAGGTTTGAGGCTTGGGAGATCTTTTGAGGGCGTTTTGGAGTTTTGTGTTGTTGGGTTTGCTGGTTGGTTGGGCTTTTTTGGTAAGAAAATATTTTATTTTTAACATCTCTAGCTTTGACATGTTTTTAAACAAATTCCAACACATAGTAAGGTTTTTCTTGCTCAGTAATCATTTTGCCCTTGAGAGAGGTTTATAGATGATCTCCCAAAACATCTCCCCAAAGCTTCTCCAGTGTCATTTATTGCACATTTAGGAAGGTTTTGATGGAAACAGGGCCATGCAGGCAGAGTAGGTACACATCCCTTTACATCCCCCATTGCTGATGGCACATGGTCTATGGATCTCAACATGAAAATCATGAGATACTTTTATAATGTTATCATTTTAATACAGAGGTTTGGGAGTTTTTTTCATGATTTTCAGCTGTTGTTTCTTAGCTTTTTGTCTGGCTACTTTGTGCATGAAATAATTCATGTGGTTTGGACATCTATTCAGGAGAAGGGTTTAAGTTCAACTTTTAAACTGTTTAGTTTGTGTATGAGAAATTTTTTCCCATTCGCTTTACTTTGGACTATTAGCCATAGCTGTATCTGGGCCAAGATTTTTCACGAAGCATCAAGAATTTACTGAGTACATATGTTCATTCTGTTTCCCCCTTGAGACTACCTTTCTCCTGCAATCCAGCCTGGAAAAGAAACTACCCACTGCAACAGCCTTGACACTTTGCACGACACTTCCTATCCTTCATGCACTCCTCCTCTTGGGTTTTTCAGGAAACCACTGGAGCAGCATACAAAACTGCAAATAAAATGTAAATTTACTGTTATACTACTCTTGGATAAAAATCACAATTTAAAAAAATAAGTATAACTATTGGACATGTGCCAGAAGACAGAACAGATTAACAACTTAGTTGATATGCAGAAATCTTTCCTGCTTTGTTAGCATCGAAACCATGTGCTAGTCTGTGCTTTAGGACTTGAAAACAAATTTCTAATCACAGAAGGTCAAAACTGGTAGCAGGGTGCTCAAATCTCTTGCTTTGAGCTGTGGACCTGCTTCATGTTGATTTTTACTTTTTTTTCACCAGACAAACTCAACAAGTTTTGATTTTCAACAGAAGATGGGTGACTCAGGAAGAATAGTCCTCATCCCCTTGATTTTTCTGACTTCATCCTCCAAAATCTTGTCCTTTCCTACTAAGTTTCCCAGGAAAAGCAGGTTTGCAACAGAGCCAGTTTTATTATTTACGCTACTTTAGATTGCCCAGCTTGAAGCAGATTTTTCAGCAAGGGTGAAGGGCTCTAGCTGCTCAGATCTTTTAAGAAGCCTTAAACTTGAGAACCAAAAATCCTGTAGGCAATTTATGCATCACACCTGAAACTCTAGGCAGTTGTTTAGTTATATGAATTCTCACCAGATTCTTGTTTCTGTTCAAGCTGTGTGTGACTGTAGCAGAGGGGCAGAAACTCTGCCACAGTCCTGCATAGCCATTCTTCTGGGTCCTCACACAGTGGGGTTTGCACAGCTCTTGGTTGCCATCAGCTCCCTCTTTCCAAAGTAAAAACTGTGCAAGTTTCTCTGCCTGTTTTATGTTAGTGTTAGCAGAAAGGAGGTTGCTCCAGAATGTGGACATGAAGCAACAGTTTTCATGGGTTTGGGTTTTATCTTAGTTGGCTAAAGTGAATTAGAGTTGGCAGAAGTGAACTTTATCTCTGAAATCAACAGGATCACTTTTTCTGTAGCTGTTGTCTGTTGGAGATCCTTTGCCCTGGATCTCCAAGGGCTCTTTTGTTTTGATTCCCAGTCACTGATCTTGACCAGCCAAGGACTGAGATGGACAGGTCAGAGTCACCAGAGTAGTTTTACCTTCTCCTTTGACTGATTGCCAGGCAGGACACAGATGTTTTCAGGTTCTCCTACTTGTTGATATCAGGACATCAGTTTGTAGTATTTGCAGGCAAATTCTCCTCATGTTCATGACTGCAAATGCTACATAAGCATTATGTATGATAGAATGTAAGAATGTGACAGATAAAGTAGAATAAGTAACTGCACTTTGCAAAGTTCATATTTGGTATTCAGCTTGCAGCAAGAATAAGAAATTGGATGGTTTAGCCCACTATTTTTTGAGGACTATCACTAACAGTGATAAAAATGACAAGATGACAAGACCACATGTGCACATAAGGCAGAAAAAATAAAAGCATGGGATAATTCAATCCGTAGATTTAATTTTCATGCTCTTGCAATCTCTAAGGATGTACATGACTGACAACTCTAATAGCAAAAATCTGGATCTGAGGGTCTTCCTTCACTGACCCAGCAAACCTTTGCCAAGTCATGATGGCTGCCTGATGCACAGCCTGAGTGTCAGCTGAAGAAAGAGAAACACCTGGGATTCAAGAGCTGAAAAAGACATTTAGAAAGGAAATACAAGATGAAGTGTAAGAAGGTCATAGGCAAAGAGCAAAGACTGGAGTAACTAAAACTAATGGTATGGACGTTGCTGGAGATGAGACTGCTCCTGCTTCATGGATCATATGGATTTCCAGCCTTGGTTTTGTCACTGGCAGCACCATGCTGTTGTGGTATTACTAGTTTGAGAGCAGATCTTCTCCAAATGCCCATCATGAGGCAATGCTCAGGGCAATGGGCAGTTCTCTTCCTCTGAAAAGAGTATCAGCTACACTTGGGTGTAAGAGAGGTGAAGGATGCACCAGGGAGTAGAGGGCTGCAAAGAGAGGCTCTGCTACCAACTGGGAATGCCACAGGGCTCATCTGCAGATGTGAGCTCCTATTTAATGTGATTTCCATCAAATCTTTAATCGAGCTCATGACCAGCCTTCTTATGTCACTTTTATCTGGATCTCTCTCGTCTCACCCCATAAAAAGTGGGTTTTATGAAGATGTGGAGTAGCCTACTGCACAAATGACACATCACCTCCTGAAATCTAATAGAGCTGTCATCCTCATGCTGCTGTTGTATCTGTTAAAGCCATCAGCTGAACATCTGTCCCTCTGTATTTTATACATTACAAACCACTTTGCCAACTGCCTCCACCCAGCCAGGTTGCCGGAAACACTGCATTTTAAATGCTTTTAGAGTGGGAGGAAAGAGGGAGTGTTTTTTTCATTTTTCAGTCAGCTGCATCTGATAAAAGAGCACTTTGTAGTGCTGGGTAACCCCAAACATGTAAAAGCTGGTTTGCAAGCCATGCTGCAGTATTATAAAAAGAACTGGAGCTCTTCAAAACTCATTCGATCGGAATCACATTGGACCCAAATTTGGCAAGAAAACCACCTAATTTCAGTGCTGAAATCTGTAACAAACTGGAAGTAATTCTCCATTAGGATGGAGTTCATATAAATCAAGGCTCCTGCTTCCAAAACTGAATTACCCACAACAGCACAAGCTATTGTTGCTTTTAGGAGCAGACATCCAAACCCAAGCATGTCCAGTTCCAGGTGTTCAATGTTGTAATGGGAGCCAGGGTTTTTCGAGGTACTTGAATAAGTTAAACAGCATATTGAGCTCTCCTGAAAAAATCTGGTCTCCTTTTGGAAGAGATTTTAACTCTTTCAAAAAAAAAAAAAAAAAATCTGACCTGCTTTTTCTGATTCTGAATATTTTTAGAAATATTCTAGATTTCTATAGAGATATTCTAATTTTCTGGCAGGATCTTTGTATTTGGCTTGATGATGCCCACATGAAAGAGCTGCAAAGAGCTCATGAGCCTGGACCAGCAGCAGAAGGCTGGAGAAAGTGGTGATGATACAGAGGGAACAGAAGCAGACTGCAGGGCATGGCCAGAGGAGCTTCTCTGGCAAGTCCCCCTTCCCCACACAGTTGGGTACTGCAATTTCATTATATGCACCTCAAACAGAATTTGATCTCCTTGCAAAGAGTGAGGAGCTGAGCAGATTGCTATTAAAATCAAGCAGATTTCATAGAATTAACTGTAGGGTGGCAAACATGAAATAGCCAACTGCTATTTCTTTTCTACCCTTGTTTTAATACATTTTTGCCTAAACAGCAGCAGGTGTTCTGGGCTGCCCTGTCAGCATTTCCATATGGGTTAGAAACTAAATCAGCTACCAAATATGGATGCAGAGTAATTAATTACTCCTGCAGTACTTCTCTCTCCTTGCTGATATTGCATTTATTTTCATTTTTGGGCTGTACCTGCCTGTGTGGCAGTTCCCAAGGCAGTGCTGACTTTGTTTGCAACTTGGTGTAGTGAAAAGAACATGTTTTGCCATCTCTAATTCTAAATGTTGCTATTGTGTTGTGTTTTTTTTTAACCTGACACCCTTTTGCTTAGACAATGCTGGAGAGTCAAATCATATGTAAAGATGTTGTAGGTTTAATGCACTGTGATTGGGATTGATATGGAATATGGTGTATTTGAGAGTTCATCTTGAGGGAAAAGTCAGAGTACAACCAGTTTTTTAGCCATGATGCTTCTTGACATCTTGAGAAGCTCAGCCTGTTGCACCTGCCAAGAAAGGCTTGTCTCCTGGAACAGTTTATCTCAATAGATACTTGGATACAGCATAAAGGACACTTGCTGGCTGTGTACTGGCATTCAAAATGGGTTAAGACTAAACTGTGTGTGTCTGCAGCCTGAGTATGTGCTACTGATAAACTCATAATCAAAGAAGTGAAACCCTTTTGAAGATCAAAAGAACTGTTGTTATGTGTATCTGATTACAAGCAATGGTCTACAGTGTCTTGCAGGAGCAAATACAATCAGAGACACAAACGGAGTGGTTGGGATGGATTGATGGAGACTTTAGGGATGGGGCTTTAGGGCTCTCTTCTACGGTCTTGGGCACTCTGACCCAGTGTTAGGAGCAAAATACACATTTGTTGCTGCCACATACTTCCAGTTTCTCTTACAAGCTGAGTTTTCAGTCAACTGGAGAGACCTGGGAGGAGCAGTGAAACTGCCAGATGTATTTTGTCATGGAAAGATATCCTGGCTTTTAGAGAGAAAGGAAAGCTGTACTTTCTCCCCCGCTTCTCCTTTTCCGTATCAGACATGTCCAAAAATGAGGGGAAAAAGAATCACATTTAACTATGATGTGTCTCATCCTTATATTTTCCAGTGTTATGAATTCATGCTGCATGGTTTAGGCTTTGTTCAAGTCCTAAAATACTTTCTAGTGTAGTAATATTAAAAACTGAGAGCCTTCAGTGCTAGTTCCTCAGTCTCTCAGCATTCCCCTACAGGACCATAACCTTGTCTGTCTCCTGAGGTTTGAGGGATGGGGGGAATTTTTGTAGATTCAGGGCACACAGCTCAAGGAGTCCCTGAGACTAAAGTAGCCGTGTGCCAAGATCAGTGCTGATAGGGTGTGGAGGAGTTTGATTAATATGCTGAAACTTAAGCTGCGTCTGCCAGAGGCTGGTACTAAAATACCAGGAAAAAAAAAATTCTAAGAAGATAGAGGTTTGAGAAATGCTGTAGATGCCTCACATTGTCTGGGGCTCAGGAGGAGGAACTTTGCCTTCTTATACTTTTGCACAGGCCAGATATTATTTTGTCAGTAGTTATTGAGAAGCAGGTGAGAAAGGATAAATGGAATATCTGGCAACAGGGACTTCCACCAAAGCCACCTCAATGGCAGCCTGGAGCAGGTTTTTCAGTCTGAAGCAGGTCACATGCACTGACATGTGCTGTACCTAATCCTTCCCTCCCACATCCTCCATTCTAGCCAAAATCATCTGGGCCTGTCAGCACTTGCAGGAGCTGTGGTGTAAAGGGGTCTGTGCAGTGATTCAATCTCATCTCAGGCATGAAGTGATCCTGCTCTTCCTCTCACCTCCTCCCCCTTCCATATATCCCAGCCATGGATTTCCCAGAGCAGTTCTGTCCCATAAATAAGGCAGGGTGTCACTCTTGTTTGCCTGCCAGAGAAGCTGGGTAACACCTGAAAATCTGAAGAGGAAGGAAATAAATATTTCATTATAAGTGATTTATAAGTGAAGAATGTTAGAATAAGCAAGTCAAAAGTGTATCTTGAGGAGGAGGGAGGTTCACTAAGGCACTGTATGTTGGAAATTTCAGCTGTTGTTTATAAGAAATGCTGAATAGAATCATAGCACAGCCCAGATTGGAAGGGATCTTTAAAGATAATCTGGTCCAACCTTGTAATGAAAAAAAAAATGTGATTAAGAAAATATCCTGGTCTTGCTATTTCCAGGCATGTTGGATTGTGCCTTGCTTTTGCCAAGGTCAGATGGTGTCACTCTGATAAAGCAGAGTGGAAATGGGGCTGGTAGGCCACTTCTATTAGTTTTCACATGCTCCATGTAACCAAAACCTGAAGCACAATCTGTTGGCATGAGATTGTCTGTATATCCTTAGTTCAGTCAAAGAACTTTTCTGAATACTTGACATTTTAGACTCAACCATGGTTTACATCTGAAGTAATTTGTAGGTTTATTTTGATTAGATCTGAATAGTCCTTTTTGATTAGCAGTCTGCATAGATCAGAAATGATATTGCAAATCTGAAGCCCTGCTGATTGCCAAAGGTAACACATTCTCTGTGCTTACTCAGGTTTTCGGTGCTGAACTTTTTTGAAGTTGAGCTGAACCATGGAATATTTGTTTGTTTTGCAACTATTGTCTAGCCATCTGCTTTAGGTTTTGCTTGATTTCAAGAAGGGTTGGATTGTTTTGGCTTTTTGTTTTTTACTAAAGATGTTGAGTGCATTAATCCTCTGAAACATCAAAACGCCCTCAAGATTAGTTACAGAGATGGGTCAGCTATTTGTTGCATTCTACCCATATGAAACAGGTGTTTGGGTTGGCAAGTCATCCAGGGGCAAAGGAAGGACTTGTTAGATTTTTTTGCTTTTTCCCTTTGAGTTTATGGTGAAACTGAGCTTTACACATTCTCCAGGAGTCAATTACTTCAAATGTTGTGTTCTGCAAACAATTCCTACTGGAATGGTTTCATAGAATTACGGAAAACCTGAGGTTGGAAAGAGAATTTACAGGTCATTTAGACCAATCCCTAAACAACGCAAGAAGGTCTGCCTTTGTCTTAATCATAGCCACCCATGAGGCAGCTGGAGAAAGAAGTTAGATGCACCTATCCTCAGCTCACTCCCTTTCAGGCTGTAAAAATGCCATTCTTGGTCTGTCCTGTGCTCCAATCCTTGCCTCACTTGGTTACAGCATTTTCATACCTTTCTTGACTGAAGTACTTCCTATGGGAATACAGGGCAATCTCTTCCCCTTGCCTGGTGTCTCCACACGTAGCCTGAAGGGCTGGATTGGGCCAGAGAGCAGTGCAGGCAAGGTCTGGAGAGATAAAATGGGAAGGCAGTGAATTCACAGCTAAGACAGGCACCTTTGGCTGGCAGCTTTCAGTGAGAGGTGGGGAGCTCACGGTGTTTTCCCAGGGGGAATTCTCCAGCAGCGTATTTCGGTGTTTCTGAGACTTGGAACCCAGGTTTGTTTTCCTTAGATCTATTTGGCAAACGAATAGTGCTTCCAGCAGCCAACAGCACTTCAAATTTGATCCAGCAGGGAGCCCTCTCTTTAGGTAGAAGGGATTCAGACTGCAGAGGTTAAACCCGAGTGCTGGAGTCCCAGTTCAGCACCCCACTCATAAGAGCTTCCTTGCCATATGCTGACAGATGACTGTCTTTTCCTCAACAACTAAACTCTTGTTTAGCTTTATTTCAAATGTTTACTCTTCTGCTGGGATTTCAATAAAAGCCCCTTGTCCTGCAGCAGCAAGTCATCCAGGACAGAATGGGGTCTGTAAAACTGTCCTGGTTTTTTGCTTGTAAAGCTCTTTGAGAGAGAGTACACTACCCATCCTGTGTTTTGCTTTTGGAAGGAAGTTAAACATACATTATTTAAGTTATTTGTGTTATTGTTAGATCATGGGGACAAAGGGGCTGCCTAGTAACAAGCATAAAATAGTTGAAATATATGCCCCTATGATTCTTTTTCTAAAAAACTAAACAAAACAAACTCCCAATGCAGGAAAGGAAGGTGGGGGGAGGGAGAAGTGAGGATCTGTTATGTTTTGAGTTACTTTGGTTTGTACATTGTATTTTTCTCCTTTTGAGCTCCTATTAGACTACTGCATCTCAAGGTATCTCTGGTCCCCAGAAATAAGACTACTTCTTCAGTTTCTCTAACAGAAGAGTTGCCTTTGAAAATTAAATTCTGCAGCTAGATCACTGGTGTATTGGTCCACTGAGAAGAAGGGCATCCAACACAGTTGTGTGCACTTGCCCCTGTTTCCTGGTGGCTTTTGCCTCTGTTACTGCACAGCGATCAACTCCCTGTCACAGAACAAATGTTCTGGCAGCTCTGGACAGGAGCAGAAAGGCGTGTTTTAAATTTCTCATTGCCTTTTCTGTTTCCAGCTTTAAATGGTGCTGAGTAGTAGAAAAAATCAGGCCTTAAGGCTAGAGCAGCAGCAGCTCTTGAGCCCGTGGGTGCTGCAGCCTCCAGGACCTTTGGGTGTGCCCAGACAGACTCTGCAGCTCCCACAGCATCCAGCCCTCCTCCCCAACTTCTGAAGAGCAGGAAGCCACAGAGGCAAAACCTGCGAGTCCTTCTCCCCTACTGGTGTTGACTAAATCATGTGAGAGGGATTAAGGAGAGCAGTGAAGCATTTTAACCCTGCTCTCACCACAAGAGCACAGGGGAACTGGAGTGTTCTCTTAACAACTGGGCATGTGCATCAAAGGGGCTCGGACATGGGAGGGGGAGCGAGGTGGAGTTTGACAAAGAGCCCCTAATCCAGTTAGCTCTTGGTGCTGCTGACGGGGCCACAACATGGAACTAAGGAGTGTTTGCTCCAGGATTTCCTCCCTCTGGCTGCTGAGCTCTAAGGATCTTTTGCTTTTTCAGGAAGGCAGCAGTGCCCCAGCAGATTTGTGTGGTGCTTCCACAGCCGTTCCCAGTCCTCCCTGGAGCTTTCTGAAATCACTCTGCCTTTTGATAGTGGCCCAGCTCCCCAGTTGAGTGCCTCGTCTTTGTGCAGGCACCATGGAGTCCAGGCTGGAGGGAGATAATACTTCCTGAAGTGCT
Source organism: Polioptila caerulea (assembly GCA_013397295.1). Taxonomy (NCBI): domain Eukaryota; kingdom Metazoa; phylum Chordata; class Aves; order Passeriformes; family Certhiidae; genus Polioptila; species Polioptila caerulea. The sequence continues at coordinate 988,608 of VYXF01011009.1, forward strand.
CATTTATCCCAGCGGGAGAGAGGCGGCTCGCAGCATCCACACGGGTTATTAAGCTGCACTGGAAAGAAAGAGCAAACTGCAGAGTTGTATTAGTTTATGTATTATCAGCATTTGTAAGGTACCTGTTGCCCTAGTAACGAGGAACAATGTATATAGCTTTGACCAGGCAAAATCACCCTCTGCTCAGGGAAATAAAAAATTCATGGCCTTTCCTCCGGAGCCACTCCTCCAAGTGCTTGGGGAGGAGGGCTTAGGAGACGGAAGAAACTGAGCTGGTTGTTATGATCATACAATCCCGGTTTCTGTTCATTCACTGCTCCTGGGAACCCTGCAGAGCTGCTAACAAGCTGTGTGTATATTGAGAGCACATAGGGATGTGCTGGAGGCACAGAGGGGTGGGCAAGCTCGCGTTATTCGAAGCCTGCACAGTGCACTGGGCTTGGGGATATCCTGAGCTGTCCTTTCAGTGTCCCCCCTGCTCCCATCTCCAAAGGACTGGCTGGGGAACGCACCAGTGGGGCTTCTGCTGACCCCATTCACCTTGGGAACTAGGTGGTCTTGGCATGAGAAGAGTGACAGGCTCTGCTGTTTGAGTAACAAGTGCATGTGCTGCCCTGTCCTCACTTCTCAAGGCTTAATGTTTTATCATTAAATGAGAATCACAGCATTTCCAAAGCTGAACAGCTAGCACAGGTCTCACAGTAGCAATTACTCTTCTAATGAGGGCTGAATGAGTGAATGAATATGATGCTGTTACAGTTTGCATCATGGGATGGTCTGAAGACCATCATGCTGGGCACTGGGAGCTCAACCATGTTCTCACAGGTTGCCCCATCTCTGGAGCAGGGACCCTGGATGAATACATGGTCCTCTGGACTTCCAGATGCTTGACACTTGATATTTTCCATACAGAAAAATAGATTGCTCTGTAAAGGGTATAACAAGATAAACATTGTGCTCAGTATGACAACCAAGAAAAATACTGCAAGGATACCTTAAAGGCTGAGATTGGTTCAGAAGACAATGCTGACTTTGTGTCAGTGTCAGGGAGTCATTGCTCAGGTCCTGGCAGTTGTAGGAGATAAAACAGCACTTTTTATTGCATATGGGTCAGCTAGTATGAGCTTGTTCCTAGCATTGATTCTATATGCTGGCTAATGACAATACAGTTATTGTTCTTACACCTGTTTGCAAAGGGAAATGAATTGGAGACAGAATCATAGTGCCTCTCCACGAGGCAAATGGGTCAGGTTTCTTTATTTTTGCCATTTAGTGCAGTACATCTAGTCTCTCAAGTCTGAGCTGCAACCCAAGATACATATAGGCAATTCAGACCCTTGTTTTATCATCTTCTAAAAGACTATAAAGTAAGTAATTAAAATCTCTAACAGAGTGAAATAAGAGGTGAGGTTCTGATAGTTGTAAACTAGGCAGCCAGCTAAGGGGAATCCAATTATTTGTGGCACTGAAAGGTTTTGCTGCAGGATCACATCACAAGTGGTAGCCAGCAGCACAAAACGTACTTCACTTTGGCTTGATGCTTATCACAATCGCTACAACAGTAAAAATTCATCATCTGTTACTGTTCCATGTTCCTATCACTCTCTCTTTGTTGCATCAGAAGAGATTTGTCTTCACTCTCTATCAGCCACCACAGTGATTGCCTCACTGTGACTTTGACTATAATTTTAACTGTCTATAGATCCTGCACTGATCTTTCTGACACTGAAAGATTTAAGAGTAGACTTAAGCTTCAGAATCGATGTTAACAAGTCTTTACTTGGGACCCTTATTTAATAAACTCTCATAGCCTCGAGGGGTGATTTAGAAAACTGACCTTCACTGACTGTCTGTAAAACTAGAAAATCAGTAAATACATTTCTGCAGAAAGAAACGGATGCTTCCTTCTTAGGAATCACCATGGCACCTGAGTCATGGCCACAGCTTGACCTTCCCCAAAGCATTACTGCTCTAACTTTTGAGTAGACGATTTATTGCCCTGTGAAGGGCAGAATAAACCCAAACTTCTTGTTCAATGCGCATTAAGATGTTGCAGCAGAGGTAAAAGCTGATTTCTTGCAGGGCAGAGACTTTTCCCATGTCTAGCAGAACTGACTGTCATTTTAAATGGTCCAAGTTATAGAGTCTGAACCAAATGTTGTAAAAGATATGGTATGGAACAGCCAGGCTTTGATGGAGACATGGCTGGCTAACCTAACAGGCATTCCTTGGCTTAACAACCCTGCAAAGAAGTGCAGTGAGTTGTGTGGCTTTTAGTTCAATATGAAGGTTTCTGCTTTAAAAAGTAAAGGGGAAAAGAAGTAATTGCGTTGGCATTCTGCTCCGGCAGACAACATGCCACTGGGACCGTGCCCCCAGTGAAAATGCCATGGAGACAATGTGTCTGCTCCTACCCATCACATCGCTTTCCATGCCAGTGGCTGACTTCAATCCATACACAAAATCCAGGCTGCTGGCTGCAGTGGTATTTGCAAAGGTGAAATCATGCAACTGTTACTGAAGCCTGCTCACTCCCGATCGGAAAAGTCGATAAACATTTTACAGATGATGGGTTTGGGCAGCGCTTCTGAAGTGACTCTGCCCTGCCTCCTTTTGCCCTCTGATCTGGCTGCTGGAGATGCTGTGTGTACTTTGTAGTAAATGGGCAATAAAGGATTATTAAGTGATACAAGTGTGTTAAGATGTGCTATCCACGCATCAGTATAAAATATTCCAGGCTATTATAAGGCCCTATTACAAGAAAAAGGAAGGATTTTTGCATCAGTTGATTAACCAGTTATGAAACTGTGCCTCTCATTAAGCTTTAATATGACATATTAAATGTACAGTTGTAAATTAAAGGCGACTAGGCCATTTATTGCAAAACAAATGGATTGATATGATAAAAAGAGGGCTGTGCTTTTGTGTGGGGATACTGTCAAGAGGAATAGGAAGAGCACTCCCAAAAATGAGAATGCCACGATGTGCTTTTGCTTCAAAACAGAGTCCTGAATCTGCCCTGTTAGAAAAATCTATCACTGAGACTTGAGTGAAGTATTATCTAACCATCTGAGACACAGCCCTATAATTCATGGGTCATTGACACAGTAGAGAAGATCAGTTCTGGCTATTGTAGCAGCAGAGGGACTCTTAATCCATGGATTATTAACGTGGAAAATTGGAGGGGCTGTTACAGGCTTGTGGTTTATTAGACTATTGTGGATTTAGGGAGCTTTAATTTAAAGATTATGGACACAATGGAGTGCAACAGATCCCTTAACAATGTCAGTGGCAAGGCTTTTGTACAGGAGAAAGCTTCTGCCTGAATTCTGTCCTTCCCCATCCCACAGGATACTGCTTAGGAAAACACTTATGGGGCTGCAATCACCTTTGAAGCTCATTTGAGCAAAGCAACTCAGAAACACACTTTTCTGAAGATAATGCTCCCTCAGCTCTCCAGTCTGGAAATTATTTTGTTCTAGCAAGGCTTTTCTTGCCAGCACTTGATTTTCATCCCCTGTTGCTGTTTTGTCTTGCAAAAATTTGATGCTACGTGGTGTTTGTGTAACATCCTTAGGTCCATGGGATGCTTTGCAGGACAAGTGAGCTGAATGTGTTACATGTTGGAGAAGGACTAAGGAATGAAACCTTGGACCTTCACTAGTAAGAGCTTTGTGAAATAACCTCCTGCTGCTGGTCACCATCTCAAAAGCGCTGAGCTTATCCTTGCTCACCATCCACCTTGAAGGACTAACAGACATGTGAGGAGTTTGTGGGTATGGAGAGGCACAGTGAGGCTTGAACACAACCTTAGTTCCAAAGACAACCAGCCTGCTCTGAAAGCCCACCAGGGAGAGTTTCTTCTCTGCCCAAAAATGTCGTATATTTTCCTTTTACCCTTCTCTGTCCCAGAAGAAGGGAAGGAAAATGGAAATTGTTGCAGAAAACACTGCAGGAAGGGTTGGGGTTGAGGGAAACTCAGAACTGGCACTGGGGTAAGCTCTGTAACTGCAGTGGTTCCACTACACAGCATGAGCATGAGCTGGAAACCTTCTCCATCCTTTGATTCCCATTTGCAATACAAGAGGAGGAGCTGTGAGCAGACCAGCACAGAGTGGTGGGTTGGATCAAGGCTTTTGGCATGTCTTCTGTGCCTGTGCTCAGCTCGAGGTGTCTGTGCCTGCACAGGTTGTTTTGCATCTCTTCTGTGACTCTGCAGCTGAGGAGTGGACAGAGGCAAGAGTGGAGGAAAGCCAAAACACCATCTGTGAGGGCATTGTTTGCTTTGTTGTGCTCTTGTGCAGAAAAAGCACGATTGGTTCGTGGAGCTTCTTGCTGAGGAGGCCAAAGCATGAATGGGATCAAAAGGAACTGCACAAGCCCATGGTTGGCAGCTCATGAATGGCTCTCGAATGATGTCTCAGGAACAACATCAATACCAAGATTTCTAGCAATAGGGAGGACAACAGGAAGAACAGCCGTGCTTGTCCTCTTGTCCAGGTTATTTCCCAAAGTTGGATACTTCCTACTTCTATTAGATTTCATTTTAGGGCCAGACAAAACCTTAAAAGCTTTCCCAACAGGGGAAGGAAGAGGGCAGCTACACGAAATAAACTACGGGTGTGTGTGAATTGGGGAATGGGAAGCAAAAAGGAGGCAGGGAGTTTTCACAGGCCAAGACAAGTGAACTGAATGCTCCAGTTTCCTGGCCCAACATCAGTGAGAGAGTCACTGTCAGTATGTGACAGAGAAAGCATGTGCAGGACTTCAGATAGTAACTCAAGAATTTCTAGGAACAGCCCTGAACACTGGGGCAGTCCCTAGCCTCTGATGCTCCAGTGTGTACCCAAAGGCTTGGTATATACACAAAATCCCAGCAGTCATGCAGAGTCTTGATTAAATTGTAAAATTGGTTGAGTGATTATTTTAATTGAAAAATATATATTTACTTGACATAAAATTCTGTTTCTCAACTATGCTTATGTTACACAGATAGTTTGGTTTATATTTGAATAGAAAATGTTTAATATTCAGCCTGGGAATAGTTATTTAGCACACATAACTTGTTCTTCAATATTAATTTCCACTTCAAGTATTTACATTTTCTTGCTTTCCCTCCCTTGCCCTCTTCCATTCCTCTCCCCATCAAAATTTACTTATATTTACCAGGAAATATATGTGGTTTAGAGTAAAGCAAAACAAAAGATGGATTGAGTGTATTTGCAATGCCCTTTGAAAACTGTCCCAGTGTTCAAATACTGCTCAATTTTATTCCTCTATGTATTCTGTGCTTACTGCTGCAACATGTCATCTACACAGCCAGGAAGTTGTACAAGATACACAAGATTCAAGCCAACAGGATAAAATCCAAGTGATCTTTTAGCCAGCTTTTGAAATGAATAGAATTTTGTGACCTAGAACTCCAGAAATTAATATTATCTCAGCAGTCAAACACAGATGGTCCACATGAAAATTTCTGTGTAACTTCTAATTTGACATGTGAAACATTTTATATAATTTTTAAAAATATACTGTGATTTTGAGCCCCATGCTATTTAATAAAGCACATATTGTTGCAAAGACCTGAGAAGTGTTTGGTTCAGTATCTTTGCTAGAATTTGTGTAGCCAAAGATACCTGATTTTTGACAAGCAGTGTACATGCAACTCCATGAAATGGGGGCACACCTTTTGATGGTGATGTGCTGGACACCTCCAAGGAGTTCTGCAAAGTTCAATTGCTCTGACACACTAAACTCTCAAATAGTGGGAACCTTTCCTTTGATTTCAGCAGATGTCTCCCACAAGTATGCAAGAAAATGCTTGCCTTTATATTTTCAGCAGTTTTTATATTACAAAATAGCCAAAGGTCAGAATTTCATTTTCTCTCGGGTATGGTGCTGAATGAACAATAGCTGAATAACTGTATTTGGATTCAGTCACTGATTGCACTCTCTCAAGATATTCTCACAATCACTTATTCTTCCATTTCAGCCCAATAAAGTGGCTGCAGTTTGGTAAACAGCTGGAGTCAAAGGGGTGTGGGAGGTAAAAATACAACTGAGGTAGGTGAGAGGTTCTACTGGTGAGAATATAAAGGATGGAAAGACACTGAGTTCTCAGAGCTCCGGGCATCAGCCTCCCTGTGAGAGGATTGGGAAACAATGCATATTTTGGTTATTTGGTTGCTAATGTTCAGAGCAGAATTACATCCTAATTTCGAGTGTTTTGCTAGCAGATGAAGCTTTTCTACTGGAGCCTAAGAAACAGGATGGTTGTGTTTGACAGTCATGTTCAGAGGGGATCCCTGGGGCTGCTGTGAAACACTCCAGGCTGTATGTGGTGAAGAGGAGCTCCCACTGCCATTGCCATGTGAAACACTGTGACTCGCCCCCAAGGGTGCAGGGCAGTAACACTGTCTGGGCAACAACAGGGAATTACTCCTACTCAGGCTACTGCTCTCCTCTGTCTCCTGGCCTTCCTGTACAGTGAGGTCACATGGGGAGCCAGCAGGAGACTGCTGACACTGGCTCAGAGCAAGCCTGGCCACTTCTCCTCAGCTTAGCCGAGATAACCATCTCTGCTGGGAAGAGCCAAGGTGGGGATGTCTTTCTTTACTTGATCAAAGCAATTCAATTGCCTCCTTTTAGAGCTTTATGTATTAGCATCACATAACATCTCTTTTCACTTAACTACTCCAGCCATTCATTATCCACTCAAAAGGAACCTGGCAGAGCTTCCTGTATTCAAGTTGTTTTGGATCAGTAGTTCTATCTGTTATTGGTCCAGAAAACATCAGCTTTCATCTGGCCTCTCCCTCGCACGGAGCTTTTCCTTTCAAACCATTTTTTTTGTTTAAATATTTAAACATCTATTTATTTAAGTAGCAAACCCATGCATCCTCTACTCTTGTCAAATTTCACTAGACTGCATTTCTCTGGCTTTGCTTGTTGTCTTATGGCTCAGCAGATAATGTATTAATGACCTTTAATTACAAAGCCCCAGCAGAATATATCCTAGGGAAAAAATGGACAATGTCTGGGTTTCTCAGTAGTCCTTCATTTGGAAATGTTACTCAGAAAGATGTTATGACTCTGATGAAACAAATTCAGCTGCTCCTTTGCAGATACCACATCCACAAGGAAAGATCTTCCATCTTCACTTGCCCTGATTCAAAAGTTGCTGGTGTTTCCTATGGGAGCACTAAGCTCTGTGTTTATCAGCCCAATGAATGGCCGTCACTTAATGCTCCAACCAGTCCTCCCAGCAATTACAACCAGCAGGGTTCCCATGCTGTGCATCAGTGACGGCTCGTGAACTTGCTTCAGTAACTTCCCCTGAGTTAACACAGCTGAAGCAGACAAGTCAAACTACAATTACTTAGTTTTGTTGGGGGATTTTTGAAGCCTGGTTTCCTAAAGAGATTTCCACCATCACACTGCAAGTCTCTACACCTGAATATGTTGTTAAGTTCCACCCAAATCTGACAGACAGCTAGGTATGTCTGTCAGCAAGGTAAGCTGCTGAAGAGAGATTAAATCCATGAGACTCAATCAGGAGCAAAAGTTGACCTGTAATCTCAAGTAAATCTCCAAATCCCTCAGACTACTCACAGGCAAAGTATTCCTGCTATAGGAGATGTTCTGACTTGGGGTTTGTTTGTCACTACCCAGAGACTGGCCCAGCCCTAAACCAGGGAGCCAAAGGAAACAAAGCTTTGCAGCTTCTGTTGCTCACAGATTGGCTTCTTGTTAAACTCCTTCCTAATTTCACTGTCAGAGATGCGTGTCAACTTTGGGCTTTTGTTTTAAATACACAGAGGTGTTTTTTCTATTAAATGTCGTGCAACTGTGCTGGGAGAAGCATTTCCAGTACTTACTTTAGTAAGCATTTCTTGAGCATGGATGGGAAACCTGAGGGCGGGGAACTGAGAAAGCTTTATTGCATTAGAGAGGATGGCAGCCTGAGATCATCTTTGTGTGGGATCACAGCATGTAAAAATTCAAAATGTAGATGTGCCAGATTCATATAAGGTGGAACAATGACTCCACGATCCCAAAACTCTGCCTGGGACATTTACATCTGCCCGTAGTGGTCCTGTGATGACTGCTGATAGAACAGTGAGCTCCTGACAGGTCTCAGGTCTGTTGTGTGGTTGGGGCTGGGTTTAGCTCTGTGTGTTTAGTGACCTCATGACCAACTGCACACCCTGTCACTGCTGAGGAAAGGTGTTGGAGCTGAGCCCTGCTTTCATGTGTGAAGCTTTCCTTTCCTCCAAATCTGCAGCAGCATTTCCTGCTCAGGGGAAAAGAAGGATAGCATGGATGCTGTCTGGGCTCTGGGTAGCATGGCCCATGTAAGAACAGTGGTTCTGATGATAAATATGCCATAGGTCATTCATGTCTGATAAAGGTGAGCAGCAATACATTAAACTTTTCATATTCCTTCATCTATCTCCTTTATTCAGTGACTTGTTTGCTGGAGTGCCTTACTCTCCTGATCCTTCCTAGTGAGGAAGGAAATCACTGGTTTCTGCATATTCTAAAGAGGAAGAGCCAAGACAGAGAAAACGTCATCTGTTGAAGCAAATTAAGAGAGAAAGAGGCACTTAGAGCAATTCTCAAAATTCCCCCAAGATGTCCAGCTCCCATGAGCAACACGTATTAAAGAAATTCCTATAAGTTTTCTATTTAGAACTTTGCTAACCTAAATCTCCCTGAATGTCTGGTACTAACTCATCTACCAGTAGTAGAACAATTTGTATGTGTATCTGTATGTTAGTATGAAGAAGTGTATATAAATATACATAGTGTGTGTAGGCATATGTGTGTGCACAAAATACATTTACAGTACTAGGAAAATAAGAAATGAGAGAGAGGTTCTGAGATTCCAAATTCTATCCAGGGGAGAATTATGCCTGTTGCCAATGGCTTATGAAAACCTTTGAGGTGTGATTGCTAAATTCACTAGATTCCTCAAAAAAATTAAGGATAGTAAATGAACACTGGTAAATTCTGAGTAGCTTTTTTCTTTTTTAATTTAATTTTCCCAGTAAACTCCCTCCTACCAGAAGTTCAACTGGGACTGCTTACTTAAATTTATTTTGCTTAAAACAGGAACTGAGATTTTAAATCATTATTAATAAGCAGTGTATTTTTTACTGTGAGGCTTCCAACAAAAATCATAAATTATTGTACACTTAATTAAAGACACTCACCTTTCCAGCTGTTGTTCTAATCAGGTCAATCTAAAGCAAATAAATCCGATGCCTTGCCAGTTCTGTCAGGGACTTTGGTGCAGGCAGAAGGAGAGTCAGAGTTCCTTTCCTCGCCACTCCAGGTGTTACTGGGCCCTGTTGGAGCTGATTTTCAGAGGCCCTGAGACAGCCTTGAACATCTGGGAACCCTGACTCCTCGTCAGCAGATTGTCTCAGATTTGGACTTTCATGCCTGACCAACAGAGTGAGCTCAGCCTTTGTCTTTATTTTTTTTTTTCTTATTTTCCTTGAATCCAAGAGTGGACCTGTGAGAAATTAAAGTAACTCGGCCTCAGCTATCCTGGAAGAGCAAGTCTGCCACTGATGTAGCCAGCAACTTGCTCAACAACCCTTCAATCTAACCCATATACAAGATCATTTTCTATAAAATGGAGTGAGAGGTTTCAGCTGATTGGAGAGGGGAGCATGTCTGTGACTACTATTCATAGCAAAAAAAAATTTCTTGTTTTCAGTCTTTTCTACAGCTGACACTCTGCAAACCACCTGAGTTCAGGAGTAACCAGATGAGTCCATGGAAAACCATTCTACTGAGGGCTATGAAATACAAATAGAAAGATATCACCCTGACCCCAGAAGTCACTCATAAAGTTTGTTAGAGAGGCTTCAGGAGAATTGAGATGGGAAACAGAAGATATATGTAGCTGGATATGTCTGGGTTGGTAGAATTCACCCCACTTTTGGAGTAACCTGCAAAAGAGGAGACAGTGGGTTAACCTTTGCTTATAGAGATGTGTCAAAGGTGTGCATTCCTCTTCTCTGCATCTCACCCTTAACTGACTTCTGTTCCCAGTCCTGATATGCTCCAATGGCATCTGATGTGATTCATAGAGAGGTGAGTTTGCAGGTTTGCAGTTAGGTAACACTCCTCAGAAAGGAAAATTTAATCTATTGGGTTACTTTTTCTGAGTAAATGGGACAAAACACATGAACAGGGATATTTTGCAAGGCCAGAGTTTGTTTTTACTTATGACATTTTTTAAAACAAAGGTTAACCTTCTGTTCAGAGTGTTCCTTATAGGGCTAAGGTTCAAAACTGAAAGTAGCAGTCCAGCAGAAGTGTAGCAGTAGATGTGACTGGGAATTGGGTAGCAAGTTGGGGGCTGTGATAAACCTGAATTCTTATGAGGATATATGGGGGCTGGGGTGCTGCTATTTTGGGTTAGTTTCTCACTTTATGAATTTTAATATTATTTACTATTGCAGCTGAATGGTTTGTAGTTTATTCTTTATTTAAAGAAACATTTTAGGTTGGAGAGAGGTGGAAGAGAATAATGAATGCAGCCTGGGAGGCTGTGCCCAACTCCTCCCTTCTCAGAGGTAGATGTCTTCTGAACCACTTGAGCTGGTTTGGGATTTTTCCCTTTAACAGCCCTGTCTAGGGTCTGTTCCCATGAAGCAGGACCATTAACTAAAGCCTGAGCATGTTGGACCAGGGGCATTCTCTGCAGAATGGCCCCTTCATACACTGCAGCAAAACTGGAGCTGGTGCCACTTGACTGCACTGGGTCCTGTGTTTGTGGATTTAACTTCGTTTTCTGCTACAGGCCCTCTGGTATGTAAGAAAGCAAATTCAAGCTTGTCGCTGTGTGCAGTGAGGCAGCAAACTTGAGGGGGGAAATTCCCCTCCTGTAGTTCATGGTGTTCTTCTAAACTATTTATAAAAAGGTCTGCTGCAGCCAGTGTTTGCATTTGGACAGCCTCACTGTTCCCATTTTCAAGGCTTCTCTCAGATCTGAAAGTAAAGGTCAGGTTGACTCCCCTCATTTGAAATAGAGAGGAAGAAAGTTAACCCTATAAACAGGTGGCTCAAATGCAGTAATTCTTGTGAAAATTAGTACATCTTCCTCTCCCTTTGGCTCCATTTTCATTTCTCTGCCCTCTTTTTTAGCTGATGATAGTTCTAACTTCCTGCATCCTTTTAAAGAGATCCCCCTGTAAATCATCATCTGGGATTCATGAAATGCAGAGATTTGGTAAGCAGCACAAATCATACGCTTCTGGCCTGCACTTGCCAGAAACCTCGGATAAGTTTTCAGCTGAGTTTATGCATCACCTCCCTCCACTCTACAGAACAATAACATATGGGTCCATTTTCCCCAAAAAAGCTTGCACCAAAACCCAACAATGCGCTTCATGAAGGATTATTTTTTGCTGATTGAGAGGTGTTTGGAGATGACAGGCATCTGATCTCGTCTTAAGCCTTAAATTGCTGTAAATCCTCTATTGCTTTACTTTTTACTTCAACCAAATAAGATATTATCCTGCCTCAGAGTTAACACTTTCCAAGCTTGCCTCAGCTGAGTGTTGCACACCAAAGGCATTATTATCTGCCATCTCACTGGACAAGGCACCGCTCAGAGCCACCAATTCATGTGTGACACAGATAAAACACTAAATAGGATTACGTGGCTCATAAGGCAGGAGAAGGAGAACCAGCCAGTTAAGTAGCCTTTAAGCTGTACTACATACATGTAACAACCACTTTGCTTCTGTATGGGGCCCTTGAAGGGCAGGTAAAACACTGAACAGCCTGAGAGGCTCTATTGTGTGTATGGGCAAAGGATGTGAGGTCTCATCATCTTCCAGATGTTGCTATCCAAAGGCTGTAGTAAGAAGGATGTCAGTGGATATTTACTTCAGTGAGGACCTCTGTCTGAATGAAGAAATGAATGAGGGTGTGAAAAAATTCACTCCTGAAATGGAAAACATTTATTTTTATTTTTTTATGTTAATATTCAAGAGCACCTTACTGTCCTTTATCCCCAGGAGCTGTCTTAGCATTCTCCTTCAGAATAGATTATCTTTGACTCAAGTGATACATTTATTTTGGGATGTATTGCTAATAAATAGAGGTTTCTAGGTGTTCTGAATGCAGGGAATGTAATTGGTAGGCAGGTACATTATGAATCTAACCAAAGAAGACTTACAAGATTAAACATTGTTTTATTGCCTATTTAAGACTTTGAAATTAAATGTTTGTTTTAAAGAAGGTGCATTATCCCAAGACAATGGTTTTATTCATGCTATTACTTAACACAGTGTTACAAACACCCAAGAGGTCTCTGTAAACTTTCTGTCTGAGCTGTGAATTGAGGCCAAGGAGAATATGTATGATGGTTTGATACAGCCCAAATGCCAGGCACCCACGAGAGTCCTTCGCTTACCATCTTCTGCTACAGCTGAGCAGAGGAAAGGGGGAAAAAAAAAAAAAGAACTAATGAAGGGTTCATGAGTTGAGATAACGACTGGGAGAAAAACACTCTAGGGGCAAAACATGTTTAAATTAAAAGGAATAAATTTATTATTAACAGAGTCAGAGGAGGATAATGAGAAGTAAAATAAGTCCTTAAAACACCTTTTTCACTCCCCAGCCCTTCTCTCCTTCCCACCAACAGAGAAGGGAGAACAGGGCATGGGAGTTTTGGTCAGTCTGGCACTCGAGATCTTTTTCTGTTCGCTCAGGGAGAGGAGTCTTTTTTCTGCTATGTCATGGCGTTCCTCCCATGGGCAAACAGTTTTCCCAAAACTGCTCTGGCATGGGTCACTCATCCACAGGGTGCAGTCCTCGAACGACAGGCTGCTCGAGTTTGGGAGAAAGGGCTCTCTCTCTGTCTCTGGAAGCAGGGCCTGCTCTCCATTCGTGTCTCCTGCTGGATCACAGCTTTCTCTGGCATCCATCTGCTCCAGCATGAGCACTTTTCCCACAGGCTGCGAGTGGATTTCTGCATCACCCGTGGACATGGTGCATTACGAGAGGACAGTTTGTTTCACCATAGTCCTCACCATGGCCTGCAGAAGAATCTCAGCTCCGACGCTTGGAGCACTTTCTCCTTTTTCCTTTTTATTGCTGACCTTGGTGCTGCCATGTTGTTTCCTTCTCATGTCCTTGCTTCCTCCTCTCCTCTCCTCTGACTAGAACTGCTGCTCGTAGGTACCATTGTCAACAAGTTCCACTAATTCAAAGATTCTTGCATGATCCCACAGCACCACAAAGTTGATCTCATCTTGGTTCTGCCTCAGAGAATCGCTCATCACGCCTCACTGCTGGCGAGGCGGCCCTGCCGTCACCACACGGGCAGCAATGGCCGCCACAGCGCTGGTGATGTTTAACACCTCTCTCTCCTCATACCAGGCACTGGGAAGGGGAAGCTGCCACCCCGTCCTTGCCCTGTGCCCATGGTGTGGCTGGCCAGGGGCCGCCAGGCAGGCAAGGCTCTCCGTGGGCCGCTCTGAGATGGCGGCGGCCTTGTCAGCGCATTGCCGTGCACCACGCCAGGGATGGCCCCGGCGGCAGCGCCTCGCCAGTCCTGGAAAAAAACCTGCCCGCATGATGCTTTGATTTTCTTCATAAATATGTCATCAGAGAGGCGTTACCAACCTCTGTAATTGAGCCAGCAGCATGTCCATCTTCAGAGCCATCAGGGGTTTGCTCTGTTGGACAGGGTGGAAGCTTCCAGCAGCTTCTCACAGAAGCCACCCCTGTGGCCTTCTCCCACTACCAAAAAAATCAGGCAGTGCCAAATCTACACAATTATTTTCTCCCAGTAAGTCTCAATCACTGCGTAAAGATGTTCCTCTTAAGGAGGTGTCCTGGTCAAAATGGCTAGAAGTGTTCTGTTCAATAACAGGGCTACACTATATGCATTTTTTGGATGTATGAGTTTTTACCCACCAGTAACACATACAGGTATAATTTCTTTTAGCACAGAAGCACTAAATAATTAATTAATTACTACCATTCTCCTTGGGCATGTTCAGCTGCTGCTTATTATGAACATCCCAGAGGCTCTGAGGGGTGGTTTCTGTGCAGACAGAGGCTGTTACCCTGGCAAGCAAGTGTTCACCCACTGTTTAGAAATCTAATTTTCTCTGCTGGTATGTGGAAAAATTGCATGGCATTCTTGTCACAAAATTCCTTTTCTAGTTTTCCTATGTTTCGCACTTTCACAATTCTCTTTGGCACAGCAATTATTATTGTACCAGCTGTAATGCTTACAAAAGATGATCATAATGAAATCTTGGTAGGCGTCTTGTGAAATTCCAGCACTGGTGAGTATGGACCCCACCAGAGCTTTTATTATAGATTTTGCTAATTCATTTGGGTATGGATGTGAAGGCTTTGATGTAATTTACCTCACATCTTGTATCCAAGTGAATTGCCATAATTATTTACCTATGAATGATTTTTTATCTAGAAAAGTGTAGTTTGTGGCTGGTGTTTTGGGATGAAGTTCTGCTCAGTGTGTTCTTTGAACTGCTTGGCTCCTCAGTTGAATCACACAGGCTTAGTTTTGTACATCACTAAAAAAAAGCAATCTTATAAAACCCTGTTAATGAGAATTAGCTCTGCATTTCAACAACTGTTTTAATTATTACCAAATTCTTTGTTTTACTATATTGTAATTTCAAATTTAATTTTTTGTAGCTGTGTTTCAAGTATAGAGACTGGTTATATTTATATTTATGTTCATATTTATATTTAAAATATATTTTTATATATATATATTCACAGAAACCTTAAAAAATTAATTTTCTTTTGTATTTCTTCCATTTACATTGATAAAATATCATGAACAAAGTAATTTTCATACCCATTAACATATGATTTTCCCACTCATACTTATTTTGTCATTCTTACTTCCTCAGGCTATTTTCAACTTTAAGCCACTGCTAATCCATGACCCCAGTGCTTTTGTCTCCAGGTCTGAATTTTATAAGTGTTATGGAACAAGAATTGAAATGAACTACTCTTGACATTATTGTACAATAAGAGTCAGCTGATTAGCTTTTCTATTTCCACTAACTAGAATAATAGAAAAAAATATTTATTTATTTAATTATTTTAAATTGATTATTTAATTATTTAGGATTTTTTTCTATGTGGGAAGGCCATTTAAGAAATATTTCTAAAGGGAAAGTGGGAATGGAGGAAAATAGCAATGGTCTGCATCTCTGGGTGTCCAGAATTGCTGCCAAGCACACAGAAAGACAACTGAAGCAGGAATGTACCCTGCGCTCTGCAGTGCCCACTGCAATGGTAATTGAATAAAATCTGCTGAGACAAAAAAGAAAAAACAAAAAGCACTTTGGTCACAGAGCTGAAATAGAAAAGCAGCAGCCGTTAAAAGGAACCTTTTGTAGAGTGTCTCCTCAAACTCTGTCTCCTTCCATGAGACTACTCAAAAAGCAGAACACCTGTAGAATGTCAGGTTTCCTTTGGGATGCAGGAGAGCAGCATTGCATGGCATGGCCATGTCTCCAACAGGCTGGGCAGTTTGCTACTGCTCCTATTCCAGCTAAGCTGATTGATTCTCATTTGAAATGCTATCTCTAAGCTGCTTTTGTTCAATTGCTTACTTTCCTGAAAGGTTATAATCAAAAGGCCAGACTTCAGGAATAATTTGGCTCCCTTGTATGGTACTGGTTTCCAGTTGGCATGTAAATAAGGGGTCACATTTTCCCAAGAGAGCATTGCCCCCCATCAGTGCTATAAGAAATCTGCTTCACAGCCCTGTGGCTGAATTTAGGGGGAAACATTGCTGACAGGCTGAGTCAGTGGCCCAAATTCTTCTCCCTTTAACCATATAACCACATGAAAATTGTGCCTCCTATCCACAGAATGTGCATGAATAATTTGCTTGGCATGGGACTGAAGCTAGCTAGCACAATAACTATGCTTTTGTAAGCTCCATATGTCCCTTGCCTTGGAGCTTTTCAGATGATACAAAACCCTGGTACTGTGACTAAAATGAGAAAAGCCTGGGCAATGACTTCAGAAGCAATTGGGAGTAACCTAAAGCTCATAAAAGTTTCTTGGCTTCGATGATGTTGACTCAGGTCCATCAGACTTACAAGTTACATCCAGACCTTATCGAGATCCTGGAATGACCCCTGCAGTCTGCAGAGATGGTTTTTTAAACCCTGCAAGGGAGTCCCAATTTCCAAGCTCTTCAGAAACACCAGTCTCTTTAACTGTACTTTCAGAAATAAGTTCAAGAAACGCGTGTACACACGCTGCCTATCCCTCTCCTCCTTTTTGCACTCAACATTTTTGGTGTAGGATAGTTCAGTAACGGAAGTGTAAACCTTCTGTTTACATCTATAAACAAGATAAGGTACAAATTGCTGCAATACAAACTTCCTTGCTCTGGCCCTCCGCTGACCCCAGCTATAAATGACAAAGACCCTTCTTTCTCACAGTTGCAGGAGTCTCCAGTCTCTAGGGCAAAGTTTAAACCAGCAAATGTGCTTACAAAATCTGTGTTAATTTTTCTGACTGCTATGCTAGTTACACATCGCTCAGGGCCAGGAGCTTGTGCCTGTGATGTGAGGGACAGATGCAGCTGGACCTAGACTTGGAGGGTGCTCCAGACACTTCCAGTTGTAGGGTGAACCTGGGTTCATTTGCACCCATTTCCTGAAGTCAAGGAGCAAGCAATGTGCACTTTTGCTGAAGGGCTTGGATAGAGAAGGGCACGTTTTTACCACATTTTAGACTGACAGGAGACATCCATGTCGATGTATCTCACGCTCAAGTCTTCTCATGGAAGCTCTATGCTGGGTCAAATTAATTGGTTGCAAAATATCCAAGATTATGCCAAGTAAACACAAGAATAATTAGATTTAAAAGCTACTCACACATTGTCTTATTTTTATAGATTTCAATGGGTGCAGAAAGAAGAGCTGCCAATAGCACAAAAGCTGTTCTGGGCACGGGAATCAAATTCCTTGGTGACCAGGACAGATGACACATGGCCTGAGGGAACAACACAAGAAGAGGGCTGGGGCATGAGAAAAATCTTAGGGAGTGGGACAGAAAAGTAAAAGGGAATTTCTGAACTTCACAGCTGTAAATATATCTCCATGCCCTGAGAGATCTCACAACCACTGGCAGTCACACACATCACTGAGAATATGGTGGGTATTCCTAATCAGAATTGTTAATCTGGGATTTCCACAACCATGTCTGTTCTGGGTGGTGGAAGTAGAAACTAAATCATCATGTTTGGTACTGATATCAGATCGAAGGGCAGTGCAGGATTGGTCTGTTAAACACCAGCACTGCATTTGCACAAGGGTGAAAGTTACAGCGATGTTTGTGTGTCCCCAGGCAGGACTTGTATCCCTCTACTCCTGGAGCAGCTCAGCAGAGGGGCACAAGAACATCACCTCTGGCATGGGTCACCCAACTGCAGATCCCTGGAAGATGGACTGGTGCTCTGGCATGGCCCTGTAAGCTTTCCGTGTTCCTGCCCTGTCACCACTGAACGCTCACCATTGGTGTGCCCTGGAGAGAGTGTGCAATGCCTCTAAGAGGCCCAGGTCAGTAGTTCTTGTGTGTTTAAGCAATACAGAAACTCCTCTTTTCTTCCTTGTGCTGTGCAGTGGGTGGCAGGAGAGTGACTCAGGGATATCTGCAAGAGAGAAGGGCCACAGGGATGGTTCTTGGTCACTGCTGTTAATGATGCTGCAGAGAGATGATGACACTGGATCCCTCACAATGCTTTCAGCAGAAGCACGTCAGCTTCTGAAAAGTGCCAGCTCCTGGCCCAGAGGCCTATTTTCTACACATAATGGTAACCAAAAAAATTTCATGCAATTAGATATCACTGCCATAAACTACATGGTTTTATATGTGTATAACCAGAGCTTATAAAGTTCCATTCTCACTGTTCAGAGGAGTTAATTGATGCACAGAATTAAGCAGGATAACATGTGTTTGTTTTAATGTGCCTAGTTCTACTTGTATTTGGGGGAAGTTGCTCTTTTGGCTCTCCATGTGCTTCACAAGCTATGACAGGTCTAGGAGTCTCAGCCATGGGCAAGGATCTCCACATCCTGCTGTTGTAGGAACACAAGCATCCACTTTGCTGGTCAATGAAATGGCTGATTTGGACGATTCTCTGTTTTGACTGTGGGCTTTATGTTACAAAGAATCACGTGCTGGAACCTCCTATGAAAACAGCAGAGAGAAAGAATGTTGCTGGTGTGCATGAGATTTCTCCTTTCTGCAACAAATGCTGTTAGCTGGCTGGCTGGTGTGGAGTAACGCATTAACTGAGTGTGATAAGGCAGGGGAACATAGATACTGGCCCCATTTTCAGCCCTGTGTTTGCTCTGCCGTTAGACAATGGGGTCTTGGTCCTCTAGGAGGCCCTGACATGTCAAAACCATGTCAGTTAAGTCAACAAATATCCTCAGGTTCCTCATTTCCAAATCCTGCTTTGTCCCTTTAAAAATTCTGAATGGAGAGGTTAGGTCTATTTAAGAATTAAGATGATAAAATATGGGGAGACAACATGGAAACAGCTGGCTTACAAACATGAGCCTGACTTCCACCACCAGCATTTGTTAATGCTATTTATGTTGTAATGCATATGAGAAAATTGAAAGGTCTGAAAAACATGACATATGTATCTCAACATCCATGTGTTGTAGAGTAGGAAATTACCCCCTTAGCAGAACTGCCACACCTCCAGATATACAAGGTGTGCTGCCCACATGCACATCTCCTCGGGTGTGCCATGCACCTGCAGGTGATGAGGAGCTCCAGCAGGGCCATGGTTCTCAGGAAGGTCCAAATGGTCCAAATCCTTTAGATAATTTTGGGTAACACTTCTGGCTGGGAAAGAAATGTCATACCCCTGCACTGGGTATATGGGAGCTCGATTCCTGGTGCCTTTGAATTCAGCCCGATATTGTGGGTAATAGTGCTGTAATCCTTACTGCAAACTGATCACACCTGGATTTGGAAGTAAGTTGCGTGTATGAAAACAACATTGAGGTTACTGACAGGCTGCTTATTCCTACTGGTATCCTTATGGCTCCTGCCCTAGCTCATCCCTCCTTGTATGTAAAAGATAAAGCTCAGTTGAAAAGTCCTGGGAAGTTTGAGGGCTGACCCATGTTCTTGTGTGCTTAGAGTTGACAAAATGAGCTGCTTACTTCATTGACTGAAAACAGATGAAAAGAAATACCTACTTGTGCTATGAATAATTAATCAGAGAAAGAAAGTGCTGCATGATAGTATTTGGGATGAAAACTGCATAACAGTAGTCTCACAAGTCAATTTGCTACCTATAAAGGAAGGGATTTCTCTTGGCTGTCCTCTCTTCAGGAAAAAAAAAAACCCAAACCAAACCTCTTCTTAACACTGTCTGCATTTAGAAACAGCCTACGTTTTAAGTAATTAAAACTGATGTTCCTGACAAACATTCGCCTCCAAAGAAATGGTCTATTGTAAACGTAAACTCTCAAGATCCTTCCAGGCATACCAGCAGACTGTCTCCTAAAAATTCTTCCCAAGCCATCTGGTGCCTTATCTTTGTAGCCAAGCCATACAATAACTTTGAAAGAGGATTGTTGCTCGCAGGGTTTAGTCTCAGGACTACAGATCCCTTGGAAGTATCCCAGTTCACTCTGAACCCGTTAGACAAGCAGCTCTGGCTGTGTGAATTCTCCATTACTTTTAATCAAGACCCAAAACGTGCAGCCGTGGTTCTCTGGGGAGATTCTCTCTTCCTGTGGTTTGCAAAGGGAATGAAGGAGTTACAGGGAGAAGCTGGAGATTTCCAAACAGGGATTTACACTCCATTAATTCTCTCTCCGACATCCCAGCCAGAGTGGCATGACATGAATGTGGTTAGGAAGGCTGCAGCCAATTCACATCATTCTTGTTGCTCTCCCCACACCTGCGAGGGGAACGTATGGATTCCAGGTTTGCTCCTAGACAACCTTTGCCATCAAAAAAAAGGTATTTAGTGAGTGAGAAGGCATGAAGGCATGGAGCAGAGGTGGCTGTTGGAAACAGCTGGGAAGAAAGACAATTTTGTTTCAACTTTGCAGATCATCCAGAATTTGCTCTCCCTTGGTTGCATCCTGCTACTTTTGTGCCTGCTTTTTAACATCTCACCTAAACTCTGTCTTCTAAGAAACTTAAGTCTTACTGTTAAGTCCCCTATTTTGGTTGCAAAAGCAGAGCCTGACAGTAAAGTTAAGTAGTAAAGCCAAGGCTGCAGGCATCTGACAGCAAAGCAGTAGTCCAGGCACAAACCAGAGTGAAGGATCCTGTGTTAGGTGTGCCCAGCCACTCAGGCAGTGATGGCCATCGTGAGAAACAGCATAGGGAGTGTGGCTGAAAATAGAACTTATTCACCACTCCTTCATCCAGGGCAAACACAGCATAGTTGGGGAGAGACCAAATCCCTTTTTGGATTTTTGTTCCCTGTTTATATACTGAATCTTCCACATTAAGAATTTCTAGTCTGTTCCTTATCAATGATGCTTTCAGAGGAAAGGAGGAAACTGGGTGCAAGAGGGTAGGAGCACCTATAAGAAGAGAGCTGTTTCTCAACATATCCTGCAAGTTGGACACTGCTTACACATCTGAAGCATCACATTTAAGCAGCACCCCTTAATCTTTCGGCATGGGAGGGGCAATGGCTCTGGTCTGTTGAACATTCTGGCCATGGTAATGCTGGTGGCACCAGCAGTGTTACAAAGTGATGAGCTGCCTTTAGAAAATCTTCTCCCTCCCTGTACCCATCTGTTCTGAGAGCCCTCAGCTACTTGAGAAGAATTTAAAAGCACCCTAGTTTTGGGTACTGCAAGTTATAGAGCACAGGCATTTTACTAAGTCAAAAAGAAATGTTTTTTTTTTCAAGCTGTTGCATCTCAGTAAAGAAATACTGGATGTTATATATGCTTGTCAGGTGGATATTAATGAGCAAGATGTGATGCTGTAAAATAACTCCTGGAAATGACAAAGATTCTCTATTTCTCCAAGTCAGTGGAAGTTTTGATGATGAGTTTTGACAGGCACTGAATTAGGCCTAAAACATTCCCAACTTTTTGGTCATTGATAATTTTTTTGACAGTTTTATAACCAGTAGAGATTTCCTACCACAATACAAATATGACAACATTGTAAAGACTTCCCTCAGGGAGACGTCTTTGCTTTTAGCTGGGTACCTTGTTACACCCCAAGGGAAATCAAACAGTGTAGGCAAAAAGAACTTGATATCTGTAAAGTTGCTTAGCTTTTTCCCTGGTGTACTTGATATTTGTATTTTGTTATCTCTGGAGACAATCTACTATTCAGGAAAAGAATGAAAACAACCCTCCTAAAATAGAGTTTTACAGTTTAATGATCTCTGAAATATTACACTGTACACTTAGGCTGCATACAAGATCGAGAGGGAGGGTGGAACTACCATGAGGTCAGAGCTCCATGACCCCATGTTCTTTGCCAAATCAATCATCTCAGTCTCCTCTTCATAAGGTGATGGTGACACTTCACAGAGCTGTTATGATAATTTGTTTATATAATAAAAGTACATGGCTCGAGGGACAAAGCTTTTTGTACCTGCATGATTTCCAACATTCCCAGGTTGCCTTTTGGTGTGAGATTACAGAACATCTGCTCTATTTAGTCCTTCTAGTATTACTGTTAATGTTTTGGCAAAGGTACCTGGAACACAGCACACATGCACAAGTACATAATATCAAAAGTCATGAGGAGTGTACTCAGGTCCTGTTTGATTCATAGCATGTCAAACACAAAAGTTAAACCAATATAATGTTTAGCTTGATGTGGCTTAATTTGCACAAAAACGGGAAGATTCAGAATTAAGTGTTTCTTAGCTACCTTAGGACCTATCCCAGCTTTACCTGTAGGAAAAATGGAGATGGGATCTATAACTGCTTATTAGGCCAAAGGAACTGCCAGGCTGCAGTGAGACCCAGAAGCTGGGCTAACCTGAGCACTTTCCACGTGGCAGATAAGAGGTGTAAGGAAAAGGAGCAGCGTGTGAACAGTCAGCAGCAGTGCTGGGAGCAGGGGAGGGGCGAGCTGGAACCAGCAGTTTTAAGTGGAGAGCCCCAAGGGATCATTATATCCATCCGTGCCGACCTGAGGATGAAAATCCCACACATTCACAGTGTCTACGTGGGCTTTGCTGTTCCTCCCACCCAGTCCCTAGTTCCTACTCATGTATCTGTTTTCCAGGGTCAAAGTTGATCCTGAGGCAAACTGAGCGCCAGTTCCCTTGCGTGTGAATTGAGCAGTGTAACAGACTTGTTTGCTTTCCCTCCTTCACCTTCTGTTCCCAAATGGTGGTTCCCTACCCAGGCAAAGAGATATAATTGATATCTGCAAGGACAAGGCTACGCTGCATTTCCACTGTGCCCCACCTTGCACCTCTGTGCAGAGCAATGAGTGGCTCCCACAGGACACAGCTCCTGCTGCAATGCACTGGCTGGGAAGGTGTTTGAGTTGCACAGTTTGACCCAGCACTGAGATGAAGGATATTTGAGTATTATTTCCCTGGGTAACCTTGAGTTAGTCACCTCAATGTGCACATCTCAGTATTCAGGGGAGTGGGATGGCACCGATGGCTCTACAGCATCCTGGCACAGCATTCCACATCTCCTTCAGCCACTGGCCCTAAAATGGGGACCAGGACATGGGCCCACAGAGGGCATGTTGTGACCACAGTGATAGCAGCGCTGTGCTGGTATTGCCGGGAATGGCAGGGAGCACTTCCCAGCCTCCTATGGGTCAGAGGAGCAAACTCCCAAACAACCCAGAGATTCAGACCTTGGTGGCAGTAGCACACTACATGGGGTAAGAAGAGAACTCCAGGGAGGAAGCAGGAGCTTAAAGGACTACAGTAGATGAGTGTATTTAAATCCTTTTAACGAGGACCAAAAAGAGTTGGCTTGGCACAGATAACAAGTTTGAAAATTAAGTATACACCAAGAACTTGCAAGTTTCAGTCCCTCCAAACCAATGTGAAAGGCTTACAACAACTTAAAAATCCAGCTTTGACACAGCTTCTTTTAAAGAGAAGCCTTTATGAGAGCTTCCAAAACAAAGAAAAAGGCAGCCCAGAGCTGTATCTTTGTTACTAGCATCAGCAGATGAATGAGAGAGGCAGGAGAGGGCAGACAGCTGTTTGAAGGAAATGAAATCTTTCACTTTCTGACCACACAGAAGGGGAAAATTTGGCTGTTTTCAGATATCTTGTAGCATTAAGGAGCAGCCATCAAAGGAAAACTGTCTGCCTTGCGGGATAATCATTGGGCAAGCAAGAGGATGCAGCAGATAAAGGAAGATGATGCTTACCCAGAGAGGCTGAGCCACAAAGAACAAAGATTAGTACTGGGGATGGCCTCACCTATAGGGAAAAGGACATGATAACAAGGGAAAAAGCAGCGCAAAAACCTGAGGAAATCTGGGTTCTCCAAGTGTATTCTTGAAGCAGTGTGCACTGCCTTAAATTTCTTATTCAAGTTTTGCTGTAGTGATCAAGTTCTGATTTCGTAGTTTATAGAAGAGGCATTTGCAGCTCAAGTTCTGCAGTATTTACATAGGCAAAATTCCCAGTGTTTTAAGGGGATTTTTCCATGGGTAGGTATGGGCTCTTAAGGCTTACTTTTGACTGGGTGAAGACTTGGGAGCCTGCAAATTACCATCTCGTAAGTATTAATAGATCCTTCCTAATAGGAAAGTTATTTGAATTTAAGATTGCAGCTTAGTTTCTCTAAACTCCACATAATCTATTTACTTACAGTACAAGTTTCATTCTGCACTTCCTAATCTCCAGCTGTAAAGATCCAAAATGCCACAAAACATACAACTTGTGCATATTGATGGAAATGGCTCTGGAAGCCCTGCCATGCTCCTTGGCATGCATAAATGTATGTTTAGTGATATTGCAAAGCCAGGATTTGGTCCTGGGAGGATTCAGACTGCTCCCAACTCTGTTCCATAACAGAGTCCCATGAGTTGGATCCCCTCTTCTGAATGATGGAGTTGTGTTTCTTGCAAAAACCACCTCACCACAACCACAACCTCAGGTTGGTGGCTTCAGATCACTGGATGAGGCTGTGAGGATGCTCCACAAGACAATCTTGCTCCATTCAGCTCAATGCCAAAAAGGAAAGGGTCCTACCCAACCGACTCACAGGTACGTGCTGTCACTTGTCACCCTGTGCCAGCTCCTGAGCTCTGTCAAACCTCACCCCAGAGCCAAATTAACTGGCCACCTTGTAGAAAACTAAGGATTAAAAAAAACTCCAAAGTTTTGATAGGTTATCCTGTGACAGTGAGCTGAACAGAAGCAAAGCAGCTCTCACCAGCACCTGACATGGCATGGGGGATGCTGAGGTTGAGTGCTGGGGTGTGGAATGTTTGTGAGATGGGGATGCCCTGGGGCACTCTGCAGCCCAGATAAACCAGACCTGTTTCCCAATACTATGGTGATCTGAGGACTGAAGGCTGCAGCCCTTTCTCAGGACACTGGCAAGACTAGCTCCACGTAAACCTCCTCCCCTCCCCTCTGACTCAGCCCTAATGCTATGCTCAGCTTTTCACCTCTTCTTCCTCGGGCAGCTTGGTTCATTTTTCCTCACTCCCCCTCTGCTGACCAGCTGCTCAATATTGCTCCCACAGCCAACTGGCAGCACAGGCTCCCCCTGGCACTCCTGGGAAATGTGTCCACACCCACCCGAGTCAGGGATACAGCCCACCCTTCCTTCTCCCACCATGATTTCTGGAGCATTATTCCAAGCCCAAGCACTCTATATCCCTCTCTGTGAAGACTGAAAGCTTTGGGGTACATATGGACATTGTAGGAAGAGGGTCAGGGCTCAGGGTGCTCTGCAAGCACTGCAGCTCAGAGGGATATGGGTGAGTTATCTCAGGGGAAGTATACGAGATTTTAATTAAACCTGGTTTATAAGCGTGGGCACAACATCACGAAGGGAGGTTATGTGCCATTACACCTTGCCCTAAGGGTGTGCTGACTTGGGATCTCCACAATTCTGGAGATGTCTGCACTGCTGAGGCTGTGCCTCGCAGCCCTGCAACTCTGGCCAGCCAGCTGCAGGGCTGAAGATGCACAGCTTTGCAGGTGATGCTTTACTTACTTTGACTTTTATATTCATCATACAAAATCAATAATTGACTCCTAATAGTTGAGGTTTGTAGGACTTCACCAGTTGTTTTGAAGAGTCAGGAGGTGCCATTTTGCCCAGAAGTGGATTCTGAATGGATTTTTATTTTAAAACTTTCTGCAGCTAATACAAACATTTCTGTGCCTTGGCCCAAAGTTGAGCGAAGAATGTAAAGAACTTTGACATTTTTGATGGACGTGCAAATTGAACTTCCAAACTTCTCTTTTGCCTTGCTTACAGGCTTTAAAGGTTTAAAAGCCTTTTAAACCAAGGCTGGGGGTTTTGATTTGAGGAAGGAGTAGAAGACAATGCAGAATTACATTTAGCTCTAAAGGATGTCTTAAAATTTTACAGAGATCTTTCAAACTGTAAAACAAAACAAAATTAACTCAGATAAGGAAAAAATCTTCACTTTCCGTTAGGGTGCCTGAAAAGTGCACAACACAAATATAATCCTGAACAAAAGTTGCTTGAATTGCCTCTTATCTGAGAAATGCAGAAGAAAACAATTGCTATAAGAAGTGCCACTAAGGGGATTCTTCAATTGCTGGTCCACTTCTTCAAGTTGCCTCGGAAAAAAAAAAAAAAAAAAGGATAACGTTAATTATGTAAGAAAACTCAGCTCTCCTCCCAGTGAGTGACAAAGTGACTCGTCCCCACCAGGACCGGGCAGAGCAGGCAGCTGCCGGTGCCGCTCTGCCCGGGCTACTTTGGGATTTTAAAGCCTTTTGGAAGGAGCCGGCGGGGAGCGGGCGCCTGACCTGGGTGTGCGGAGCCGTGGCTTGGACTTCCCCCGCCAACTCCGTCCAGCTCCAGCGATGGCTTTTCTGGACCAAAACCTGCGACTTCGGCGTTCGCCAGCAATGAAAAAAGAAAGTGACATATTTGAAGGAGTGGAGTGAGGGCGAGCGGAGGGCGGGCTTTCTCCTGCTTGATCTATGGAGCACGCCCCTTTTTAANCCCCCGGCGCCCCGCGCGCCGTCCGCCCGCCCGCCCATAACGCTGCCCGGCTCCGGCGCCTTCCCGCGGCAGCGCTCCGGGGGCCGGGAGGGGGGCCACGAGAAACGAGAAGAGGAAAAAAAAATTAAAAGAGGGAAAGAGAAGAAAAAGGAGGCGAAGAAGCGGAGGCGGGGAAGGCTGCTCCTCCGAGGACAGCGCGCAGCACCATGCAGCTGGCGCCGCTGGCGCTGGCACTCACCACGCTCTTCATCGACGGCTTGAGGACGGGAGCGAGGAGGCAGAAACTGCATCCCAGGCAAGGTAAGGGGGTGCTCGGGGAGGGGCACGGGGAGTGCTGCGCTGCCGCCCCCCGGGGCCGCGGGGCTCGGCCATCTCACTCAGCGGCATATGCGTCTGTCCCCTCGCAGCCCAGCTGCTGGAGAAGCTCAGCGAGTACGAGATCGTGACTCCTACCCGAGTGAATGAGTTCGGTGAGCCCTTCCCCACCGATGTCCACTTCAGGCGGCGCCGGCGGAGCACCGGTGCTGCCCCCGACGCCTGGACGGCGGCCGCCGCCGCCTCCCCGAAGGCACACTACAGGCTGTCCGCTTTCGGGCAGCAGTTCCTCTTCAACCTGACGGCCAGCTCTGCCTTCATCGCCCCGCTCTTCACCGTCAGCCTCCTGGGAGAGCCCGCCGCAGACCAGCGGCGCCTCTACGCCGAGGCGGCTGACGCCGACGTGAAGCACTGCTTCTACCGGGGGCACGTCAACGCCCGCCCTCGGCTCACCGCCGTTATCAGCCTCTGCTCCGGGATGGTGAGACCCGCGCCCCGGCCGCCGGCCCGGCCCCGCCCCGCTGAGCGCCAGGGGCGGAAGCGCGGAGGAGGAGGAGCGGGAGGAGCGGGGCGCGGGCCGGCGGGCCGGCAGCGCGCTGGGGCCGCCCCTTCCCCTCGCCGCGGCGGACNGCTCCTGCTCCGCGGGTTTTAGGGGAAAAAATGCCATCGACCGACACCCGTGGGGGCGGTCCGCGGGCCAGACCTGGGCACGGACCCTCACCTGCCCCCGGAGTGCAGGTGTGCCGGTGAGAGCTGGCTGCGGGCTGAGCACCAGCGCTGGCCCCGGAGCCAGCCAGCACCCCGGACCAGGGGCATGTGCCGGTTCCTAGTACCCTAGCTGGGTACTAGGGTGTCCCCTGGGTGTCCTTCGGTGCAGGAATGTTGGCACCGGGATGAGCAGAAGCTCCGAGAAGGGCTGACTCTTCTGTATGTCCTGGTGCCTTTCAGTCCCATAGGGTGCCAATCCCAGGGACTCCCCGGAGGTTTCTGCTGGCTTCATTCAGTCCAGGACTTCCTCTGGGTGCATGTGTTCACCTAGGCTTGGGCACGTGTGTGTGGCTTCCAGGTGCTGGCCATGGATCCTAGTATGGGATGGCTGCAGAATGTTTTGTCTTGGATATTTTTTTATTTACGCACCAAACATTTGCATTCATAGTTGTATGCAACTAGGAGTGTTGACGTCTTCTCATAAGTAGGGATTTCACTAGCTGGACACCTTCCTCTGGTCCCTATACATGTGTTGAAAGCCTGTCTCAGGGAGACGTGCTGTGTGAAACCAGCACAGGATGGGGTTGCACTGTGGCCTCCAGCACACAGTGGCACCATCACCCTTTGGGCAGGACTGGCTTGTTAACGTCACTGGTATAAGGACAGGGTCTAGCAGATGTGCCCCTCTCATGCTCCCTGCCTGTAGGTTCGTAATTAGCCCTCTGTAAGCACCAGTGGGATGGCTGCGCAGCCCAGGGTGGGTGCAAGCAGTGCGACTGAAGCTGGAGCTCCAGCCAGTGCCCTCACAGGGTTTGCCATAGAACTAGGCACACCTCCCTCATTAACTGCTCGCTTTGTGGGATAGTGCTGCTAGCTGGCTTGTCATTGCTCAAAGCTGACCTCCTGTTCCTCTGTCTGGTCCCTCTCAGCTAGGCACATTCAAGTCTGATGATGGGGACTATTTTGTAGAGCCACTCCTATCGCTTGAGGAACAGGAGTATGAAGAAGAGCACAATAAACCACATCTTGTCTACCGACACCGGACACCTCCAACCAACTCTTCAGGGGACAGGCAGACTTGCAATACTCCAGGTACTCATTTTGTTACTGCCTTGGATGACTTGATACTTGGAAGTGCTATTTGCAGTTAAAAGGCAGTAGGTTTGTGTGGGAAAGAAGGCATGTGGAGCTGAGGGTCCCCTCTGGAAATGGTGCTGTGAGTGCAGGACTGGGCTTGCGGCAGTAACGCTGTCCTGGAGAGGCGTGGTGCACCCCTGCTTTCTAGGAATTGGTTATAAGGAAGTTGCGGTCAGAAAAAATGTTGCCGTTTCCCTTTGATTCCTGATGTAAAGCTGGCAAGAGAGCTTTTGGTCTGTCTTACCTTAAGTATCCTGTGTGCCCTTAACTTGTTTTCTGTTCTCTCCTACATGTGATTCCCAGTCAACCTTATCTGATATACTCTCTGTCTGATACTCTGTCTTTTAAATGACATCCTTCTGTCTTGGTCTTGCTATGTTCCTGGTCTTCCTTGCCCAAATCTGGCTGTGAGTTGCCACATCTTAATTCTTTCTAGTGAAAATAAGGAGGTCCTCACACCTACCCTGACAGTTCTTCCATTAGTAATCACTTTTCCATAGTTCATTTTCAAAAGCTTTTTTTTTCCTTATGTCCCTTCTTCCACCAGCACCATCTCCCTGACCTCCTCAATCCCTCTTTCTAGTCCTTGCACATAAGAAAGAGAACAAACCTTTTTTCCTCCCCCTTCATGTGCCTTGATGAGCAATAGCCTTGCTCCTACTGTCCCTATTATCTGCAGTGGTCTCCTGCTGCTCTCTGCTTCCTTGACTTCCTGATGTTCACAACTAATCCTCCCTTTTGGCAGCAAATACCTAAATTTTCTCTGGAGAAGCTTATTGCTTCGGTCTCCTGTTTCACCTGCTGTTTTGTCCTCCTTCTTTGGCCTACAGCTAGGTCTACAGGAACTTTAAAGCCTAAACAGAGTAGACCTTGACTGGGTTCCCTTGTGGGCTGCAAGCTGCTCATATGCTGCAAAGTAGGTGGAGTTGCTTAGGAAGTAAAGGTACCACTGGAGGAGAAGCATGGTGCCCAAATTAGGCTGCAGTTAGCACATGTTATTTGTTTGGCACCCATGACTGTGGATCATGGCTGTGCTGTTAAGCTGTCAGTCTGTTCAGCTTGCTGTGATCATGCTAAGTCCAAAGATGCTCTGATGCTCTGTGACCAGCCAGAGCAACACGTGTTCCTTCTGGAAGACATGAGAATCCACACCCACATGCAAACCTATGTGCCGGGGTACAGTGGCACCTCTCACAAGGCTGTCATTGTTTGTTCTTCCAAGGGTTGCTGCTGGAATATGCCATTCTGGTTTCTCTCTTCCAGCTGTTTCTGCTCCCTTCTTTGAGATCAGATGCAGGAGACTCAGAACAGTTGGAAAGAAACATGGAATCTGGCACATTGCATCAGTAACCCTTGGAGGAACGGAGCAGCAGATCACAGGACTCATTGAATCAAAGGTAGCTGGGAGGGCTCTGAATTTTGCTTTCTGTGCTGCTTTAACAGACTGCTGTATTTCACCCCACTGTATCATAGTTCCCATTTAGGATATTATTCTGTATTGTAATTCACAAGAATAGTACTCCATCTGTGATTTTACCAATGTGGTGTATACCTCTTCCTCCTTTGTTCCAATATGCTTTGCTATTACTTGTCTTTGTTTACTTGCTCCTCAGTTGCTTGTGTAGTAGGGAGGAGTTCTCACCTCTTAAACACAAGCTTAAGTGTTCCAGATAGAAATGAGTCTTATTTGTCTTCCAGTCCTCTTTCCCTCCATCTCTCCCTCTTTACTGTCTCTTCTTTTTGTCATCGTCCAAGCTTTTGAAAGGGAATGATGCTATGGTCATACATGTATGGTGAATAAGTCTTGGTTATTTCATTTAAGGAGCAAGTTCAGAGCAGCTTGGGCAGTGCTGAACCTTAGCATCCTTCCTGAGGTTACATCTGCTGAGAGAAGGTGTCTTGCATGTCTTTGCAGCAGAGGTGAACATGCAAAATCTAGCAGCACTCACTATTTTTGGCAAAGTGTATCTCTCACTCCTGCCAGAGAAGAATGGTTTCATGAGAGTTTGGGAGTTAGTCATAGTTGTAGGGTGTTGTGTGAATCCAGTCTTTTGTCAGAAGAACGTGTGAAATGGTGCATTTGCTTTGCAGGCTTCTGGCAAAGGTGGAAATTTGCTCCAAGAGGAAATTCATGTAAGGGAAATGTAAGGTACCCCCCCTGAGGTAAGCAAGGGACCCCATGTTGCCAGGCAGTAGTGCTATTAAGAATGACTTTCTGATAGTCATCTTCCTGGAAATGATTAATAAGCAACATACTGGTGTGCCCTTGCCATAATGATGTAATTTTAGACTTCTTGAGGTATTCAGGGAAGTTTCCCTTGTGAATTGACTAACAGATTGAGTAAAAGCTTTCATTTGCAGCAGTCTCCCTGGTCTTACTTTTAGTTTTCAGTATCCTGAGGTCAGCTTAGAAAACCAGGTATTTGCTTTTGTTAAGTTTTAATTAGCAGTTTCTGATAACAGTTTTAGGTCCTCTGACATAAAAGATACTCTGCAGGTGTTCTGGAAAAAGATCTTTTTCCTCTGAATGCTGATGGATATCAAATGGAAGCTGTGCTCTGCAGATGAACTTTCATAGCACAGCACTGGAGTCTCTGGCAATGCATTTCAGCCGTCTGGCATACAGCTCAGCCACTGCAAGAAAAACTTTGGACAGAGTTTTCCTTGGGGTAACAGGTTAATGTAGTTTCAGTCAGAGGAAATGGTACATTTTCCTCTCCTTCTTTTCTTTTAGTTAGTGCTGTGAATCAGTTTGTCATCTGGCTGGGGGTCTGGCAGAATAATTAGTTGTGTTTTACTGAATAGCCCTGACGGGATGAGGACTTGGCCAGGTTGACAGCATGATGTCACTATAGGTGCAGCACCACTACCACCCATCGCTTCAGCATAGCAAGCTCTTCCGACCCAATTATTAAATATCCGCTTTTTTGAGGTGGAGGAGGAAGAGAAAAGAAATTGTGATCCTAAAAAAAGAAAAAAAGGAAGTGTCTCATTGCAAGGCTGGAGAGCGCAGCTTTCCTGCGCCCCACGGAGGAACAATCTGACTGCAGTGATAAAGGCGTGGAGCTGCATCCTGCGTCCGTGTGCCGGCCGGCAGCACCTCCCCTAGCCCCCATCCAGTGGGACCTTCTGCCAGGAGCTGACCCGTGAGCCCTTTCCCTGTGAAACCCTCAAGGTTTGGGCTTGCAGAGAGATGTCCAGCTCCAGATGTCAATAGGGCACTGCCTTTGGTCATCACTTAGATAAACCACTTCAGGCCGCCTTTTGCTCTGAGTCTTAAGTCCATTTCTGCTGCTTCTCCTTTCTATTATATTTCCAATGTTTTTTGTCACTGGTGTATGTATACATGTATTGGTATGTATATTTTCGTTATTGAGTTCTGTGGAGCTCTTCTCTTCCAGTTTTGTTGGAGTCTGTGATAGCTTTAGCCTTTTACTGAACCTTCACAATCATTCTACCTGTTGGCCCCCCTTGATCTGAGACAGATGTGGCCCCCACCTGCCTGGTTACACTAAGCCACAATTCCCTTGTGTCTGTGAGTATGATTGCAAATATTATGCTTTTTTGTCACCCTACTTCTGTTGCCTGCCCCGCTCTTGCTCCAAACTTAGCAAATTCTGTGCAGCTTTTACTGTGACCCTGATGCAGGACTCCTGAGTAAACTTTTGGGGCAGCTTCTTCTTTGTACTCACTGCCTTCATTTGGCCAATCTACACTTCCAATTTCCATCCCAGCTTCATTAGTTAAATACCTTTCTGTTCTTGTCTCATTTCTCATAATTCTTTTATATTCAAGACCTGTCTGGGGCTGAGATGAATAAACTAAAGACTGAATGTATAGTGGGTGCAAACTGCTCCCTCGCTGCTGGGCCCATCCCAAGTCTGGTGTTGGACCTGGGCTCTGGGGCTGCTTGTGAGGATCTTGCACAAAGTCCTCTCTCCTTAATGAGAGCATTTAAAGGAGGAATATCCACCACGGGCAAAACTCCTCATGCAGAAGCAGCAATAACACTCTGATGGTGCCAAACTAGTAGGAAGACGATTAGAGCTGTTCCTGTTTCTGGAGGGGAGCCAAGGGGCTGCAGCCAGCAAAGAGGCCTTCCAGCAGTTCGTGCTGAGGTGGTGAGGTTTTGGAAGCAGGCTCAGATGAGTGCAGGACAGAGCAGGTCTTACCTGCACTGTGCTGACTGTGCCCCCACCCACTGCTGGCAAAGGTGGGGAAGCCCAGTGACTCACCTGCTGAGGCTGCTTTCCAAAATCCACCAAATATTGTCAGCACAGATGGCTGTCAGACACAACCTGCAGGCTTAGCACATCCCAGTACCTGCCAGAAACAGATACAAAAGGGTCTCAGACTTGCTGGTATTTTGTTGGGTGTTACAGCAGTTTGACTGCTGGAGAATACATGTGTGGCCAGGCACAGCAGCTCCACAAAGGTACAGGAGAGGAGGAGAGAAGCTCTATGTGTAAGTTGTGCTGAGAAGGGTCCTGTAAAAAGCACAGGAGAAACCAGCAGCATGAACCAAGTCTTGCCACTGAGCTAACATGGCACAGGCATACTCAGTAATATGTAACTGATTTTTCAGTTGCATTAATGAGTAATTTGTAATAGATTACCCTTTCATAGTAACTGTAACAACCTTTCCCACTGAACATGACACTGGGGAACCCCCAGAGCAGTGAAGTGCTGCCCTGTATTTTGAGCAAGCAGATGCCCAGTGCTACCAGCTCAATGATTGTGATCTTGTTTCTGCATGATGATTAGCACCAGCCTGCTCTCCTAATGCCAGCCAGCTGCATGGGAAATCACTGAACCCATGGCACAAGCAGGAGATGGTCCTGTCACCATGGTCCCGTGTGCTTGGATGGGGTGGTCAGGTTGAGTTGCCAGAATGGGGGTTTGTTATTGTGTTATCAGTGCCATGACCAGAGAGGAGACCTGGGGAAGGATGTGTACTGGTACTGTGGCTAATGCCTGACTTTGTAGTGTGGTCTTTCACTAGTGCAGGGAGGGGATGAGCTTTTGTTCCTGCTTGAGCTGTGGTTCGAGGTGGGTCCACAGTGTTACAATTGGCAATGAAATGGAATGGGGCCAGTGATGGAAAATTTCCTGCTCCTTTTACAGACCCTTTGTATGTGTTATGTTCTTACTTTATAGCAGTTTTGAGGCAGAAACTTTGAATTCCTTTTCCACAGGACTCAATGTTTGTGCTCTTGTGAGTGGTCTGTGGTGAAATCCCAGATCCTAGTTTAGAGCCCTTTAGTGCTTTTGCTGTTTCTTTTGGCCTCTGTCTTGCTTCCAACTGTGTCCTTTTTTTTTTTTTTT
>VYXF01011009.1:1022337-1104304 GCA_013397295.1 Polioptila caerulea
TTTTTTGTTTTCAACTCGTTCATCCAGCAAAATTTTACATTCTAGGTGTCTAGGTTTCCAGGCAGGTCTTCAGGCAAATTCTGTACTGCTGAGTGTCACGTAAACTCAGGGTTGCAGGAGATCTGCAGGGAGGTTTTCTTAAGCCTTTACTTCCAGGTTGAGCAATCCCTGAGCTCTTTCAAGAGTCTGTTTAAGCTGTCAGCTTTGCTTTTGGCCTTAGGGTAAAACACTGACTTTATTCTTTTCCTCAGAAAAGTTTCTTATCTTAAAGAAGTGGATTGTAATTTTTAGTCAGATAGTAATTAATTCAGGTTTCCTTCCCTCCCACAATAAAGAAGAGAATTACGTCACAACTCCTGTATGCTAATGTAATTAATTCTATTTCTGCCTCCCTGTTGAGGTAACAGCACAGTAAGAGCCAACTGGTATTTGGTCAGGTGGGTCTGGGAGGTGGAGCACAAGCTTTTGCCATGCTGAGCTGGGGGTCAGTCTGTAGTGTTTGAGGTATCTTGTGATGTTGGCAAGTGAAATAGGGTAATAGACTGACTTCAGTTAAAAAACATTGATCACAGTCAATGATCCAGATCCCATAATTGGTTTTGGTTTAAGATTCCTCAATGTGAGTTAAAAGTAAAGTGCCTACATTTTGTTGTTACTCTTAGTATTGAAAATGTATCAAGCATCCATCCAACACCCTAGAGGTGTAAAACTTAAGACTGTGACTAAACAAATTATTGTTGATTGATTATTGTTCTGCAATTTAAACATGATAAGGGTTTAATTAATAAGAGTTAAATTATTCACCTGGAATCAAAATGGACATACTTTTACCTTATCTGTGTGGACATTCACTGAAGGAGGACAGATGGGACAACCGGGGGGGATCACTTTGGTGCTTTCTGTCTGTTCCCTATGGCATATACTACTGAAAATTAACTAGGCTGACTATTCTGTGACTTCTTTTCCCATATGCCTGTAGTGTCATTATCAACATCCCTGTGGCCAATTGCTGGACAATTTCTTTTTTTTTCCTAATGAGACATTTTATCTTATCTTTTACTGACTGTCAGTACAAAGTTGTGGTGGCCTCAGGGTTTTTTGTGTTGGCATGGTATCTCATAGGTGTCACTAGACACAAGTGTGGGACACAGGTTGGTGTACTTGTGGCTGTTGTGCATTGGAAGTTGCCTGAAGAGCGTGTGTGGGAGTTCTGTAAGATGATCTTGAATCGTTTTCTGCCACATGTTCAGCTCATGTGTTCGTATCTCCTTTCTCAAAAAGGAAATTTATTGTTTTGTTCATTAATCTACTTTCTGTCTACTGTGCAAAATTGATAGCATTCACTTACAACTTTTTACCTTAGGCAGAAAAATAATCTTTTAGGCTGGAATGCATTCTGATATCCATCACCAGGAAAGAAAACATCTGGAGTATGTGTGGTCTTTAGTGTTAGCATGGTATAAACCAGAGAATATTTTACTACTAAGGGAAGTTGATTGCTGCTCACTGCATGTCCATGGTTCTCAGCATTCTGGTTCAAGCAGTGAGAAGAAAGGCAAGGTCCTGACACATCAGGATTGAGCATCACCTCGAGCTTTGGCACCTCCAAGTCTCTGTTGTCACAGACACAGGATGCAGTGAGTGAATTGAGGTGAAACTGTTGGTTTTTGCATCAGTGGTGCTTCATGCCAGTCTGAACTGCTCATGGCTTTGTAGCTTTGCTTTCTGGCCTTAATATTTTCACATATTGCAAGTACAAATTCCAAGATCTGAGCTTGACATGTGGGACTGACTTCAGCAGCAAGAGCTCCTGGACATGGACCTGTCTGTGTATCTAAACAATGCTCCAGTTGGACATTTAGAAAACCACTTCAGTAAAGTGTGTGTGCAAAGTTCAAAGCAGAGAAAGGTGAGAAAATGAACAAGCAGGTGTGCCTTGGTCCTGAGGGGTTATGATCCATCCAAGCAAATATTTTTCTTAGTTGCAAAGAAAAGTTCTTAGTAGAAGGCCAAGATTTTGCTTCTCCTGTAACAGTTTGGGGGGGAACTATCCTGAACCCATGCTGTTTCTTAATTCAAAGGGAAGTATGAACAACATGAGCAAATCAAAGCTTCCTTCCTTTGTTTTGCTCTGAGTGGCATCAGTAGCATATCAGCATTTGTGCTGGTATTTTACTGCATTTTCAATAATTCCAACCATGAAAGTTTGATCTATGCAGTTTTTTCCAACTCTTGCTGCTGAAGGTTGAAACCCCAGTTGATGTCAGTTGAGTGGGCTCAGATTATTTTGTGGTTGAATGCTTTCTCATTTGCAGGTTTAAAAAATCAAGCAAACTTTCATTTCCACTCTTAGTGCAGAATATCTTTCTCTTTGGATCCTGGCTGGCCCAGATCCTTCATTTCCCTTCCTAATGTAGCTAGTTGATCTCACCTCTGTTAATAAAACCTCTTTTCCCTTCCCAGCTACAGCAGCTGCAGCTCTGGTTGCACAGTAAGGAGCTATCCAGAGGGAAGGCAGGGACTGATCATCTCAGTGTGGTACAGGGCAAGGCAGTGGTTGGTCCCCCATTGTGTTTCCACCCCTGGCTATCGTCTGAGCAGGGTGTGAAGCTGCTGGAGAAGGTGTGTTCAGCTCTGGGTTCTGCTGACCACAACAGCACCCCACAATAACAGGGGTGAGGTTTTGGCCTCATGCAAGTCCGTCTGAGATACATTTGTAGATGTATAGTAAGTTAGATGGAGATACAAAACATCTTGGTATAGAACTAAGACAGACCCAGAGCTAGAAAAATTCTTTGGTCCAGCTTAGGACCTGTTTGTGTCCTAGAGAGGAGCCAGTTTCCATTCCATTTCTTGGCAAGGAGAGCCTAAAAATGTGGTTCATTTTCAGCCAGTCTGATCTCTGCATGAAGGCAAATCCATTTTGCCTCTCATCTGTTTCCCCAGTGATGGCAGTCCCTTGGGCAGCTGCTGTTGTACCAGCTACAGGCAGCAAATCCAGCCAGCAGCTGGAGCTGGAGCTTGTACTGAAGCTTTTGGCCAGGGTTTGCTCCTGTGGAGTTGAAGGAGACAGGTCACACACTGATTCACTGCCTGAGGGGAGCTCAGCTGAATTTTGGTCTGTTTTATGGAGATGTGCAATAAATAATTCTTCCAAATGATAGTTTTATTATCTGTGCAACTGGATCAGAGCAGGACTAGAAGTGATGTGGGCCAACCGCTGAGTGGCAAACTTTGTTAAAAATCCTAGGTCACACATTCAGGAAAGTTATGCTAATAAGTCAGTTTGAAAGGATCACACTTCTTTTCTAGCAGGGAGATGTTGTTAACTCAAGAAAAAGAATTTTTTTTTCCCCCTTCTCTTGCTCTCGCGCTCTCTCTCTCTCTGTGTTTTACATTTTTTTTTTTCACTGTTATGTGTAGCTCTTATGAACTTGGAGCTGAACTGGAATTGCTTGAATTGTTACATGTCTTACTTAATTGTGCAAATTGATTTCTATTCTTCTAGTTAATGTAGAAATTGAAAGGATTAGGACTGTTAGGATAAGTGATCACTCCATCTTTTAGTATCTGGGTTTAGTATAACAATAGCTACTATGTCAAAAGTAGATCTTGACTCTACCCTATCACCCTTTCATGCAGGCAAAATACTCACATAGGGCCTGAATCTTCCCTGCCCTCTTTCTTGTGATAGATCCAAAGTACACTGACCAGCAGGAAACATCCATAAATCAGCTGAATGGTTCTGGGCTGAGGCTTCTTGCCCAAGCAGAAGTAAATGGCATTAATGGGAAGATAACATCAGGAAGTGATATCCTTTCACTGGATTTGGTCTCCTTTGTAAGTCCCACATTACAAAGAAGAAACCAAACAGAAAAAAAATGAAGATAAACTACCAGGTCTGTGTAAAGACAGTGAAAACAGCATAGATGGTCTTAGTAAAGCATGCAGTAAAATGGACATTATTCCAGCCTTTACTCTCCAGTGAGTAAGAACTGTTGAATCAGTGCATGGGCTCATCTGATACTTGAATTATTGAACTGTAGTTTGCATTGTTTTAAAGGGTTTGTCTACTCACTGGAGTTTGGTTTTTCTACAAATTAAAAAAAAATATTTTGTTTCTTAAACCCATCCAGTTACTACCATGTGTAAGCAGATGTGTTTCAGGTCGTTGCAAAGATTGAGGGCTTGCCAAGCAAGCCATTTTTCTTCCTGATTTCTGTTACTATGTTAACACAATAGGAAAAAAAAAATAAAAGAAGGGGGAAATATCACACCCTTTTCTGGTGTTATGTATGGCAGTAGGAAGCTGGTGCTGCAAAATCACAGTTTTGTGTAATGTGAGAGATTTTCCCTTCTGCTTGATGGAAGGGCAGCACGTTGCACCATTCAGTGAGAGCACTGCTGTTGTGGCCATTGTAATGGAGCAGGATATCAACAGAATCAGGCACACAGAGTTCCTGGCAGTGCCTGTGTGCAGTTCTCATTAACGTGGTCAGGGTTTTACAGATGGGTTGAGAGCACAGCCATTAGCATTTAATTTTTTACAGGTGAGTGCACACTATCTACATGCAAGAAAGATGGGTGAAGATAACAGTTCACTACTACCAAAGTCTGGGAGTGGCTTTCCATGCAGTGCCTCCCCATCACTGGTGCCTGGTTTTCCAGTAACCAGGCTGACAAACAGCCAATACATGACCTGTCCAAATAGCACACTGCAAGTGTTGGAGTGACTTTGTGCGTGGGAATAATTCAGTTGTTTTGGAAGTGATGATGTGTCTGACTTCATTTGTGTGCTGGATTGGAAAAGAACACTGATACTGAACCAACGGTTGGCAGCATTAGGTTAATGATTAGATTT
The DNA here is from genome assembly GCA_013397295.1 of Polioptila caerulea. NCBI lineage: Eukaryota > Metazoa > Chordata > Aves > Passeriformes > Certhiidae > Polioptila > Polioptila caerulea. The sequence goes on from VYXF01011009.1 coordinate 1,027,199, forward strand.
GATGATCTTAAGTATCTTTTCCAACCTAAATGATTCTGTGATTCTGTGGCTGTGTCAGATCTCTGCACACAAAGGAAAGTCATTTTTCCTCTGTGCTGTGCATGCTTGGCTGTGTTGGGCTCTGATTCCCCTGCATGATCAGGGGCAAGTCAGGCCTCTCAAAACAAGGTGTGGAATTTCATGTGGTACTCTCTGGGTTTTGTGGGTGTTCGTAGGGTTTTTTTAGCATGTGACAGGATTTCAGTGCAAGCCCAATGAATATCAATCAGTTTTTTTTATACACCTTCTGTGTGATGGATGTCTTCAAAGATAGGTGTCTTTGCAGTTCCCTGTTTTTTTGCTGTCTAACTTCCCTCTGCCTGGATGGTTGGAGGAGAAGGCACCTGAGTCTCAAGGTCCCACATGGGGCCCTACAGAGCCCTGCCTTTGCTCTGCAGCCTTGTCTTCAACCTCCCTCGAGCCCTGTTGAGCATCTCCCCTTCCTTAACACATTTTTCCTTGGGCACCTGCTCCTTTTGGAAGTTAGTTATTTAAAAGGGAAATTTGAGTGGCGGGCTGAGGGTGCAGAGAGGAGAGGAGCTGGCTGAAGGGCTGGGGTTAGCACTTTCTCCTCAGTCGGGTCCTCTCCTCACCTTTAAGTTATTTGTATGCAGAGTTGGCTCCCCAAGCTGATTGGCACTGAATGAGTCGGGATAATGTCATGGTTGCCCACGAAGCAGTGCCAGCATGAGAGCACAACCTTGCCAACACAAGGGCATTGATTAGAGCAGAGGAACTAGGGCAATCCAATTATAACCACAAATGCCATTGGCTTTCTCAAATTCTTACTCAAATAACTTCAGACTCTCTGCTGTATTAAGGTGGTCTGGACTATATCAATGAAGGAGAATTTAGAGGACTTAGGTAGTGCAGAGTAGGCAGGATTTAGTTCTTAACTTTTCTATTGCCTATTTACACACAGGGCTAAAGGATAGTATTTTTTGGATAGGTAGAAGCTGGCTGATCCCCTTTGCCTGCTATGATACTGCAGAACGTATTTCTTTTTTTGGAAATTATTACAAATATTCCTAAAAGGAAACTACACAGGAAAAATAACTAAGAAGTTTCCTATCATTTCATCTTGTTTGAGCATTGAATATTCCTTTGTTCCCTAATATTATACTTCCTCTAACCTACTCAATGGGTCAGATAAGGAAATGTGATATTTTTCACCACCATGACAAAATTAAACTATAGCTACAAAGAGCATGAGGGTTGTAGCCTGGAGTCGTAGATGAGTAGTTCAGATCTGGCTTTATATTAAATGCAGAAGTGAACAGTCATTCGTGGATGAATCACATTCAATTAGCTACTTCCTATGATGAACTGATTAAAAATTAAGTGGCATCAAATAAGCCTGATTTTGCTCTTACATTTAAATAATGCTATAATTACATACTAATCAGATGGTAAATCTTAATTGTACACGTTCCATATGTTTTATATGCCTGTTCTCCCTCTTCACTTTGTCGTCTTTGTATCAGCATGGAGTATATTTTCAGGCTGCTTTTATGTTTGGCCTAATTGAATATCAAAAGCAGTATATGTGAAACTTCCTGAATTCTATTCTTTCGCCAGTGGCAGCTGTGCTATTAGATGACCTTTACCATTCCTGTAGCACAGAATAATAAAGGGAGGGGGTGAACTGAAGCCCAGCCGTGTTATTGTTAGAGACAGAAATAAATCATATATAATTGCTTTGCTGTGAAGGCCAAATCCTGCCGTCCTTCATGCCTGAGTTGGAAATACAGGATTTGGACCTTTGTTTCCTGTGGTTTCCTGGCCACCTTGGACGTGCCCAGAATCCTCACACTGCTGCTGCAGTGGCTAATTACCATTGCAGGGCTCCATCCCTCCTGTACGGGCCAGGAGCTGGCTCTGCTGCAGGGAATGTCCACCTCCAAGTGCGAGTAGCTTCCCCAGGAGGGCTTTAAAAATGAAGCCTTAGATGTCGGATTACGTGGTGGGCTTCCACAGAGTGCTTCTGTTTCAGTTCCCTGCTTGTTTGGAGCAAGCCCACACAACTTTGTTGAGGTAATAGGTATTTTGACTTAACATACACGTGGTATTCATTTTATTCACTCCAGAATGCTTTTTCTGCCTTTTAACCATAGATCATGACCACAGTCACAAGAAGAACAAGCGGAAACACTGGAGAAGGCAGTGGGCAGGGAGCAGCATATTATCTGACGTGGAGATGTTGAAACACAGCCTGGAAGTGAATTCTTTTTCTGGGGACAGCAACAAGACCGGGACCATTGGTGAAAAGAAGAGCCACAAGCGAACGAAGCGGTTCTTGTCCTACCCACGTTTTGTGGAGGTGATGGTGGTGGCTGACAGCAGGATGGTCGCCTACCATGGAGCCAACCTACAGCACTATGTCTTAACCCTGATGTCAATAGTGAGTGTTCAACCAGGGCAAGTAGATTCACCCACAAACAGTTTTCTAGTGGTCACAGAGCCCCTCTCTGCTGCGTTCATATGCAACGCCATTTGCCTTCCCTAGGCGTGGAGATAATGCTGGGGTACATTAAAGATGGTAAAACATGGCTGGAAAACACTGGATGGAGTCTTCTTTCCCAGATCTATCACACTTTCTAATCCTTCTTACACCCTCTCTCTTCTGGCTTTCTGAACATCAGACACCATGAGCAATATCACTGATTGTTTAGTCCACACACTGTACTCTTCTTTTTATTTAAGCCCACGTGAAATAACAGTTGAATTAAAAAGTTACTTTGGGCACTCTGCCTTCCAGGGGACTGATGCTGATAGGTTATGCAGTTGCCTGACTTCCCTTGCTGTTGCAAGGAGAAGGAACCTGTGGTCACCTTCATCCTTAGCATAGTTCTCAAGTTGACTTTCCAGGCTGAGAACAAGCACCTTAGTAGCTGCAGGTACTAGGATGCAGTAGTGCAGTTTCCAGTCAGGCAGTTCTGTAGGTGCAGAGTGACTGGCAGGGAGTATCCAACATATTTGTGTCTCTGGATGGATGTTCATCCTGTTTGAGGGTAGAAGTGCAGTGAATATGTGGTCTGAAACTGCCCATGTCAAAATCAGGCACTTGGAAGAATAAGTTGCTTTTGACAGTCTTGGTTGGGGGTCTTTGTGTCTCAGAGCAGAATGATCCCTTAATTTGGTGAAATGTGTGCTAAAGCAAAAGGAAATGTTGGGTTTCTGTGATACCAGCAGGTTTTTTTCGTTCTAAAATTGTGCTTCTGCCAGGAGGTCTCTCCGTAGCATCAGAGCACTGAGCAAGGCAGAAGAGCAGCCCAGGAGAAAAACAGTTGCAAAATGGAAAATGTGTGTTGTCTTAATTGTTTGTTTCCTTGAATGTTAACAGTAATTCCAAATATTGCTTTTTGAAACAGGTGGCTTCTATCTACAAAGACCCAAGCATTGGAAATTTAATTAATATTGTTATTGTGAAATTGGTCGTGATACATAATGAGCAGGTAATGGAAATTGTTTTCTTCACCTTCTGCTTGACAATGGCGTTTGTAATGAGTATAACCATGAATACTTAAAATACCTGCTTTCTGTGTGTTGCTTATCAGGATGGCCCTGCAATATCTTACAATGCCCAGACAACATTAAAAAACTTCTGCCAATGGCAGCAGTCTCAAAACCATCCAGAGGGAAGTCACCTTCGGCATGATACAGCGGTGCTTGTTACCAGGTGTGGTGAATATTCTCATGAAAACTGTAGCCAGTTGTGCGTCAGGGGCTTTGAGCATGTAATATATGGGAAGTGTTCAGGTTTTGATGTGGATGTAATGATATTTGCAGTTGTGGGAGCATGTATCCACCGTAAGAGATGATTTTGAGAGGTTCAAGACTGTCTAAGGTCTGCCCATGGGTTTAGCATAAGATGAAAAACTCTGACTATGGTGGGAAGTTAGTTGGACTCTGGATGATGTGGCAAACCAGCATGAGGACTAAGAGTTGTTTTTGCTGTTGTTACTGTTGTTGTACCTTAACTCACTGCTACACTGAGAATTAATGTGTCAGGTCTGTTCTGTTTTCAGACAGGATATTTGTAGAGCGCACGACAAATGTGATACTCTGGGTAAGGAAAACCTTTTCTTTGTCTATTAATAACTTTTTTTGTAGTGACAATGTTAGTTGCCTGTGCTGAACTGTGAGGGGCATTTCTTTATCTGTCATAAACCTCTCTGTTCTCTCCTAGGTCTGGCAGAGTTGGGCACAGTCTGTGACCCTTACAGGAGCTGTTCAATTAGTGAAGATAACGGACTGAGCACTGCTTTCACAATAGCACATGAACTTGGCCATGTGTATGTTTTATGTAAATACATTTACATTTAAATAGCCCAATATTTATGCTAACTAGGGCTTGCCAACCAGGCTGGGAACTGGTATTGCTGAGCCTAATTGTTTGAGGGGAGATCAGTATACTTGGCTAGAAGATGCACCACTTAGGTAGATGAATCTGTGGGGTGCTCTGGAGCCGACCTGAGAGCAGCAAGACCAGCAGGGCCATGTGTTTGGGAGGATGAATGACAGAATACCATAAGCAGCACCTAAACAATGATATCTTGACCTAGCCATTGGAGGTAGCCAGGATTTTGGGCAGAGAAGGGAGATGCAGGGTGCCTTGGGGGAAGACCAAGGAAGGGATGCTGGTACATCTCAACTATCTTTTGGGACTGCAGTCTTCTCTGAGAGCAGGACCTCAGCCTGTGACAGCTTGTCCCACAGCTCTGTGTGGTGTTGGTGAAGGCAGTGAAGCAGCTGTGTGTGAAGGAGGAACCTACCCAGGGCATTTGGGAGATTATGAGGTGTATGAATGAGCTTGACTCAGCTCTTGAACTGTTTCACCGTGGAAAATCTTGTGCTGCTGCATATCCTCAGAAGAGACGCTGCCATTCCCCTCCTCCAGTGGAAATTTCTTTCAAACAATTTTTGCTTTTTCTCACTAGTGAAACTTTTTCTTGCTATTAAGCAGTCATGAGAAAAGTCGTCTTAGATCACATAGTCCTTTATCCCTGGATACAACCTGAGGCAGCTGATTCAGTCCCAAACCACCACACGCCTGCTTTGCAGTGGAGTTCTGTAGGTGTGGGATGGATGAGTACTTGGGAACAGATCTTTTATTGTTCTGAACTCTGTTTTTTCTTCATGGAGAGCTGGCTGAGACAGTCTATTTTTAGCCACAGTAGGATTTGTTTAAATGAGACTTCCTGACAGAAAGTCCCCGAAGTTTTGGTGTTCCCCACACCTAACCTGTGGCTAATTCCTTTGTTAATACTGTCCCAGAGCTGCTGGGGGGGTTAGCAGTGCTCCCAAGCAGGAAACGCCTCTGTGCTCTTTTTTTCAGAGAGCAGAGTGAAAAGATGGTTTGTTGGAGGTAATCTTAATGGAATACAAACTCCCTAGCCTTGGAACACAGGATCACACCAGGTCACTTCCCCTTCCCCACTTCAAACAGCGCAGCGCTTTAAGCCGCTCTGTCTCCATTAGCAAATTTACCACATTCTTCAAGGTGTCATGTGCTGCAAACTTCACATTGGTTTCTGCTGATAACAATGCTTGCTGGCATTTTGTAAACCTGCCACATAAATTATAGGAGCCAAGTCTATCCCTGGTGCAACCCCGCTTAGGCAGCAGTGTGGCCCACGGTATTCAACTGCATTGGAAAATATTTTGCATCCAACATGGTATTGCCTGTGTGCATGAGGGTCTGCAGTCAGTGGGCTCAAGTCAATCATCTCCTTCAGAATTCCCTCAGATCAACTCTTGGACCTGTGGTCAGTTCCAGAGTATTTGCTGTTTTTATGAAGGAGGGGCCAGACTCCAGCCTGTCTGCAGGATAGCAACTGTCAGATGAAAAGGAACCTGCAGCTGGATTTGCATCTTGCTCCAGGCTCCGTGGAGGACTTCTCTGGCTAAATATATGCAGCCATAGACTGGAGAGCTTAGCAGGGTGCTGCATAGCTTTTTCCAGATGAGTGCTAGGAACCCTGTTCATTAACAATTCTGAATTTATTTTGAATATATGTGTATTAATACTTTTATTCTGTAATATTTGTCAGCAGCATATTTAGGAAAAAGTCTTGGGTTTGCTTGCATTTAGTTCACACTGTTGCTCTTGCTGTGCTAAATACATGGTGTTTGCCTCTTAACTAACTCTACTTTTTGCTGCTCTTTTGCTCTTAGATTTAACATGCCACATGATGACAATCACAAATGCAAGGAAGACGGAGGCAAAAATCAACAGCATGTCATGGCACCGACACTGAATTTCTACACCAATCCCTGGATGTGGTCAAAATGCAGTAGGAAATACATCACTGAATTTCTGGAGTAAGGCCTTGCATATGCATGTGTTGGGCTGTTTTCACATGTCCATGTGTCCCATGGAGTTCTTCGGTTAATTTGGAGTCCTAGTGTGCAGCGTTTGGAGGAAATCAGAGGGATTTGTGTGTGCACGCATCCTTTACATAGAGCAGGAATGCACCCCTGGCATCCAGTCCCTGCCAGTTCAGCCTCATGATAAGCTGGCAAGGACCAGCCTCTCAATGGGGAAGAATAAGTCTTCCCCCATGGATATTGCTTTTAAGGAATGTGTGTTCTCCTCAAACCTGAAGAATGACTTTTCCAAGCCTTGTGGCCCAGATACGGAGCTGTGTTTTAGAAGGCAGATTGAATCTGCCTTTCTGCTCCACAGGTCAAGATAAAGCCCTGGCACTAATCCATGGTGGGAACACCGTTCCAGGAGCCCACGGGTCAGTTTGATGCATAGTGATTCGCCCATTTTGCTGTGATGCCTTCCTGTGTGTTGTGGTGTGGAACAGAATGAGAGCCATGATGGTGTTCTGGCAAATCCAGGAGCTCAGTCCCTTGGGCAGTTCTGCTAATCAGTGATTTTTCTTTCTGAATTCTTTATAATGTGCCAGTGCTTGCTCAGCAACTAAATGCACACTCAGAAATGCTTTTGCCATGGTAGCTGACTGTGCTGTGGTGGATGGTTGCTGTCACAGCACAGGGATGATGGTGTATGGGTAACACACCCTCCTGTGCTTGAGTTTGAAATAGCTCTTGTAGTGCTTGTTAAATATGGCAAACGTGGTGTGCAACTGCCCTAAGGCTAATTCAGGCAAACACAAGTGGGTTCTGGTCTCACTGCCTCCTGTTTAACACCATTATTCTGATCTATGTTGTAGCACTGGTTATGGGGAGTGTTTGCTTGATGAACCTTCATCAAGAACATACACATTGCCTCAGCAGCTCCCAGGGCTGGTTTATGACGTCAACAAACAATGTGAGTTAATTTTTGGACCTGGATCCCAAGTGTGCCCCTATATGGTAAGTGAAATTTCACACCTTATTTTTCCTGGTTTTGCCAGAGCAAAATAAGGTCTCCTGGGGTTGAATGAATGGCAGACTCACAATCCATCAACTTACTGTCAAGCTTGTGAGTTAATGATTAATCCTAGGGGGATAATTTCATAAAGGATCATCTGTCTGGTAAAGCATGTGGCACTTATGTAATATTTTGATCTCTGCAATCACTTAAGCAGATGCAGTGTCGGCGACTTTGGTGTATCAACGTTGATGGTGCTCACAAGGGATGTCGAACCCAACACACGCCTTGGGCTGATGGGACAGAATGTGAGCCTGGAAAGGTCTGTAATACCTCGTGGTTTGTGCCTCATGGCTCTGTTTGCTTGGGCTCAGGCTGAGCACATCAGTCAAAATCGTCCTGCCCTAATGCCAGCTGTGTGGCATGGCTCTGACTGCAGTGGTGGAAGCCCAAAGCTCGATATGTTTTAAGCCTGGTGGTGGCTGGGACATCTCCAGCCCAGATAACATGATTTAAGTCAACATTGTTTTAAAGAAGATATTCCTTCTGGAGTGCTTATCTTTTTAAATTAATGCCCTTGAGTGAACTTTTGAGCAAAACTTTTGCAAAGCTTCCCTAAGCTTTTGTTAGAAATTGCCTATGTGATGTGAGCAATTAGTAATTCTGTGTAACATAAACTTGTCAGCTGGCTTTTCATCTTGACAACTTCAGAGTAAAATATAGAATTGGTTGACATTTTCTGTATGGAACATTTTTGGCAGTAATTCATAGAAACTTTCCATTTCCATGTGCAATGTTAATTTCCAGCTAGCATTGTGGTTTCTAGGATAAGTGTTTAATTTTTAGTTGTTCATATCTGTAGAAAAATAGTTGAGAGGATTTTTCTTTTATTGAAATACTGAAGCTTTTGAATAAAAATGCTAACTGGTTCTTACCATTTGTGTCTGAACAAAAGTATTCTCCATCTGTGTCTAGTAAAAATAGTGTGATGATATTCTACATGGTATAGCTTAAAATTTTGCTTTTCTGGCTCTTAAGATCAACATGAAAAATAATGATGTTTTCTTTAGAAAGAGTCAAAGTTTTAAATCATAGTCTCTTGAATGTACTTTAATAAAAATTCTAGATGCTATTTTAAAAATAGTTTTCTATCCAGGCTGTGGAACTCTTTGGAAATTTATCTTTTGATGCATGTGTCTGAAAACTCGATTGTTCAATGACACTTGACTGATTTCCTTCAGGACAATGAGCATCATGTATCAAATTGCCTTCCTTTCTTAGGGAAAAGTACAACTGCAAATTTGCTTTTATTGTTGAGAATGTGCATTAGAGATGTAATTGGAATGTCTAATGTATTTGTGTAAAATCCCCAATTTGAGTGTAGGTATCTGCAGAGTCTCTGTGACTTGAGACCTTGTGCCCTCAATTTCTCTGCTGCTCACTGCTGAAAGATTAGCAATAACTTTGAAATCTTCTTGAAATTCCAAATATCTAGGCTGCAGCAAACCTGCACTTACCCTTGGATATGATAAGAGTGATGTGCAAACAGCAGCAGCTGAGCAGATCAGGACTCCCTCAGAGCCACCCCATGTCATGCAGTGTCCAGCTGCATGGCTCTCAATAAAGACTGTGAGCAAAAACATTTCAGGCCTCAAATTTAGACAATCTGACAAGTTTAGACAAACTAGACAAGTGTGATCTGAATGTCACAGCTGAGAGCAGATGGGCTCGTAAGAAAAGCTAATGCAGCCCACTCCTGTTGGGGCATTTAAATGTGTTCTCACAAAAGGGCTTTACAGAGTAATTTTTCTGTCTCTCTGTTCATCTAATTGGAGCTTAAAGTTTGGTTCATCATAAACTCTGTCCTGCTTTGTGTTTACTTGGGCTTGTAAAGTGCTGAGGTGCGAGTCTGGAGTGCTTTTCCTTGGAATAAATTGCTATTTTGGTACTCTGTTATGGCCAGGAGCCTGTCAAACTGCTACTTGCTGACTAATGCCTCAAGTCTGCATGTTTAAAGCCCATGCTGTATGGGTTGGCAGATGGAGAAAATACCATATCATTTTTTATGGAGATATCTTTGGAAATAAGAGAGCCTGAATAGCTAAAAAAATATCTAGCTAAAACTACTGGGATGTAGATTTAACTGGGCTCTAAATTTACTCTTAAATCAAGGGCATTAAAAAACATGGGAGTATTAACTTACGCATATTTTGCATGTGAGGACACTGAATCTGATACTGCTAAATTAAGCCATAAGCCCAGCCCAGAGTCTGGCTTTGCTGGGTGATGGTTTTACCATGTTCCACAGAACCGGCTCATTGTTGGGTGGAGATAAATCTCTGAGAAAAGATAAAGGGGGTTGTAAATTTGGGCCACTCTCCCCTGTGGTTTTCAGGGCTGATTAAAGAATGGTAAGAGGAGAGCAGATGAGCAGTAATGATTTGTGTCTGCTGGCCTGTGGCATCAGGTAGGGTGTCTGTTATGCATGCAGGGAGCTGCACAGCCCCTTCTGCCCCCTGCTACTGCATTCAGCCAGCCAGCCCAAGGATGGGAGCTGGATGTGGGGAATTATCTGGAACTCCAGTGGCAAGACAGAGGAAAGGAAAGTCTGCTGTAATGTCTTCCATCCCTGCCAGTGCTCTTCAGCTCCACTGTGTGTCTAAGATATTTTGAATTTGCTCCAGACAATCTGCCTTTTATTCTCTTCATTCGGTGAGCTGTAAGCTTATAGGAAAGAGGAGCCTGGCAGGCTTTTTAGTATTTCTGCTGTATCTCAACATAGAAATTATTTTTAAAATACAAAAGGCACAAAGGTTGCGCAGCCAGACTGCTCACAGTGTGGTTCCAAGAAGCACCATTGTGTTTTCATAAGATAATCTTGCCATTTATTTAAAACAGCTTCTCTTTTCCACCGCTGTGCTTTACCATCAACTCCAAACTCCAAATTTTTAATAAAATCAATGGATGTAGATGACTTCCTGGTTAATACTCAACCATAGGATGGGAGACATATAGGTCATGTCACGGTCTGTTAGCTGTGTTCATTCACTAGTTAGCTATTCAGCCGTCTTCCCTGGGTCACTGGTGCCAGGCATGACTCTGGTTAGATATTTAGCTGTGAGCATCAACATTGCTGCAAGAAGTTCTCCACTGGGACAGCATTGTTGGACTGGTGTCATGTACTTCTGTTTAATGATAGCTGTTGGACCTCTTTGGACCTGGATAGGGATCCCAACCTTCAGGTTTTCAACCTCTAAATGCCTGGAGGAGTTGTGCATTGTAAGGGTTTGCCCTGCAGCAAAGAAACAGGCATTTCAGCTGATTTTATCGCTGTCCTTTGCTGTAGCAGATGGGGTTTAGTCAATTTTATCTGGGGAATCCGATCTTCAGATGAAAGCAAATCTAGGGCATTTTGCAGCCTAGAGACCATGCTTGTCTCTGAGCAAACACCACATGCAGGACTCAAATTATTTTGAGTTCTTCAGCTGTCCTGCAAACCATGTCCATGGGCAAATGCAGCTGAGATCAGCTTTCTCCATCAGCAAAGCTGTGTAACAAGTCAGCCTTCATGGGCAAAAGGTGTCCCATGTGCTGCAGAGCTGGTGCCCTGTGGGATGCACAGCCCCATGACAGCTTGGTTCTGCTCTGTTTTCCTAGATAGCTTTATCCAAGGTGGTTCATAAGGGTGTCTAAAAAAATGGATGAGCTTGTGGTGTGTCTGGACACAGCTTGTTCTGCTATTAGTGGAAGNAGCCCCATGACAGCTTGGTTCTGCTGTTTTCCTAGATAGCTTTATCCAAGGTGGTTCATAAGGGTGTCTAAAAAAATGGATGAGCTTGTGGTGTGTCTGGACACAGCTTGTTCTGCTATTAGTGGAAGGGCTGGAAAAACATCATGCATCAGCAAATTTGACCTTGTTCCCATAAAGATGATCAGATCTGAACAGTACCTGATGCACAGAAATACTGCAAGGGAATATTTTAGGGATGCTCTCTACCTCTGTTCTGTAGTCTGTGGCCTCTTCTAATCTGTGAGCAATCAGCAATGTTTGGGCTTCCCATAATTACAAAGATTTAGGCATCTGCATGTCTCTGGGTTTAAATCAACTGTAGCAAGCACTGTTCACTGAGAGGGGACATTTTTCCATTTATTCTGGTGAGGCCAGAAGGTGACTCTTCCCTAGACTTCACTTCTGCAGAAGTCTGTGTAGTCCATCTAGTAAACATATCCCAAAGGACACAATTTATATCATGAAAATAGGGATGAGGGCTTGCCAAGGTAACTTAATCCGGTTTTCCAAACAAAAGAAAACAATAGTCATAGCTGGAAAACAGAAGTGTAGACCAGGTCTTGGCAAGTCCCAAGTTATGTCTGAGTGTTAAAAAAAAAACACTTGGGGTTGAGGAATTAATTTTTTTATTTTATTTGCCTTTTGGATTTGGAAGTTTTCTGCTTTGGGTAGCTGTGGGGAGGTTAGAGTTTTCCCTGGTGTTTCTCCTCATTGCATAGCCCCTTCCCTGCCACAGCACAGTTTCTGCAGCTCTCCAGGAAATCAGATAGAGCAGCTTTTTGAAAAGCCAGTGCTGTGAGCTTGCTGTGCTGCTTAGCACCAGTAAACACAGAATATTCAGTGGTTGCTGTTGTACTCGATCTTCATCTCATAAATCATTCCATGGACTCGTGCCTTGCGTTCATTTTGCCATTTAAGGGCTTGGGGAAAGAAAAATATGGGGGTGACAGACAAAATATAAAGTAGTTCATTTTTATTTGATTGGAATAATTGTGTGTGTGTGGCTGAGAAATAAGTGAGGCTGGGTCTTGTTGCCCAGGTCGGTCGCTCATAATGCAAAGCAGCACAATCCCACCTTGGCCATGTCTCTCCTTCCCGTGCAGCACTGCAGGTTTGGGATGTGTGTGCCCAAGGAGCGAGAGGCACCAGTGACAGACGGAGCCTGGGGCACCTGGAGCCCCTTCGGGACCTGCTCGAGGACCTGCGGCGGCGGCATAAAGACGGCGATTCGGGAGTGCAACCGGCCCGAGTGAGTGCACAGGGGAGGGCAGGGGGTGGGATGGGCAAAAGCAGTTTGGGTTGCCCAAACGGACTGAAATCAACTTTGGCTGTCCCCTTGTGGGTGCTGAGGACAGGTGGCTCTGCCCTGGGGATGGGTGGCTTTGCCTGGCATGGGTGAGGTCGGATCTGGTCATTGGTGTATGAGTGAAGTGTTCTAAAAACGGATCCATTCAACAATGAGGGATAAAAAGCTGATACCTTCATGGGTTTTATTACCTTCTGTTTTCCTGTGGAGTCACAGCTGGGGTCTCACTTCCAGACGTGTTTCCCTTCCTCCAAAGCTGTGATTCAGAAAGGAAGGAGCTTTCCTTTTTCGCCATTTTACCCCTGCTTCGGTTGCTTTTGCAGCTGTTCTCACAGGCCTTTATAATAAAATTTTCTACCGTTTTATTCCTGTTTTGTCTGGTTTTGCAGCTTTTGGCTGCTTTTGCAGCTGATCCTTTATACAGTTACATTTCAACTGGTGCAGACTAGCCAAACCTCAGCAGAAATCTGTGCCCCATTAAAAAGTGGCACTCAAAAATGTTTGCTATCAGCCTGGAATGCAAAATCCTGCACCCTTTGAAACAGCAGGGAATTTTGCTGTGGGCTTCAAGGAGACAAATATGTAGCTGGTGCAATAGTAATAGCTTGAGCAACTGGTATGAAAGCAGCCTGTTTATGTAAATGGTGAATTGTTCTGGTTTCTGTTTAACTGCCTTCTTGCAGTAGAGTAGACAGGAGGCTTTCTGGGCTTTTATTGAGGACTGAGATGCAGGGAGGAGAGGGGTCTGTGGATCTGGTTGCGCTGAGAGGTCTTCAAAAGATTCCTATTTCTCATCACTGGATAGTTTATTGCCGAGGAAATTGCCACTAGGGATGTGCCAATGATGGTTTCATCACTGCTAATGGGAGAAGGGAAAGCTTATATCTATGACACTTGTGGTGTAGTGACAGGAGAGGCTGCTCAGCACAGCTGGGCAAGTGTCAAAAGTTGAGGCTGAGAGAGTAGGACACCAGCACGTTAATTAAAACAATGCTAAGAAAAACACGAGTGCAAAGAGCTCTCATCTGGCTGTGCTGAGTCAGCACACTCCATATGGTGTTTGGTAGCCATGGAAAGACAAAAACAAAGCATCTTTCCAGTTCTGCTGCTGAAACTTTGGATGCTGTCAGTGAGATGTATTCCTGTCTTCTGAGAGGCATCTATTCAGACTGATAGCTTTTTGTGATGGAAAATCTCCTTTATCCTAAAGGGTAGCTGAGGGATTTGAAATTCCATCTTCCCTGATAGCTTGTGGTTTGTATCCTGGTGCTTCAGTAGGTGTATTGCTGTGGTGGGGATTTGCAAAAGCACCTGAACACACTCGGCACCAAGCGGCCCGAGAAATCCTTATGATTGATAGTGGTTATTTTCCAGGCCCCCTTTTCCTGAGCCCTGTGCTGGCAGTGGCTTCTCTTCTCTAGCCCCTCACAGGGTCTCTGTGTACCATACACAGGGCTTTCCACTGATTGTTGGTTTGTGCCTGTAATTTGCACTATAGTGTGAGCTCCTACCACCTGTGTCCCCATTATCATGGGGCTGCTAAAACGATGCAAATGGATGAGACCCCACTGGATACTCTCTTGCCTTTCCCCTTCTCAAAGTACTTCAAAAAGAGACAGTTTCTCCTCTGTTGTAGAAGGCAGCAAACCCAACCCAGATACCTCAAGTAAGGTCTGAAATAATTCTCAATAAATCTTTTATATTCAAAGATTGTTTAGCTTTTTAAAGTTTTTCCTGTGCTTGAGGATCTGGGGTGGGATCTTACGTCCACTAAAAAATTGTGTTAAATCTGGCATTGAAAATTACATCCATTACCTGTGTGGTACAGAAAGTAAGGCTGCAGCTCCTGCATCTCTTTGTAGAGTGCTCTGACACCTATATGGATGAGTATCCTGCAGGGATGTAGGAAGAGCTGTAAGCCTCTGGAATGGCAACAGACTGTTTTGACATTCTGAAGGGATCTATTTGCTAACCAGACCAGACCCTTCCCACTGAGATTGCCCCCATGGGAATTTGAGCCTGGCTGGTGGACAAAGCCCATGGCTGTGGTGCATCATCAGAGGGTCTATGGTGCAAGCCCTGGTTTTCAAAGAAAGGCATGTTGCAGAATTATGGGAAAAGGCATATTTGATAAGATGTCAGTAGCAGAAGCCCTGTTTTCAGGAATGGCTTTTTTGGATGGGGTAGTTTTATCTCTGGATGTAAGTCAGATCACATTTGCGTTTTAGTCCATCACAGAAGTATCCACCTGTGCTGAAAACTGTCTGAGCCTGACATGTAAACACATGTGTAGATAAGTGTGCTAGTCACCAATCAATTCCAAGTCCTAGGGCTTTCTGGAATGCAAGCAAGGATATCTCAAACTGATCTGTGCATGCTGGAGCTCTACAGATTTTTCTGCAGTCACACATGAGCACAGGTACATGGGCAAATGTGCAGATGAACACATGTAGTTAATTCTCCTGGGGCTTTTCCTTGTGACAGCCTCAGTGCTCCCAGGCTGAGCTGCTGACCAGGGGCAGGTGCAAAGCACCTCCAAAAAAGAACTTCTTGGCAGGGTGTACCTGGTGCTCCTGGACTGCTGGGAGCTGGGTGCTGCCTCAAAATCTGCAAGTGAAAATGCTCAAGGTGATGGATAAGGCACCATGTATTTCAGAACTTTTGGAGTGGGAATGGGTATGAGGCTCCATCATTCCCTGTGCCTGAGGGTTTCTGGTCTGCTGGGAGGAGTGCAGTGGGTCTGGGGTGTGTGCAGGAGCTTGTCAGGAGAATGATGCTGTATTGAAATGGGTCCACACTGGCTGTTAATTGGTCAAATAGATGATTCAGAGAGAAGGGAAATGGAAGCAAAACAAGGAGGTTTCTATGCATGTACTGCTTTCCCTTCTGTCTCTGTGGTACATTGTTGGTGATCCATAAAAATATTGCAGAGAATGAAGTATGCTGTATTTCTTCATGACACTGAAAATCGATGTTATATGGGGTGACTTATTTTTCAGGGTCAGCTCTTTCTGTCCCTCAGATTCTGTGAGAAGCAATGCTGGTTAAAAACACTCTGAAACTGTCAGGGGAGTTTGGAGCTGTTTTTAAGTGTCAGAAGTGTGAGTGTGCTTCAGCCCCCAGCACTGTGTGCAAGGAGATTTACTGCCAGGGTTACAAAGGTGATGGTTTGCAACACGGTGGCAAGCTTTAGAATCCTTCAGTTTGTGGTGTGTCCATGTGTCAATATTATCTTAATCTCAGGGGTCATGTCTAGAAAAGAGAAAACTAAATAGTAGCTTGGGATTTGGGGGTTTTATCAGATGTACCTTTAAAAAAAAAAAAGGCTCTTGCACATTTTCCATGTTCCCCTTAACTAAATAGTTAAGAGTTTAATTTTAGTTAAATTTATTTACATTGGAAGCTATGTGGTTGCCATAAAAATGTTATAATTGCAATTTTTTAGAAAGAAATGCCCTCTTGAAGGTTTGTATAACTCAGGCTTTGTCAAACTGTAACAGTCCTGCAGAGGTACAAATGCTTTTGAAGTGAAAATGATGAATCCTGTTAATTCCCCCATGAATGACTCAGACTCACCCAGGTCTGGAGTGTGCTTCTGCCATGATTAAGAAGTTTCCCTGTGTGCTGTGTAGTAAGATGGTTGAGATGTCCCTTTGTAGCTAGAGGTAGCTCATGTGCCTGCATGGGAATAGTCCATGGGATGGCCTCTGATATTGGGAAAGCGACAGGAATTGCGATTGTGCCTGCAAGGCAAGGAGGAATTTGGGCTGTATCTGCAGGGGCTGCTGTGCTGGGATAGCCCTGGAGCTGTCCCAAGGGTAATCAAGTAAGTTCTTTGAAGTTGTTAATCAGAACAAGGTGGACAACAGACTAAATCAGTAAAAAACAGGTTTAGACTTACTCCTCCACTTAGTAACTGTAAAGGTGTAAAATCAGCCTGTAATCAGGAATCTGCACAGGACACTGTGCAATTGCTTGGGGTTTTTATCACTGCTACTTGCTTAATTGCAAATGCCAGAAACCTTTGTAAGTGACAGGCAATTCACTTCCAGATGGCATGTGAGAACTGCCCTCAGAGCAGGTAGAGCTGGTGCTTGTAGCTGTTGCTCAGGGCTGTGCCTGAGGACAAATCATACCCCGTGGCATTTAGGATAGAACTGGAGGGGTCTGCACCACAGCAGTGAGGATCTCAGTCACTGGAGGATGCTGGCAGGAAAAATCCCATCTCACCTGCAGCTGCTCAAGGAGGCAACTTCTTCTGCCAAACCTGTGAGCATCCCTAGTGTGGTGCTGATGGGGTGGTGGGAAGTCTGCCTGCCTTTCCCGGTTTTGCAGGCAATCTTTTGGCAAGGCCAAGCTGTTCTGTGCTTCTGTCTCTCATTTGTTTCACAGGAACTCTGCTACTTGAGTCACAACGAATTTTTGAGCATAAGAGTGAAGAATTGTTGTTTGTGAGAGAAAAGGCACTGCTGGGCTTCCTGGGTGGTAGAGGTGCAGAGATGCTAAAAAATTCTGTTCAGCTGCAGGAACTTGTTGACTCACTGTGTGTAGAGACCATTGTGCATGTGCAGGGGGGTGCTGTCCCTTTTGTTAGAGGTGCTGGCTGCATGCAATGTGGAGATCTCACAGCAAGCATCTCTGTTACTGAGGGCAGGGGGAATTCCCATATATCACTCATTCCATATGCATCTTGAAGGGCACTTCTCCAAGTGTGCAAACCCTGTGTGTTCCTTTCCAATTGAGCTCCAAGGGAAGGAGCATTCTGCCAGCATCCCTGGTCCCCAGCCAGGGCAGAGCTGATCCAGAAGAACAGCCCTGGAAGGCAGGAGTTGTGGGTACCAGGATGTTGGAGCCTGGCAAATCGCTCTTCTGATTGCACTCCTTGCTAGTGCAAGCACTCATTTTTCAGGGGGTAGGTAGAAGATGTAGGTTTGGTGATTATTTTGATGTGCAGCTCATTCTTGCACCACATCTGGCAAGAGATGGGAGAGTCTCTTACAGTCTCCAGAGTGATGTTCTCTGGCAAAGGCTTCATCTACATATATAAAAAATAGTTTTATGACTACAGCCTTGAATCTGTGAGTCGGGAAATTTAAAATGGTAGCTTCTCCTAGGCTTATCCACTGGGTTTTATGTGGCTTGGATGGGATCTCTCTTCCCAGTTTATACCAGTGTCATCCTACTATAAAATGGGGGTAAGTTATTTATTGGCCATCTTTGGTGCTTTCTGGAATATGTGGAGGTAAAGTTGTTTCAAAGTGGTCGACATTACCATTTCTAACATTTGGGGCTAGAAATCCTGAAGGACTAAGTGCTGCCTGACCTTTCAGCCTCTGCAGGGAAGGAAGCCTTTTCTCCTATAATGTTTACTTATTTGCAACCCACTAGATCAAAGGCAAATTGTCAGCCACAAAATCCATTGGAGTGATGGGGTTGTAAGGAGACATGGGCCTGAGTGGGATCCCTCAGTGTGAAAATAAATCCTCAGGTGGGGAAGATGTTGCTCTTCCTTTGTAGTTTCTTTCACTGCTGTGGCATCCACCAGAAAGCAAATATTTTCTTTTTCATCCTTTTTTATAGCATATATGGGGTTTTTTTGTTAGACACCAGCATAACATTTCCTGCCTGTCAACCTAGGATATGAATTAAAGATATGCACAAAGACAGAGCCTAGAAAATGCTGCTGCAAATCCTGACTGTACTGAAGAGGTTGCAGATTTGCAATTCCACCTCATTTCCAGCCTGGTGTTGTCTCTGCAGACCCAAAAACGGTGGGAAATACTGTGTGGGTCGTCGCATGAAGTTTAAATCCTGCAACACAGAACCGTGCTCAAAGCTGAAGAAGGATTTCCGGGATGAGCAGTGTGCTGACTTTGATGGGAAGCACTTCAACATCAACGGGCTGCCCACGAACGTGCGCTGGGTTCCCAAGTACAGCGGCAGTAAGTGGCTGGGGGGATGCAGAGCCTGCCTCCTGCATTTCTGCATGGGGTGAGGGTGTTCAGATAACGTGCTGCTGGTCTCCCTCCCTCCCCTGCAGTCCTGATGAAGGATCGGTGCAAGCTGTTCTGCCGGGTGGCGGGGAACACGGCCTATTACCAGCTGCGGGACCGGGTCATCGACGGCACGCCCTGCGGCCCCGACACCAACGACATCTGCGTGCAGGGCCTCTGCCGGGTAATGCTGTCCCTCCTCTGCACCCTAGGGCATGGCACTTTTGTAGGGCAGCCTGATGCTTTCTCCAGGCAGTTGTTGGCATGTCCTCTTCACTCAGAGGATGCCAGCAGCATCTGCAGACTCTGTGAGCCCCAAATGGTCTGAAACTTGTGCCAGCCTCCAGTTTTGCCGAAGAGCCACATGTGGAATCATAGGATCGTTTAGGTTGGAAAGAGTTTTGAGATCAAGTCCTGCCATTAACCCAGCACTGCCAAGTCCACTATTAAACCATGTCCCTAAGTGCCATATCTACATGTCTTCTAATACCACCAGGGAGGGTGACTCCCACCACTGCTGTGAGCAGCCTTTTCCTGTGTTTGACAACCTTTCTGGTGAAGAATTATTTCCTGATATCAAATCTAAACCTCCCCTGTTGAACATGAGTCTATTTTTTCTTGTCCTGTTGCTTGTTACCTGTGAAAAAGGCCTGACTCCACCTGACCACACCTTCCTTTCAGGTAGTTATAGAGAGTGAGAGGCTCTCCTGAGCCTCTTTTTCTCCAGACTGAGCTCCCCAGCCCCCTCAGCCACTCCTCTAGACCATTCAGAGAATGGTCTTCTAGAATGGACCTCTAGAATGGTCTTACTCTAGACCATTCACCAGCTTTTCCTGGGACACACTCAAGTGGAAGATATTTGCACGTCTGCCCTAAGTTACTGAGGGCTGTGGAGTCTCAGCCTAAATCCCAGTGTTGCTTCCTTCTGTGCTTTGTCCCAGTTCTTCCTGATCAGACCCCAGAGCCCTACATTTCCATTCACAATTGTTCCTTGCACTTTTCTCTATGGGAGCAATTGATGCAAGAATTTTTTTCAAGGGAAGGCATTACCTAGAGCAAACAGTTGTTCTGAGTCTTGCTCTGTAAGAAAGCTTTTTGTTGTAAAACCTTGTGGGATGGCCACACTGTAAATCAGTGGAAAAATGTGGGGAAGTAAACCAGTTTATCTCACAGCAGCCTTTTGCATACACAGCTTTTGTGTGCCTTAATTAGGAGATTTGTCAATGCTGTTCTAGTCTGTATTTGCTCAATCTATTTTTTTTCATTTTTTCTCTTAAAGCAAGCTGGATGTGATCATGTGTTGAATTCAAAAGCAAGAAGAGATAAATGTGGTGTTTGTGGTGGGGATAATTCTTCGTGCAAAACTGTTGCAGGCACATTTAACACGGTGCATTATGGTAAGAATCTGTTGCTAAAAACTTTATAGTGAAAAATGTAGGTCTATAAAAGCCATTACGATACTTAATCTACAAAAACACTCATGTAAAACACAAAAATCCTTCTAGCTATGGTATATTCCATTTTATAACTATTTATGCCATCCCTAAATGAAAAGTATCAGCTTGTGTAATGTGAGGTAACTTAGCTCATTTCCCTTCCCCTGTAGAAAACAAATCAAATGCCTGTGTAATAGCCTTGACTTTCAAGACTTTCTCTCCTAGGTTATAACATTGTGGTTCGCATCCCAGCTGGTGCCACTAATATCGATGTGCGTCAGCACAGTTACTCAGGGAAACCAGAGGATGACAACTACCTGGGTGAGTTGTACTCCTTATTTCACTCCAGAAATCTGCTTGGTTGTCTGGTTGTGGTGATATATCTACTGGCAGCTCTCTGCTAGGGAGGTTGAAGAATTCATTTAAGGGAGATGTTTTCTTGGTGAGAATTTTTCTGTGTGTGCCAAATGTTCAGCCTTATCTTCTTCCTTTTTGTTTTGTTCATGCCATCCCAGATGCAAAGTCTGGGAGGTTCACCAATTATAAGGAATATTCCCTTAGGGTGTGTCTAGGGCTGTGAAGGACTGTTGAGCCTGAGTGGAAGCTAAGGGACAAAGCTGGGAACCAAACAGGATTCCGTTCTCTGCTGGAGTCTCCTCACTGCAATTCTATCTCTGCTGTCACCATGCTTTGGCTGGTGCCACGTCCTGAAAGATGTTTGTGCAAACGCATACAAGGAGAAATTATTTTCTATTCTTCTGAGAATAATAATTCTGATTTCAGTTAGAGTGAGGCTTTCTTGTCCCTACCTGATAATGACATGTAACTGTAAAGAAATACCCTGCACCAAAGATGTTGGTTTGATATAAACCTAACAGTAACTTGGCCATTGGCTGCTGGACTTTTTTACTATTTTCTCTAATCTGTGGCTGTGTCTTTAGATGCAGATGAAAATGCTTGTGGTGCTGTGTTAGACCACTCTGCTGCAGTCACATATATGCTGTAAGCGTGGCCATGAGTGTCTTTTCCCCTGTGGTGACTTAACTCACCCCACAGATGATTCTGTTTGGGTTCAATAGCAGAGATAATACAAATGAACATCACAACTGACATAAAACTTGCCAGTTGAAGACGGATGTTGCCATTAAGTCCTGTTTGGGGTGTCTCAGAATCTCTGGTCCTTCTCTTTTGCACACCCTGTGTCTTGCACTACCAGCTGTGTTCCCGCAGCACAGGGTCCTGTACTTACATCTTTGAACAGGGCACTTGATCTTGTTTTATCTCACCAAATTCCTGTAACTAGGTATGTTAAAAAGGGGAGCTGGCTGGTGGCCCCTAGCCCATCAAAAGTAAAGGGGCTCATTTGAGAAACAAGTACCAGAGACTACCATGCACCAAAGGGAGGCAATACTGACAGCCTTGGCTGTTGCTCTGAAATGTCATCCATGTGGCTGGACCCTTCACTGAGGCAGAAAGTTGAAGTGGTGCAGCATGAATGCACATCAGCACCAAAAAAGAATTACTAAGGTCTCAGAGTTCTCTGTCTTGGAGGAGTGAGCCAAATTTTATTTTTCCTCTTCCCTGGAAAAAACAATCCTCCCTATGTTGTGCCTATTCAAACTAGTTCACCCCAGAAGGAGCCCCAAACTTCTCAGCTCTTCTTGGAGGGCCTTTAATCTTCTTGGGAAACAATGAAGTCAAATCTTCTTTAATGTTGCTTTAATATTGCTGGGAAAGCATCTCTTCACATTAGGTCTGACTGGAAGCAAATGAGAAGTGTGCGTGTGTCCACTTACTTTGCAGCTCACTGAGTGTGAAATCTTGGGCCCTTGGTTACTGTGAACCTTGTAGTAGCTTAACAATTTAGGAAGAATTTGATGTTGTCATCAAGTCCAAGAAGTACCTACTGTTATAGGAAATATAGTAAAGAGAACGAATCCTTTAATGAGTTTTACTACTGCCTAATAACACTAAAATGTCCAAAGTGTGAAACTTGGTTGAGTGTAGCCTCTGCTTTGTAAGACTTTCTCCGTCTGTGTCTGTTTGCTACTGAGCAGTGTTTTGCTTCATTATCTCTCCTCATTCGATGGAAAAAACCTTCCCTTTGGTGTTTTAGTGTTTAGATTTTTCAGTACAGGGGCTTTTTAGTAATGTAGCTGTGATGGGTGAAATGGTGGGGAAACTAACTTAGGAAATTAGCTACATAATCGCATTAGTGTGAAGTTGTGCAGCAGACTGCTGTTTTCAGGAAACTGTTCCTTTTATAAAGCATTTAGGCTTTAAGCCTCCAGTGCTCTCACATACCTTAAGATTTGGGATAATAAAAAGTATGGGGGGAGGAGGGAAAGGGAGACAAAGAGGGAGATACTGACAAAACTTCCTGTAATTATATACTAGAAAATTATGTTTAGGTAAATAGATTGCATATATTTACCCTAAGAACACACCTGGAAACACCAGGGAAGCCACCCTATCCACACAGCTAATGAAAAGGTTTGGGCAGGGTTATTTCTGTGGTCTGTGTGGGCATACAGCCTATGTGTGCTCCTTGCAGCAGCCAGCCCAGAATGCCTTTTGGATATCTCTGCATCGATGAACTGTTTGGCAACAACTTCAGGAATTCAGCCTTCATTTTTAGGAGGCTTTCCAGGGGGAAAAGGAGAAGGCACAATGTCTGCAAGAGCTCTGCTGCTCACTTTACATCCTTTCTGTTTGAGAATGCCAGTGGGCTCTTCTCCCCACCCCCAAGGGAAAGGAGCACTGAGAGCACATGACCCATGTTGTTATGTACGTATGAGTTAATTCTGCCTCTTTAGTTCTTGTTTTTTGCACCTATGCAGCCTTATCTAACAGTCAAGGAGACTTTATATTAAATGGAGACTTTGTCGTCAGTATGTTTAAAAGGGAAATCAAAGTTGGGAATGCTGTGATCGAATATAGCGGCTCCGATAATACTGTTGAAAGGATTAATTCTACAGATCGGATTGAGCAAGAAATAACACTTCAGGTGAAGTATATGTTGTGTGTATGGACAAGTCTGCCCAGCATTGTTGGACTGAAAACAGTGGACAGTGATATCTGTCGGTTTACTCTGCTTCATTTTTCTTCCTCTCAGGTTTTATCAGTGGGCAATTTGTACAATCCTGATGTTCGTTACACATTCAATATCCCTATTGAGGACAAGCCTCAGCAGTTTTACTGGAATGAGCATGGCCCATGGCAGCCCTGCAGTAAGCTCTGCCAAGGTGAGTGCTTGGGAAGGCTTGGTTTTGTCCAGGGTTCATTTGGGGTCTGGGCACTGCTGTCAGATCCCTCTCTGATTTCTCTGAGATTCTCACCCTGTGTGTGTGATTGTTTCCCTGATCTGCAGTGGAGGGTAACTCCTACAAGGTGCTTTTGGGTTTCACAGCAGTGCACCTTACAGCCCCTCCTAGCCAGGTGAGCCTCACAACCTGGCTTGCAGGAGGAAGCTGAAGCGTAGAAAAGGTCATGAGACATTTCCTAAAGCTGCAAAATGCACAAGTGTCTGGTTTGGGTCTGACATCCAGTCATTGCCAGTGCCCACCCTGCTAAATACTCACTCAGAGCTCATCCTTGTGGGGGTACTGCAGATCTCTGCCTGTGTCCATGCCATCTGCGAAAAACCCTGCTTAGTCTTAAACTCCTTCCCTGTTTCTGACAGAGGTAGAAAAGCACACCTAAACATCTCTTAAGTACTGCTATGAAAGATGTAAGAGAAATGACTGAATGGATCCCTTTGCTGCATGATTCAAACCAAGTGCTGGTTTTCTCTGTGCAGGAGAACGAAAAAGGAAGCCTGTGTGTAAGAGAGAGTCAGATCAGCTCACGGTGTCAGACCAGCGATGCGATCGAATTCCCCAGCCTGACCCCGCCACTGAGCCTTGTAACACAGAATGTGAATTAAGGTGCACTGTGCTCAGCCATGTATATAAATAACATTGTGTACTTATTTACTCCTCTTTCCTTTTGCTTCTCACCATAATTCCCTTTCTCACCAGTATTAGATTTTGAAAAAGAAAAGGATTGGTAGTTGCCTCTTTGTCAACCAAGAGGGATTGTCATCCACCAGTGGTGTTTTGAAAGGCACTTTTCTGTGTTTTCACATTTCTCTTGCTGGATTCAGTTAGGGCTAACTGTAACAAAAATTCTCTAATGTTGAAAAATCTCCCTGTACAATACAGGGCCTGAAATTTGCATCTGCCTGGATCAGAAATGCTCAGTGCCATTCTACATACAGCCTGCAAAGAGAGGAAAACATATACTTAAAGCAAAAAACCATAGCTAAGACTTAGATTTATCACTGTTTATTTAAAGCAAAGAATAGGCTTAAGTGTAGAATGGGTTCTGGGCTGTCCCCAGACAATTTCTGGCAAGCTGGAATTGATGGAGCACAGCCTAAATCATCACAACCCGTTTTCCTTTAAAAAGCAATCTGTTTTCCTTTCTGGGGCTTAAATATGGTGGCATTACACGGCGGCTGGTGAAGCAATTCAGATGGCCGAGTTTCCCAAGGGGTTTCTCCAGCTCTGCTAAACCCGGGCTGTGCAGGGGCTGTGCAGGACCCGGTTGTCGCGGTAACAGCTGTTGCCATTGCAACAGGTTGGAAACTTGAGAAGGGCAAAACAGGAGTCTGAAAGGCATGCAGGGATGTGAGGCACCCACCAGTCAGGAGCTATTGATTCCAAATCCCCTTGATCTTATTCTTCTCCGGGCTGTGATAGAGTTTGCTCTCTTGGCTTGGGAGTGGGGCTCTGTGCTCCCTGTACAGGCACAGGCAGCAGCCCGAGGTCTGCAGGACCCTCAGAGGATATCGCTGCCTCCTACCCCAGAATCCACCCCTGCCAGCTCTGAGGGGCAATGGGCTCCTGTTGGCTTCAGAATCTCCAGCACCTCCCTGGATCAGGCCTCATGTCCGGCATCTCTTTCTGGGCTTTCACATCAGCTGGGCTGTATCCCCTTGAGACCCTCCAGCTCCATCCTTGTTGTCCATCTCAGGGAGGCGGCAGCAGGATGGAAGTCTGTCAAGAGAGAACACTTCTAATCCCTGCTGACACAGCTAAGGCTTGAGTGTCTTGTAGCAAGTCATTTGCTTGTCCTTTGGAGAGCTGAAACTACTTTGCAGGTGTCCTGCAAGGTGGAACACCTCTCAAGCCTGTGCAGATCATTTCCTGATGCTGTACTTTCCAGCTTTTAGTTTTTAGTGGCTGAGGTGGCAGGTGCAGGAGAACGTGGGATGGAAAGGTTTCAGAAGCTTTCAGAGCCCTGTTCCTTGATTGGCCGTGAACTCCCCTTGTCACCTTGGCTCACCCCACAGGGTTACAGTGTGTCTTTGCTGTCTTTCTTTTGCTTAAGAGAATTCTGCTGACTATTTCTTCCCTTCAAGCAGCAATGCCAGGATAATTGTAAGTCCCAAAGCACTGGGAAGTGTGACACAAGGCCAAAACTTCCTGTTGAAAAGCATATATTCCTTATTCCTGTCAAACACCCTTGAGCACGTTGCCTGCAGAGCCCGGGGCTGATCTTTGCTGTCCTCGGCGCAGGTGGCACATTGCGAGGAAGAGCGAGTGCACGGCGCAGTGCGGGCTGGGCTACCGCACCCTGGAGATCTACTGCTCCAAGTACAGCCGCCTGGAGGGCAAGATAGAGAAGGTGGATGATCGCTTCTGCAACAGCCAGACCAAGCCCAGCACGAGGGAGAAGTGCACTGGAGACTGCAACGTGGGAGGATGGCGGTACTCGGCCTGGACTGAGGTAGGGGATGCTCCGTGGCACAGTGAACGCTGCTCCTTGCACAGGAGTACATTGAGCTGTTTAGGTTGCTAACCGGATATATGTAAAATATGGCCACAGTGGTTCTGCTTTCATTGCTTCCTCTGGAGGACACTCTAGTCTGAATCAGCCTGGTACTCCTTACCTTCCACTGCAATTAATCTATACTTTAGGTATCTATCTTCATTACATGTAGCTCTGCTGGCTGTCCTCTGCCATCATCACCGCTGCCAGGAGCTGGGGAGGACATGTTGCTGTCATCAGAGGACTTCTGATATTTGTTTCCTTTACACATCTTAGGTTTTGCATGGACAAGAAAATTACTGAATGCAGGCACCGAGAGATTGATGAGCCTGGGGATTTCCAGGGAGGGCACAGTGAAGGGGGACTTGCTGGCCAGAGAGAGTTAATCTCTCTTAAAATGAGACTGAGCAGCAGCCATTTAGGAGAACTGAAAAGCAACACTTGTAAAAGTAATAATGGGGTTACAACCTGAAATGAATTTGTGAAACACATTGCCACGACGTTTTATTAAGCTTAGCAAGATTAGCTTTTTAAAGGAATACATAAAGTAAAAGCCTGCTACTTAAAGTATAAATTGTTGCTCCTGAGGTTTCCTGCAGTCACTCCACCGTGACTGCAGGGAGGGAGGAGGCAACAGCAGGAAGTACTGAACGGTGTGTGTGTCCCTCGCAGTGCTCCAAGAGCTGCGGCGGGGGCACGCGGCGGCGGCGAGCCATGTGTGTGAACACCTACAACGACGTCCTGGACGACAGCAAGTGCAGCCAGCAGGAGAAGCTGACAGTGCAGCGGTGCAGTGACTTCTTGTGCCCACAGTGGAAAACCGGGGACTGGTCTGAGGTAGGTGGTGGTCACCAGGCAGGGCTCACCCTGCTGGTCCTCCACCCTGAGGGGCTGGTATCTTCAGAGAGGTGTCTTCATCTCTGCTTGTCTGTCAGGATTTGTTTGTGCCTCCTGCAGAATGTGGCAAGCCTGTGCACAGGGAGGCTTCAGACAGGCAGCAGTCATTGGCCTTGTTACCACTGGTCAAGTGGCCACTTTCCTCCCTGCAAAGCCACAGGGGGTTAATGTCTCTCCAATCCTGCAGTAATTTGTCCCCAGCTTTTCCGTAGTTCTGCTGCACATTTGGGAAGAAAAATACCTTCTGCCCTCATTTTCCCTTGAGATTGTCCTCAAGAGCCCTGGCAGCTCTGGCTGTCACTGGAGGGCAGGATTGCACCCTGCTGATGTTTTGCTCAGCCTCTCTCTGCTGTTTATTACCTCTTCCACTGCTGCTGGTGTTTTTTGCAATGCAGCAAAACTATCTTGATAGGTTTGTCTCTGCAGCAGGACTGGGGGTGCTGGAGAACCGTCTTCAAAGGGTGCTCATCATTATTGTGGCCAAATTTCTCTTGTTTCTGTGAGTCATGTTCTTTCAGGGCATAATGAAAGCAATTAAATGGGAACACGGATTGTTCTCTACCAAACGTGTCTTCTGATTCGAGCTGGTGGCAGTCCAAGCCACACCAGGGCAGTGGAAGAGGTGCTCACAGCCTTACAGAAGCCAAGACCCTTAAAATGCACACTCAGAAAGAACAAGTTTTTTAGAAGCACCCTGTTGTGCACAGCTAAAAGCCCACAGGGCATTGCTGTGCCTTTGCCCCGTGTCTCACAGCTGCTGGAAGTCAAGAGCCTTTGTGATCTCCCTTTGCCCATGCTGAAGGATTCTGGCCCAGCTGTGCTCTCCATGCTCCAGTCCCTGCTCTAGACCAGCTCCTGAGAGCAATCTTGTTGACAAGACACTCCTCTGTCTTCCAGGACATGATGTTAGCTAAAGAGCTGCACTTCAGCACCGAGCTTTTTTAAGCAGTGGTTGCAGGAGGTCTCCAGGTTTATTTTCCAGTGCCAGGGGGCAGGTGCTGAGCTGGCAGTGCACCCCCAGCACCACCTGAGCTGGCACTTTTCTCCTCACAGTGCTTGGTCACCTGTGGAAAAGGGCACAAGCACCGCCAGACGTGGTGCCAGTTTGGAGAAGATCGATTGAACGACCGGTTTTGCGACCCCAAGATGAAGCCGGAGTCAGTGCAGATGTGCCAGCAGCAGGAGTGTGCCTCGTGGCAAGTGGGGCCCTGGGGCCAGGTACCACACAGCCCCACAGGGCTCCTGCATGGGGGGACCTGGATAAGGGTGGCTGGGGCTGGGCTCTGCCCTTTCATCCAAATTCAGCAGCATAACTGTGTTAATTGATTTGCACACCAAAGCAGCCCTCTGTTTGCTTGGGTTCAACGGATAGGCAGCAATAACAGTACCTGCTCTTTGTGCTAAATTTAATCTCTGTCATACTAAATTGGCCATGATTTTCAAAAAAAGGGGTTTCCAAGGTTACGCTCCTAAATCCATATTTAGGCACATAAATACATGGCCTAATTTTCACAGAAAAGCTGTTCACGTTGAATAACTTTTGTTGCTTTTAATGTTTTCCAGTTTCTGGGTTAGTGAGGGGTTTTCTTCTGTTAAAACACAAGTTACTCATTCCCCCCAGAGTGTTCTGGCATCTGCTTTTTCACAAAGCTGTTGGCTCTTGACTTAAAAAATAGCAACAAACCCAAACCAGTTGTCCCAGTCAGACATATTTCCCATCAGTAAAATTATTCATTAGCTGCTCATGCTACCATGGTGCTGAACAACCAGTTTTAAAGAAGACTATCATGCAGCTTCTACCAGACTCTGATTCTTGTGTGCAGCAAAGTAAATCATTTCAGTGCTTGCACCTTCCTTCCCGAAGAAACAAGTGAAGCGTGCAAGGCTCTGGTGGCTGCAGCGAGTTAAAACTTTGACCTAATTTAAAGCTGAAATGCATGAAGTGGAGAGAAACCAGAAGGGAAGCTGTCTTTTATTTTTGCTGCTCTTGCTACGTGCCTAAACAGAGGCTGGTCTGATTAATACTTTCTAACCAAAGCACCTACTCAGACCCAGTGCTCTTTTCTCTCATCTGTCTTCTCCCAGTGCACTGTGACTTGTGGCCAAGGCTACCAGATGAGAGCAGTGAAGTGTGTTGTGGGCACCTACGTGTCAGTGGTGGATGATAACGAGTGCAACGCTGCCACCAGGCCTACAGATACCCAGGTAAATCCTGCTGTCTTGTCTCCATCTTTTCCCAGTGTGTATATAGAGGCATCCAGGCTACAGGATCAGGGGACATCTTGCTGCAGCAAAGCTTTGCCCTGAATGCCAGCCCTTCAGAGCAGTACCTGGGCTGCTCATGGTGATTGGAAAGGTGCAGCACAGCACCCTGCTTTGGTAGAAATGGAACAGATGAACTGTGTTCAGGGAGTTCCCATCCAGATCCTCTCCATATGGTTCACCTTACACTCTGAAGCACCAGCTTGCCAGAAAGGCAGCAGACAACCTATGAGGGTATCAGGACTTGGCGGGTAAAGATTAATTACCAGTGCTTTTGATTTATATCCATTGAGCTCTAATCATACAATGGGATGTGAGGATGTGTTCAGATGCAGCACTAAAGCTGGAGTCTTAAGAGCTCATGAGCTAAAGAAGCTGCAGTGGATGATTATGGGATAACAAGAGACCACAAGGCTGAGACAGTATTTACTGACCTCAGAGGTTCAGGTCTTGACACAGTAGGCACCTCCTTTGGCTTGCATGGAGTCAAGGATGCTTGGCTGCAGTCTGGGCTCATGTGGCTGCAGGACTGTTGCTGTTGTCCCTCACCACAAATTATGGTGAGAGGCTGTAATTTCTTGTCTGCTGCATGTGACAATGTAATGTTTGTGACAGCTACAGTTCCAGACAGGTCCTCCCTGGCCAGATAAACTGAGAAATGTTGCACACCCTTAGCAAATTTACTAAAAAACATAACATTTCCTTGCACTGTACTTGGAAGCAAACATGTAAATTCCTATTTCAAGCAGAGGATATGTCCAAGGTGTTGGAGGAGCTGAAAAAAACAGAACATTACCATCTATCTGTCATCTGGGAGAGTTGTAGTGCTCATGCCCTGTGCAGCTTCAGTCTTGCATGAACTCACAGAGTTTAACTAAGGCCACAACATTTGGGAAAGAGCTGATTTTCCCATGTATGGAGACCAGTTGCACTACACTCAAGGGGTAACAAACCCACCTGTCATCAGCCATCATTTGGCATGCATGCCTCCAGCATAAGTGAAATCACAGCAAAACGGAAATTTTGTCAGAAGCTGCTCTCCCCCTCACAGGGACAATCACTATTAATTTCCTTTTTGGCAAGGACTACTCAATGGAGTAAAGTCATGGATATTCATAATTTTTGGCACCAGACCTCCCACAAGGTCCAGGCAGGACCTGAGCTCTCCTGTAAGTCACTGTACAAGGACTGAGCAGAATGACATGCCTGTCCCCAAAACCTCACATTGCTTGGTGTGTGGTGGAGATCAGCACATGGATATAGGTGGTCTGGTGGGCTGCAAGGAATCAAAGGGCTGCAATCAGCAGCATAACCTTTATTGTGTGGGCTGCAGGTCTCACGCTGAAGGAAGGGAGCTTTGAAGGGAGATAAAGTTGCTGTTTTGCAGATGTGTGTTCCTGCAAGAACCCTTAATGAACTTTCATCTTTTGCCTCAAAAACATCTGGTTTTAATGCATGGAGATGGCACATAGTTATGGGGGTCCCTATAACAGTTCCTAATAAGTCAAAAGTCCACATGGGCACTGCATACGAAGGCCCCAGGATACTGATACTGAGTTTTGCTGATCACCAAGAAGATGCAGGGAGGAAGCCTGCTTGTACAACATGTGCAGGTCACAGAGCTTCAAGATGTTCCTTGTTCGTAATTACGTTGAAGAGGAGGTGGTTTAATGAAAACATCTGCAAATTCTTTATTTCCTGCTTTTCCCCCATGTATTTCCTGTACAGGACTGTGAAATAGCTGTATGTCCTTCCCATCCAAATAGTCCCGAAGCCAAGAGAGTCATATCAGGCATTCACAGGACACAGTGGAGATTTGGATCCTGGACACCGGTAAGCACACGTAATACTTTCAGGATTATTTTACGGTAGACAGTGTGATATTTTTAAGTGCACATGCCCAACTTTTCATTACAAAGTCCTTGCAATGTATGTCAGGCAACTTCCTAGTGGAGTGCTCTTTGCTCTTTCCTAGTGCTCCGCAACATGTGGGAAGGGAACCCGGATGAGATATGTCAGCTGCCGGGATGACCAGGGCTCCGTGGCTGAGGAGTCAGCTTGTTTCCACCTTCCAAAGCCATCAGCCACAGAAATGTGCACCGTGACACCATGTGGGCAGTGGAAAGCCTTGGAGTGGAGCTCTGTAAGCATTACGCTGTCTCTTGCAAGAGACCTCATTGCTGGAAATGTGCTTCATTAATCTGTCCTGCTTGCCCTTTTATAAATGAGGTTATTTGGGTTTTCTGCTGTTCATTATTAGCAAGAGCTGGTTTTCAAAACTGGAAATGTGACTGTGTCTCCTTTTCCCACTGTAACGCAGTGCTCGGTGACTTGTGGCCAAGGTAAGGCAACGCGACAAGTGATCTGCATCAATTACAGTGACCAGCTGGTGGATAGGAGCGAGTGTGACCCAGACGACCTCCCTGCCACCGAGCAAGACTGCTCCATGTCTCCTTGTCATCCAAACAGCCATGACTACGGCAGGCCCATCCCCCCTTTCCTCTATCCGGATCATCGCCTCAAACCGCACCCTGGGGGCAGCCCGAACCGAAACCGTGCACATATACCAGGAGGCAATCAGTGGAGGATTGGTCCCTGGGGTGCTGTAAGTGCCCTGATTCTCTTGTTCCTGGGTTTTGTTGGGTTGTGTTTCTTTCCCCAGCTAATTCAGTCTTTTCTTAGCACAAAGGGAAAAGAGAAGGGACCTTTCTCCCCACTGTCTGCTCTCTGCTCACACAAGCAAGTGTTGCGTATGGGCTCAGGCATCACTTGTCAGCCTCTCATACCTCGTATCTCCAAGGTAGTCTAGGCAGAAAGCTGACAGCATCATTTCCATGAGGCAAAGGCCGGCCTCTGCTTCTTGGCTGTCTCCTGGGACATTTACAGCTGTGCAGAGTTGTTGCCAAAGCACAGCAGGGCCTCGATGCCCGCTCCTCTCACTGCACACAGTATGCAACGCTTCATCATGGAAGTCTCTAAAGGGAATTAAGCGCAAATGGGATGTCAAACGCTGCAGCAGGGATTACTCACCTGCTCAAAACTAGGCTGGCGTTTACTTTCTTTGCTTAGTCAGCCCCTAAGTCATTGCACTGCTATTAGCAACAGCTGGATTTTGAAGTGTAATAATGCCTGTTAGCTGTATTAAGCTTCTCGCGGTGCATTCCCACGGTGTGAGGCACTGGGAAGGAGCTGGGAATGCAGACTTATTCCTGGGCTCAATGAAGCTGTGGGCAATTGTGTCTTCCA
Organism: Polioptila caerulea; assembly: GCA_013397295.1. Lineage (NCBI taxonomy): Eukaryota > Metazoa > Chordata > Aves > Passeriformes > Certhiidae > Polioptila > Polioptila caerulea. The sequence continues at coordinate 1,059,306 of VYXF01011009.1, forward strand.
GTGCTCTAGCACGTGTGCAGGGGGGTTCCAGCGGCGGGTCGTGGTGTGCCAGGATGAAAACGGATACACCGCAAATAACTGCGATGAGAAAAGCAAACCCATGGAGCAGAGATCGTGCGAATCTGGCCCCTGCCCTCAGTGGGCCTATGGCAACTGGGGAGAGGTGAGTGCACCATCCATCTGGGCTCCCTGCCTGGGGCAAGACTTTCATTAGCAGGTGGCTGAAAAATGGGAGAAGAGAGGGGTATTGTGGTGACATTTATTAGAAAGATTGGAACTTGAAGGGCAGCCTTTGATAAATGAGTGAACCCAAGCAATTACTGGGTGGTGCTTTCGTTTCCATTTGTCAAGGGAAAACTTTCTTCCCAGGCAAAAGTAAGTTTTACAAAAATGAAGATTTTTTTTTTGAGAAGCCTAGTTTAACTGAAGGCCTTTTTTTCTTTTTTTTTAATAAGACCACTGCTCCCTTTTGAAAATTAATCTGAGATGAGCAATTGGAGATGTAAACCTCCACTATGACATTGAGTTGGGCGGTATCATGGTGGAGCAGCATGAACAGCTTTAGGCAGAAGCTGAAGCAGCTGAAGGTCCATCTGAGGCTCACAAGGGGGATTTGGCTGGAGTGGGTTAGTTAGGAACAGAAACTACCACTGTTGTCTTGAGGTGCTAGTGCTTTGGGCAGCAAGTGAGCAGTATTTTTGCAGTCCCAACAGTGATTGCTCTGTCCTCTGCTGACTTGCAGTGCACAAAGCCATGTGGAGCAGGGACAAGGACACGGCTGGTGGTGTGCCAGCGCCCTAACGGAGAAAGGTTTACGGATCTGAGCTGTGAAATCCTTGACAAGCCACCAGACAGAGAGCAGTGCAATGTGCAGGACTGTCCTAGAGATGCTGCCTGGAGTGCTGGTCCTTGGAGCTCGGTACGACCATAAACTCTTTCTCTTTGTGAACCGTTTTGTAGATATCCCCTAACAACATTTAATTTGCTTCAAACCAAGGTGCTAACGCTTCATGTCTTAAAACTGCACTTACAGAGGATTCTTTACTGTATATTCAGAATAACACCTGTTCAGGAAGGGCTTACATTTGGGGAGCTCAAGTCTTTTAATTTAAAAGGCACTTTCTAAGTAGCCACCTTTGTCCATTTTATTACCCTGTGCAAGTGCTGAGCATTATGAATCTTGGTTCTGACTAAGTTTTTGCATATGAATTTAAAGCTGGAATTTAAGCAGTGCATTTCCATTGAAGTAAAATTGTTCTGCTCTTTAATGGCAATACTGCGCTGGGCACCTACTGGTTTAGCAGTCGTGTGTTCTCTGCCAAAAGCAAGATAAGTGGGGAGAATGTGCTAAATGGCATCAATTCCCAGGCATGTATAAGTGTGTATAGAAGTGTGTGATGTCTCTACCTGCCCACACACAGACCTACTTAAAAACATGTGTGCATTCACACCTGTGCTCTATTTCTGTTCTGTGTATATAATAAGACTGTGATGTACAGTGCAAAAGCACCTGTAAGCTATTTTCGTGCATCTCTCTGGTTCTGGAGAGTGATTGTCTAGCTTGATCTCCAGCTGCTGCTCTATCACTAAACCAGCAAGTGATCAGAAAGGTGCTGGAAGGCTTAAAACCCTGGGAGTTTCCCTATAACAAAATAGTATTTGGAGCAGAGGTGTCTTACATTGCTCCTTTGCTGCTGGAGGAGTCTGCTACAGAGATGCTCTTGTAAGGACAGAGCAGCCCTGAACCATAGGGTTGGGGTGCTATTTTGAGTGGCACACCTTTGCAATTCTCCCTGCCCAGAGCAGCAACCTCTGCTCTGATCCTGCACCAAAGCAAGTGCCACCTGAGGTGCTTCTGGAGCCCTGGAAAACCACGGATCTGTCCATTTTGGAGTGGCCTTCAAACAGATGTCAACCTTTATTGTGTATTTTGTTATAAAAGCATTTGAAGTAATTTAAAAAAAAAATCTGATTCAAAAGCACTTTATAGGAAAAGAAAAATATGAGGCCTGTTTTTTAATGTTTTGGACTTCCTTAATTGTCATAGTTTGGAAAGTTACCTTGCCAAAACCTGCTCTCCTTCTATGGGTGCTTTCAGTAACATGGATACCTTCAGTAACACTCTTCAATATTTTTATCATACCTCAGTGAGCTCTGCAATAGCCATAAAACTGCTGAACTGGTGTGTATCCGGTGCTTCACCAGTACAAGAGACAGTGCTATGAAATATTTCATTTGAGGTGCTAATGTACCCCTTTTCCATCTACCTGGCTGGTGCTAAGGACGAGCAAGGTGAGGTAAGCAGAGGTAGCAATGCTGTGCTGGCTGCCCCACAGGATTTACCAGCTGGGAGGTGCTGCCAACCTTGGTTGGTACCCGTGCTGGACCATTTGCAAGAGCCAAAGGTGTGGACAGAGTTGTGTTTCATTGTGGTGTCACTCAGCCTCTTTGTGGCTGTTCAGGAGCAGGCTGCCCCTGCTTCTCTGTGTTGGAAACACAGGGGGAAGTCCCCTAGTCTGATGGTTTTCTTTTCACCCAGGAAAAGTTCCCTGGGCTCCACTCTGTTGCATTAGTCTCAGTGGGTTGTCCTTGCTCTCCTGGGAGCAGGTGGGACATCTGGCAGACAGGTGGAGGGCAGGGACACCCTGTCCTGCCTGCAGTGTCTCCCCCCAGCTGGTGCAGGGTCACAGCCCTGGGGAAGGGCTGCAGGGCTGAGCCCCCGTCATTGCCATGAACTGATTTGATGTTTCAGTCTCATTTACCGAGGTGTCCTTGGGCTCTGACATAGGGGACCCAGAGCTGTTTGAAGACTGAGAAGTATCTGTGGGGTCCCCAGGGCTTCGTGTCCCTCCAGCAGAACACTCCACGTGTATGTCTACCTCGTGCTACTACTGTAGGTAGTAATGGCCAAATTTTTCTCCTTTAGTGTGGTGTCACCTGGATTTGCTTTAGCTCTGTCATCGGTTGCAAACATCATTCTGTAGCTGTACATACTTCATCTGTTGGGATGGAGTGTCACTACCATATTTTTTTGGTCACTTTTGAAACAAGAGTATAGTATTAGCTGAAACTTTTCAGCAGTATGGATTTATGTATTTATGTAAAAGTGTATTTATTTTTCCAATACTGTTATTTAATTTTATATAAATATTGCATACATTTACAATGTTTAATGTTAATGTTGAACAGTGAAAATTAAAGACAAGTAGAATGTAATCATAAATGAATTTGTATAATGATTTCTTGAGTCTTTTGCTAAATTCAGATCATATACTTAGTTTTGGTAACTTTTGCTAAATTTTCTGAAATGGTTCTACAATGTTCCATCTTTTATCTGGCATTTCTTTTACTTGCTTTGTTCTCCAACAGAAATTGTCATTTTCAATGATTAAACAAACAGTTAAAAGCATATGAATTACAAAGTTTGGATAACTAACTTCTTGCAATCATCTGACTGGCTTAGCATTACTCAAGTTTCAGTGAAATTAGTACTATAAAATACATAAAAATTAAAGCAGAGAGAGTCGGAAGCATCCAACCCGCAGTCCTCGGGCAGAATTCCACTGGGATTTTATACAGTAAACAAGTGATCTTTATCTGGCTGGTTAAATCCAGGTTTGGAAGAGATAATTAAATGGATAAACAGATTGTATGTGTAAATGATAATTTTACAACAGGAGACTGGTGAGATGTCTTGTCATTATAATGTATGTTCAAAGAGGACTAAGAGGAGGTGACACTTTTATTCCCTTGCTTATTTAAGAACATGTATTTACCCATTGCAGAATTGTACACCATGTGATAGACCTGACCTCCTTATTAAAACCATGCTTTAGAAAACGTGCACTGACTGTCACCAGAATACAGAGAGTGTTCTTTCTCCTCTGAATGCTTTATGGGATGAATACAGATCTCAACACACACTCTTGAATCTCGAGAGGGAATCTTGCCATGTTCTCCAGAATGAGGGAGATGTTCACAACGAGAATTACCCATTGCTTCACTTAAAACCTGGGGTTTGGTTTTAATAAATATACCCATATATATACCACATATATAAAATGTATGCATAACCTCCCTTAAAGTGCCTGTCTTGGAGCAGATTCGCTCCGTGCAATAATCTCTGATATTTTGAGTTTGCCTTAATATCCAACTGTATCCTGATACAATTTATGAATAATGCTGAATTAACTTGTTGTGGACTTCTCATTCTTTCCAAGTTAGGAAATGGTCACAGATAAGGTAAAACAATTATATCTCACAGCACCCTGGTTCAGTTGGGTGAGTCATTTGGGCTTCACTGCACAAGGCAGTGATCATTTGACTTCAAACTCTGGAAAATGGGTGGGCGAGGTTTAGGTTTATTTGGGGTTTGTTTGGGTTTTTTTAAAAAAAATATTATAATTTTAAAGGTATTCTGCCTTGTCAATCTTGGGTATCTGAAGTTTTGGCTGCTGATGCAGTGGTTGTGTAACTCTCACTGCTTCCCAGCTCTGTATCCTGTAGGCAGAGGTGCTGGTGCCAGAGACTTTGAGGGCCTTTTGTTCTAATGAAGAATCAGAAGTTCTCTGTCAAGTAATGAGAACATTACCCAGCTAAGTTCCAAACTGTGTTATTGTGGATGTGAGTTCAGGTTTGGGCCAGGACAGCATTGGTTTCCCTTGGCAGGAAGCTGGTGGCATTGATGGCTTTGCAGGGCTCTTTGGCTGCACACACGGATAGACCAGCAAAGGGGCTCTGAACTGGGTGGGAAGTGGAAGAACTGCCTGGCCAACATCTGTGTCAGGCAGCTGGCGCTCCTGAATTTTAATCTTAAAGTTGGTGTCAGTGGAAACTTGGGTTTTTTGTATTTAGTTCTGCCAAAGCCCCAGCGTGTTTGCAAAATGCCTTCCCCATGCAGCTGGCTGAAAATAGGCTGCTCAACAGCAGCCTATACGACACAATATTCTCTGTGTCGTTTTTCTGATAATGTTCATAGCAGGCAGGATGTCAGGTCTTGCTAAGGCAGAAGTGATAACCAGGGACAGATTTGGTTGCAAGTGTATATAACTCTGCTGTTCCCTTTTTCTCCTCTGCAGAAAATGAATTTGCTGTGACAGCAGCATTGCTGAACTGCTGTTGGGGTTTTGTTTAAAGAGTTTCAGCCTGTTGCTCCTCTGAGGCAGTGGTGATGGATGCTCATGCATCTCTCTCCTCTCCTCACTGCCCACAGGTGGTGGCTCCAAGGCAATCACAGGTGGGCAAAGCCAGTGGTACCCAGCTGCCCAGTAGAGGAACATCATTTTTTTAATCTCTTTTTACCCTAAAATCCCCTAATTTTTGTTTTCCTTTCCATTTTTATTTTTTGCCTATTATCACCATCTTTAATTGCTCCTTCTGTTTCTACTTAAATAAGGAGAACTATATATAGGTATACTTTTGTTATCAGTTCTCTGTCTCCTCTTTGCTGGTGTTGATGCTCCATTAGCAGGAAAACAAGCACGGAAGCCCATCACCTACACCCTGCAGGTGAGGGACCACCCTGGGGCACTGTGTGCTGAACACTGAGCCAGCACTTTAGTGATTCCCGGATCAACTCCTCACAGGACTGATTTCCTGCAACTTAAAGCCCAGCTGTTGCAATCCACTCTCCCCCTTGCAGGCCCCCATTGGTCTTTACACCTCTCATGACCTTTTAGTCTGATGGAGAAATAAAAGGACTGGTCAGCAATGTCCCTTCTGACCTCCCTAATCTGGTGACTAAATTCAGAGGAAGTACCAGGGAAAGGAGCTGCAGAGAATCTCATTTGCTGTCCTTCAACAACCTCTCCTGTTGCCACTGCCAGGACAGACAGGAGCTGGACCAGTGGTTAGACTCACAAAGGTTATTTTCAGGTATCTTTAAAATCTTCTCATTCCTTTGCCCCCAGACAGTGCATTTTCTCCCCAAGTTCTTCAGTGCACTTTCCCACTCAGAGCAGTCTCTTTATTCCCATAGTGCAGTGGCTGTTTGGCTGCATTTGGCATGCCTCTGTGGTTGCCTTTCTACACCTCTCTTACACGTTTTCTCAATGAAATCGTAATTTTCTAGGCCTAAACAACAAGTGGTGAGGCTGCTGTTCAGTGATGACTGGTTTCAGTCCTTGTGTTATGTCATTCCTGGCTGCAGATCTCCTGCACATCTGCACATGCCCACACAGGAGAAATAAGGCAATAAATAAAAGGGCAGTTGCTGGGGATATTTGTCTCCCAAAGCACTGGTTCTGATTACAGGAATGCAAGGCATGCATTGAAGCAGTAACACACTTTCAGGGATGAGCTGTGAAATGCAGCATCTTCAGGCAGATGGGAGGTCTGCCTGTGGTTTTTGCTCATTTTCCAGAGTCACGCTGTATACTCCAAACTGCAGTCATTGCTGTTGCTCAGATCCTAGGGGTTTAGAAACAAGGATGTGTAACAATGAGAGACAACAAGCACAAAGAGATTTACTGTGCTTCTGACTTTCCCAGTGACTGATTTCTGCAGTAATTAAGAAAAAATGGTGTAGTCAGTCCTGTTCCAAAGGCAGTTAAAGCTCTATTCATATTGTAATTTCACTAGCTCACAGGGGAGGCAAGTGAGCCAGCAGCATGGATGAAAATCTGCCTGATACCCAAGACCATATGCAGGTTGACAGTATTTATCCCTAGTGCATTCAGCCAAGATTCTTCTTCATAAAATGGGGGAGTAGGCAGCCCAGTGCTCCTACAACCCCCCAGTGTGATGCACACCTGTGAAACAGGGCTGACGTTTCTTGGAGAGCTCTTCACTTTGTGTTTTACTCCATCCAACACAGAGAAATCCTATTCTGGAACAGAATATCCAAATGGCATTGTAGTACTACTGTTCACTGAAAATATTAAGTGTCAGTTAGCTGAGGCACCTTGCTGCTTCAATTGGTTTTCTCCTAAAAGTGCCACAGCATGGAAAATGGGCCTCATCAGTACCTTCCACATCCCACTGTACTGGTGTCCTTTGGTGGCTCATACATCTCCTCCTAATTTGAGGAAATGCCATCTAATGCCTCTCTCCCTGGAGAGATGTGCAGTGGCTCTATGGAGCTTTTGTTTGTGGTTCAAGGTAAATAGTGTGGAGCAGGGCAGGGACACAGCTGGTAGGAGAGCTTTGTGTGCTCACAGCTCTGCTGACTTCTGTGCTTGGTCAAGTCTTTTGTGGTGTAACAACAGGACAGGGAAAAGAGGGGGAGAAGATGCTGCAGAAGAGGAGATGCATGGCTTGTCCTGCTGCAGTTACCTCTTTCATATATCTTGTGAAGTTTCCCAGCTTGGAGAAATTATTGTATTGACTTTGGCACTCAGGGCCTTAAATCTTTCAGGAGTTAAAGAACCCAACAGCATCCTTTCTTCTGGGCAATTTGTGCTAGAGCAATGGGCTCCAGACACACCAGCTCTTTCCTCCACTGCAGCAACACATCAAATTGGACCCTTTTCTCTGAGAAATTGTCCTCTTTTTTTGTTGCTGTTGTTGTTTTTTTTTAAACGTGTTATAAGACATCATCTGAGGCTGCTCACCAGCCCCTGTAGCTGAGTTTGGTGGTGGGAAGGTGAAGATTTAGTGGATTGTTTCATTTCTCCCTTTTGCAATAATGACTTGGGAAGCTCTGGCCTCTGCTCCAAGCCAAGACCAGGGCCTCTGGAGGGTGGAGACCCTGTGGGCACTGCAGAGACAGGGCAGGCCAGCATGGAAGTTCCCTCTTGCCCATGCCAGGGGCACTGAGGGCTCCTGGGAACACTGGGGCAAAGCCTGCTCTTGTTCAGACTGGGGGCTGTCCTCCAGCTCTAAGAGGGCTCCTCAGAGCACTTCCACAGGGGCTCTGGGCTCTGGACAGTGCTCACAAACACATTCAGACTATGCATTCCAAAATCTCTAATGTTTGTGCCTTTTCTGTCAATCACCCTGTTTCTCTGAGGAAACAATTTGGATTAAACATTTCTAAAGCCTCTTTCAAAACTGCAGTGCAGTACTTTGGTGTGTTTTGTTCAGGTCTCTGGTCCATTTGCCCTCCCTTGAATGCAGAGACCCTCTTCCCTTTCAAATGTACAAGAATCACATGTGTTTTCTGGCCATGCACCAGCTAAAATCACCATGACCATACACATTCAGCTCCCATGTGCCTTAAGTCATGGTTCCTTAGTTTGTCAGGAAAGGAGGGCCAAGCTGGATGACTCCTGCCCTGCATGTACCCCCAGCCAATTTTATGGATTTCTCACCATGCCAATGCAGGTGGGCACAGGACCGTGCTAAAACACAACTGGTGTGAGAAACAGGGCTTCAGAGCAGCAATAAATTTTTCCTAAACATCTCCTAGAGTGCTGCAGCCTTGCTTTCAGCCTGTCTCACTGAAGCCAAGGGAATTACTGCTGAAATACCTTGCTGTTGTGAAGCTGATTTGGTTTGGATGCCACAGAGCCCCTGTTGCTGGACAGCACAAAAATATTCCAGCATTTTATGATTCCTGGTAAGGGTTCAGCAGGAGAAGAAGGATCCAGGCTTTCCTTGGTGATGTGTCTATTGATGTCCTTTGTGCTCAAGAGACTTCAGAGGTACAGAAGTCACTGGCATATGGTTTCAGTATCTGACAGCAGCAGTGTTAGTGTAGTAAAAGGTGATACAGACCACCAGGCTGCTGAAAGGTAGCTATGAGGGCACATTGTTGGGTTTGCTTGTAGTTGGAGAAGTTTGCTGGCATCCAGGAACACAGCCCACTTGGAAAATGGGTGTAAAGCATTGGAGGGCTCTGTTGCTTTTCTGCTTTATTTCATCCAACACATTTTGTCTCAGACTGTTGGAAAGGATGAACCAGAGCTTACTTACAGCTGCAGACTTTCCATAAAATCCTTAATGTGGGGAAGTCTAAACCTACAAGGATTGATTTTATTTCCTCCAAAAAGTTGCTTCTGGCAGAATCTGATAAAGCCATTTTTAGTCTAATCCTTCCCAGCCCTGCCTTTGCTGAGCTATCAGAGCATACCTATCTTTGGGAATTCATTTGGTGATCACCACAGCTTGCATTCATTGCCTTAAATACCTCCCAAATCGTCGGCTGATGCATGGTGGGTCTGAAAAGTGGTCTGACAGCATTTTCTGCAGCTTTTCACTTCTGGGAGAGAGTGTTCCCAGGTTCTTGCTTGGGATATGCCCTTCTGCCCTTTGGGGAACTGCCCCTTCGATGCACAAAGTTTTCAAGGAGCAGTCATTCCATTTCTTCTTGACTGTTCTGTGGTGCCTTTTTCTTCTTGCTGAGATTTGTGCCCAGGGCTCGAGTCCCCTTGGTGCTGGACTGACTCTGCTCCCAGAAACTCACCAGAAATTTTGTACAAATTTTTAAGAGATTTTGAACATATTCTGGGTTTTGGTTTTTTTTCCCTGCTGCCAGCTCTGTGCATCAAGTAGCAGCCTTTCTATTTTAGGGAGGTCTTAATGAGCAAGATGTACCCTCATCTTCCAAACGATCAGATCAGGAAATGCAGAAAGGGTTATTTTAAAGCAATTTACACACACTTGTAATGAATTATCAACTCCTAAACTCTGAAACAAATATTTTGTGGAAACAAAAACACAAGCAGAGCAGGGCAGGGCATTGCAGGAGACGTTTAGCATCGTGTTCTGACCTTTATGGAAACAGTTAATATGAAAATGTTTCTGCTGTATTTATTTGAACTTTTTTCCTTGCATTTATTTAAATTAGGCATTATATTTATTTGAAAATATTAGCAGCATGCCAATCTCCAGTTCTTGGCATGTTAACAACACTAATCATGCAATAAACATAAAGCCCTTAAATCTGTGCTAAGTGCTTTGATCCTAATGCTCTTAGGAAAGTCCTTTTGTTTTTGTTCTCCGCGTAAAGTCCCAGGTGCAACTGTGGTAGTTTTAGGAGATAATGAAGATAATAACAAGGGGAAGGTTTGCTGGAGTTTTAGACTGATGGCCATAGCTGATTTTTCAAAATACTGTTTCTCTTATTTTATTTGCCGCAAACTTTTTGGTGGGGTTTTTTGGGGTTTTTTTTTTTTTTTTTTTTTTTTTTTACAGAAGCATCCCAATTTGTTGTTTTCACACCCTCCTCCATGCCTGGCTGTCCTCCCAGGTTCATCCAGGGGTGCTATTTGCTGTTGTGCCTCAATCACAGGCTGTAGACAGCCTTTCAGAGCAACGTTTTCCCACACTTCAGTGGAAGCAGAGGCAAGCTGACCACAGGCATGCCCAAGTGCCTGTGATCCTCGACTCTAGGAAGGTGGTTAGTGAAAAAAATCCATACAATACCTGGCTACACCTTCAGGGCTGGCTCAGAGGTGCTTAAAACCGGTAGAGGCTTTTCTGTTGACTCTGAGAGCCTTGGATAAGGTGAGGCTGTTATTCCAGAGAGCCACCATCTGCCCCCAGTACTTGGGAGCATTTTCTGTGGGGGCTGTGGGAAAGAAGTCGAGAAAAAGAGGAATTTGGAGACAGTGATTCTGCCAAATGTTTTGAGGAAGGCAAGGTCAAAGCTTACCTCATTGTGGTACTGTTATTGGTAGGTACCATAAGCAGGCAGCATTTGCAGCCACAAGGAATCCTGTTAATGAAATGCAAAGTTTCTCCAGGGTCCAAAATAAATGATGAGGCTGATGGTGGTAGTTGGGTGTAGCACTTCCCTGACTCACATGGTGTTGAGATACAGCCCACTATTAAATTATGCTTTGCATGTGGCTCACATATGCTAAAAATCTCTGTGCCAGATAAAAGTTGAATACCTGAGATGAATTAGATGGCAGTTATTAAGTAGACTCTTTGCAAAGGAATTTTCAGTCTCTGATACTTGGTTAAATTAGATTATTCAACCTTTCTTTTCTGTCAGTGCAAATGAGATCATAACTCAAATGTGCATGAAAGCAAACGGGTGGTTTAGATCTGAAAATGCACAGCTGCCTAAATTTGATTTATATTAAAGGCAGACATAGAAATGATTAATTCCAGCATCTTGGGAATTACATATAAGTATTAACAAAATTAAGCAAATTATGCCTCAACCTCTGAGTGCACCGAGGTTTGCACGCAGACTTGTTTGATCATGGGATCACAAGATAAATGTCAGAATCAGGCTCCACGCCAAAGTTAAGCATTTTGTAGAAGGGGAGTAATAATTTTGGAAATAACTAGTACCAAATTGTTTGTGAGATCAAGTATTTATCAACCAGCTTCAGGTCCCCAGAAAGATGCTTGCATTGTTGCACAGTGTGGTTAGTCTTACTTTAGGATAAGTAGTGGGATCCCGTGTATTTTTTAAATTAAGGATGCTCTTTAAGGATATCCTTACATTAAGGATGTCCCACATCCAGCTCAGGATGTGGGACATGAGAGAGTCCTGATCAATGCTGTAAATTTACTCTTTAACTTTGGCTGTCACAGTATAGTGGCATAACCTGCATGAAGACTGTTTACCAAGGAGCACCTGAATTTTTGTTTAAGCATCAGTGTTGGTGTTTAGTCCAAAGACAGTAAATGGATGAAAATATTAGAAGTTTAGAACTGGGTTTTGTAGGATGTGACATTTCTGTCTTGCTGCTGACTTTCATTACCTGAGGAGAGAAGCAGAGAGAATGAAAAAATTAACTTCTGATTTAATTTGAAGGCTTATAAAAATAGGATAACATTAGCTTGATCTTTCTTCTGTTGATGCTAAAGAAAAGAAGTTTATGGATCTGGGTAACTCGTGGAAGTTTTATTTTATTGCAAGGGACAGCATTTCTTCTGTTTTTCAGTGCAAGGTTGGGTGTTGCTTGTTGGGGTTTTTGGCCTATCTTCCGATTGCATCTATGCTCAGGAAAACTCAGAGGCAGCTATGCCTGCTCAGCCTCTCAGAGGAGCATCATTAATGGCTCTTAAACCTGTTGATCAATGGGACCTCAGTGATCTTTTGTCAATCTGTAACACTCTTGCAGCAGGAAAAAAACCTTTTTCAGGGCATCGTTTATACCAGCCTTTCAGCATCAAGGCCTGGTTTTAGGAGCTACATCCCTTTCTCTCTACATTGGTCTGAATTTCTCCGTTTAGAAAGTGCTCTCTTGCTGGTTCTTTGTGGGCTGAATGAGCTCTAAGTAGGGCTGTAATATAAAATATTCACAGGTGTCAATGTATATGCCAGTTTCTATTCTAGCGGATCCTCCAGAGCTGCTATATGTATAAATTTTTTAGGTTTCAAATGTATTTATAGGCTGAGAAGAGCTTGAGCTGTAATATATTTCCTGGGAAATGTACTGATGGAGTGACTCCAAAATGAAGGTTGAAGCTTCATTTCTGCATGTTTTCTCCATTCTGAAAAGAAAGCAGAACATTTTATATGGAGAGATGGTTAAAACTGTGTTTGCCCTCAAGGATTAAACCAGTATGCTTATGACGTAGCATGTAATGAAGAAATGGAAGCTGAGTCTCTGGGTGCATCATGCTGAGTAAGAGGCTTGTTCTACATGAAACTGTCATATTAAATTCGTGTCGTGATTCCAGACCCCTTTGATTCCTAAATCTTGGAGGAGACTAATCTGAAATCAAAGTGAAGTTGCTTGGGGTTTGCATGCCAGAAGTGGTCACATTTGAAAAAGTTCAGTGAACCTGCAGAGGGAGGTTGAAATTAGTTGCTTCACTACAAAGCTTGCAGCTAACATACCTGCTGGTTTGCTTTTTGCTTTGATTCTCCAGGCTCTGCCTTCTTGCCACCTTCTGAGTTGTTTTCAAAATGCATAAATCTTAAGGATGAACATGTTCTGGTTTCAGTCTGTTTAGTGAAGGAAAAAAGAAAAGTCAGACTACACTGATAAAACAAACACAAGCTTTTGTACCAAGGACAAGGAAATGCTGCACTTTTCTGCCTTGTCCTTTGTGCAGTTACTTCCCTCTGTGAAGGTGCAGAGCACACTTTACCCTCCTGATTTACCAATATTTGACATCCCTTTGTACCAAAGTAAATGGAAATGGTTCCTTTCAAGTTCTTCTAAGTAGATACTGAGGGGTCCTGCCTTGATCCCTGTAAGATGACTCTGCTCCTTTGAAACGACTGGAGCAATGCCAGGAATCCAGCCTATTATCCCTGCTGAATGTCAGCTGTTTTCTCTATTTTGATACTGGCGTTTTTTGGGGCTTTGACCAAGAATATCACGCGATATTAAGTGTCTGCACTTGTCTCAAGCTTTGTGTAGCCTGCTGGGGACCTGGGGAGGTGCTTTTTTTGGTCCAGCTAAAAGAAAATGCCCTGGGTAGGCATGGCCCCTGTATGAGTGTGAAAGCTGATCTGCTGTTACTTTATATTTACAGTGTTCTGTCTCCTGTGGAAGGGGCCAAAAGCAGCGCAGTGTGTACTGTTTGTCAAAGGAAGGGAGGCATGTAGAAGAAGAGAATTGTAAACACCTTGCTAAGCCCAACGTGCAAAAGAAATGCAGAGGGGGCAGATGTCCGAAGTGGAAAGCAGGAGATTGGGGCCAGGTGAGACATGTTGTGTACCCTTTTGCACCTTTTGGTATTCTTCCTCCATCAAATTGGTTAGAGCCTGGTTTTCCAATCACTTCTGTCTCATGAATTATTCAGGGTAAAGGTTTTGGGCCAGATCCTGGTGTAAAACAGTGTAGCTTCATGGCCAGCAGTGGAGCAGCACAGATTTGTACCAGCTGAAAACTAGGCAGCTTGCTTTTAGTGTCTATCTGAAAGCAAATTCCTTGTTGTATACTTTAGGTTTTTGCTAAAAACATCATTAGTATATAATATTAAAGAGAATATACTATTTATTCATGTTTTTAATATCATTTGAATACCATATCTCAAGTAAAATCTTCCTTAGTTTTGAGAAATAAACTCATTGCTTCATTTTCTCTCATTAAAAAGTCAGTGATGCATAGAGCAGAGGCTGCTGGAAATGAAAAAGTATTTTGAGTTATTAAACATCTTGCTTGCTGAAAGCATACCTTGAATCCTTGTCTTCCTGAAAATAATGTCTTTGTCATCACCTTGAATTTGCTGCATCACGTTTTTGCTTCTGAACCTTGCTTTTCCCTCTACCTCATTAGCGTGCTAATCAGAGGAATTATTAAAAATCCCAGACTAAATGAACTGTTGACTTGTAAAACATCGTGTTCCCTTGCTTTCTGTTTTCCAAATTTAGGTACAAAACACCCATTCTTGCTGTATTCGAATTCCCTGAGAGACAAACCATTAACATTGCTACGGGCACACATGCTTAGGACTAGGACAGCATGCTGTTGATTAATGTCCACTAATAAAAAGGACAATAAATCCATTAATGATCTATGATTGTTTTCAGACTTGTATTAGGGTTTTTTTAATCCTTACCTTTGGATTCAGAGGATAGGAGTATTTGCCATTATGTGGGTAAAGGACTAAGTGCTCATTCACCATGGAGGTTCAGTTACCAAGGTCTGGGTTCTTCACCTGAGGACAGGAGCACCCAGCCTGTGAAATCCACAGTATTGCTCCCATATTGTAAATTAAATCAATATTATTACCTTTATTACCCTCAGGACTGAAACCTCAATTTTATACGGGAGCCAGACTGAAATGGAATTCAAGGCAGTTAGACATTCTTGTGGTATGCAATTTGCACCTTATTTAAAGTGTCTGCTCCTGAAAGCAGTCTTTTACAGCTAATAATTGTAAACATAAAAATGTAATGGTCTGTCAATTGCATTAAAACTCACTAATATTAATTGGTAAAAGTAAGTGGTTTAAAATTCCCAGCTTTCCACTACATCATGGATGTTAATTTTATGCAACTAGAGGAAGGAACCCAAGTTAATAGGAGGATGAGATGATTTATGGTCCAAGGTAATCTCTTATGACCGGGCAATTAAGGGATATTTGTATGCTAATGATAAGGCTAAGAACAGGTTTTTCCAGGAGTAGCTCCTCAGCCCAGGTTCCTGATGCAGGATGTGCTCAGCCAGCCAGCATCTTGCTTAGGAAAAGAGTAAAGGGGTAGAAACACTTATGCTACCGTGTCACACTGGGCTTTTTACAGCCCTGTGAAAGGCTGTGACATGGATCTCTGAGCCTCGCTGCTGCTGGCAGTATTTTTTTGCCTGTGACAGATGAAGAGTTGGGGCTGTCACAGGTTGGGAGTGCTGGCCCTGGGTCCCTTTTAAAGGGTGTTCAGGGCTTTGCCAGAGATTTAATGCCTTGGAGCCAAGCTGGATTTAGATACTGAACTTCTCATTAGGAGCATGAAACAGACACGAGTTTGGCGCTCTGAATACACCGTAGATCAGGGTATAAATTGGGCATGAAAACTCCACGTGACTTTCAGTACCACCAGTGCCACTGTTGCAAATAGGAACCATGATCAGTTTCCACTTAGATATTATCCAAAAAACCCCTAACTTTCTGAAAGTCTAATTGTCTCAGAAAGTTAATCCCAAAGCTGAGCTGCTGTGCTTTTTCTCCTGAATAAACCAATAAAAGTCTGCATGAGAAATGAGGCAAGGTTTTCCCATAAAAGTGCATCCTTGTGTTACTATATATGCACAGGACCCATTGCATATACCTTTGAGTGTTGGTGGAAAAGGAATTACTGAGAAAATGAAGGTCAAAATATACAGGAATGGTTAAAAATCAGTCTCAGTTGGACACTGGCTGTGCTGGTGCTCCAGTAGTAGGATTTTTTCTCTTTGGTTGTTTTGTATTCAGGGGGTGGTTAGTTCTTTTCTAGATTGTTAAGAACTCGCTTCCCTGGAGCAAAAGCATTTTTCTTATATCTCTAAAAAGGCTTTTTCTCCAAGTTTTAAGTGTGTTTATGTCTGCATTGAAATGTCAGATTTAATGTGTTTGTTTCTCCTAAGTGGTGTCAATTATGGCCATTTACCTTTAATTTAACAAAAATACCAATATTTATTCTGCTGTCTGGTATTTGCATTCTCCAGCTACAGGCTGAAATCCAGCCCTATCTAAAAACACAGGCAGAGCATCAGGTAGAGCTTCTGGCACAGCCCAGGGACCATCCTCTCCCCAAACCCAGGTGTCACACACACTGCAGCCCCCTATGAAAAAGCCACAATGTCACTTGTGCTCTTTTATCCATACCTGGGCTTTTTATGTTGGCAATAAATGCAACTCAAAAGATAGCTTAGAGTATGGTAGGCATCCTGGTGTATATGTTTGTCCAAACTTGTGCCTTTATTCAGTTTAAGAGTTCCCTATGGAATGTGTAGGACAAAGAGCCCTGCTAATCCCAGGGAAGCAGCAGCATATGGGAAGCATTTGCATCACCAGTGACAGAAATCTCACTGCTGCTTTCAAAAGCTACACAAAAATACTCCCACCCTCCAACGAATATCTGAAGCCAGATAAATAGTCAGAGTCAGCTTTTCTCCACTTCTCTTGGCTTTATGGGGCATTTGGATAGTAAAGCAAAGAGCATTAGGGGGGAAAACAGAAGAGGGAATTGCTTCCCCATTAGGCACCACTTAATTCCCTGCCTTAAAAAGGCTCATTTTAGTGGGCATTGCAATAACAGGCTGTGAACTTATTGTCCTAGTTTGTGATATATTAATAAGTAATATTAGTTGTTATAAATAGCTAATATTAGTTGTTAATTCAGCTGTGTTTTTAATACATACTTTTAATTTTATACACTTTCTTCTATAAATGCAAATTACCTTTATTCCAAATCTGTATAGTATACTTTAAGGTCTAGCCAGGAGGAATCTGTTCCAGAGGAATATTAAGTACTGCTAAACATATTAGTGTGCAGTCACAACACTAAGAAATGTTGCGTGAAAGAAAAAACAAGCTGTTAGTAGTATTGCAGTATAGATAATAATTTAAAGATGTCTGAGAAACAGAAAAATTCCAGCATTTGTTGCTGTGCCTTGAAGTTGGGAGAAATGTTCCCACAGTGTAATGAAGGAAATGTGAGATGCAGTTAATTTCAAAAAGACATTTGTTTCCAAAAACTAACTGTATTCCCTGCCATGGTGCATGTGCATGTTTAGATGCACACTGAAAGAAATCCCAGCTGTATCACACCTTTCTCTCTCTACAGCTACACACTTTCTTCTATACAATCCAAGTTTGCTTTTTATTAAAGCCTGCTCCGTTTGTGGCATTTGATGTATTTTGGACTATTACTTTTTTGAACCAGTGCCTGAGAAGCAATACTCAGAGCAATACTCAGAGCCTGGCCGCCTCTGGCACGTCGGGGTGGTTTAGCAGTGCCGCTATTTTGCAATAAGAACAGATTTTTCAATAAAAATCCTGTCCAGGAAGCCCTGACCCCACTGAAGCCGGAGACAAATATTCCCCCTGGCTTCAGATTTTAACTTGAGTTAAAAGTCGCTCAGTTTTCCCTCGCGCAGCGAAAAGCCTCGCTCGGAAGTTTGACGGAGCATCGCTATCGATGCCGTGGGGCGCAGAGCAGAGGCTGAAGGCCCTGAACTCACCGTGCTGGGGGTGCCGGGGGCTGCACTCACCTTGTGTCCCTTCCCGCAGTGCTCCGTGTCCTGCGGCCGCGGCGTGCAGCGCCGCTCCGTGCAGTGCCACGGCGGCGGCCCGAAGGCGGCCCAGGAGCCCGAGTGTGACCCGGCCAGCCGGCCCCCTCCGCAGCGGGACTGTCACCTCCCCGAGTGCCCCTCGCACCGCTGGGCAGCCGGAGAATGGCAGGCGGTAAGCGGGGACCCCCTCGGCCCGCCCCGGGTCACGGCTCCTGCGCCCGCAGGCGGGCGGCGATGCTGCAGTGCCGAGGCTGGGCAGCGCTGCCGGAGGGTCGGGGTGCTCGGGTTGNAGGCTCATGCATGCTGGCTGAAAGGGGGAGCGGAGAAATGCCTCTGTAGGGTTAATTTATTGCTTCGTACTGCCCTGTGTTTGGCTGGGACCTATGCAAATACTGAGCAGGTTTTGGGTAGGGCAGATTTGGGTCTCTTCCAGGAGACAGAGCCCTGCTGAGCTGCTCCAGCCTGAGCCCCGTGCCTGGAGGAATTAGGGAGCAGTGATAATTCCCTCCTTCCTGCCCCATTACCCCAGCTCCATCTGACATCCCTATCCTTTCACTGAGCTCCGGGTTTTTGCTCTTTTATCAAGCCACAAGCAGTGTTGAGATCAAGTCTTTCATGGGAGATGATGCTTTTCTGTGTGACCAGGCTCAGTTCCCATCAAAAACAGCTCCTGAGACTGAAACTGGATAAAGCTGCTGCTCCAGTGGTTTAGGGAGTGATTCCAACTCTCCTGCAGTGTGGGATATGAGTGGCCTCAAGGCTGGTGGGTGGTAGGAGGATGAGGGGATTCTGAGCAGGAGGAGCCCTCCCATGCACTGCCAAGAGGGTGCTGTGTCAGCCTTCAAATGCACGGCAGGTTTTGGCAGAGGCCAGACACCAAAATTATTCTTTTCATTCTGTTTTTTTTCCATTTTTAGCCCCTACATGTGGTACCTCAGCTTGACGGGAACAGGACACACAAGTTTCCCAATTTCATTTCCCCAATCTCAGCAGTGCTGAGAAATTTAGTTTATAATCCTGTGTAACCCGGCCACAAGTGCAGGAGGCCAAAGGGGGCTGAGCTCTTTCCCAGCTGCTTCCCAGGACACAGGGAAGTGTGATGGGAAGCAGCAGGAGGCGAAGCCAGGCTGGTCACACAGTGGTACCCAATGGAAACATCCCAGCCAGAAAAGGAAATGTAGGAACAGCTGAGGAGGCTCCAGCAGCTTCCTTGAAACAAACCTTTAGTTTTACAGAGCCCATTAACTTCTTCAGCTAATAAATTTAAAGGCAGCAAAGAGGTCACCAAACAGCATGTAGTGCCAGTCCTTACCTAGTTGTATAATCAGCCCTGAAATGAAACATCTCCTGCCCTATCCTTTTGTAGAATCTTAAAATCATTAAGTTGGAAAAGACCTCCAAAATCATCAAGTCAAACTTTCAATCAAATATTGCCCTCTCTCCCTTATTTTTGCAACTTCAAAACAGTTTGAAGGTGCCTACCTCTGCCTCTCCGAGCCCTTGATGGGATACAAATACTGATGTTTTCTGAAGTTTTCCAGGACTCCTCTTGACACTGGGCAAATTTTGAACATATTACAGAGATTTTTTTCTCCAAGGGAGCTTTACTAGGAGGATGGACTGAAGGTGTCCTCACCCTCATAAATACTCATAAGTAACCATGAACAGGAAAATGCAGGAGCTGCCCAATGTGAGCTTGTCCCTTTGGCTGATTCCAAGCATTTCTTTCAAGCACTTCTGATTTTGTTCTGGTGTACACAGTGAAAAAAAGGAATAGCACCTCTCCCCCAGCCATAGGCACTGTCCATGAAGAGGCACAGATTGCATTGGTATTCTCTGAGCAGGGAGCAGCAATGAACCCTAATTGACATGGAAGGCAGGATATAAATATCACCTCAGTGCTGTCTTGTTCTTGATTTCTTATCTTTAAAGGGAATCTGTCAAGAGGGTTTGGGGTTTTTTAATTGTTCCTTTTTGTTGTTGTTGTTGTTTAAAAAAAAGTGTTGGTCTTGACAATGAGAAAGAATATGAAACTTACTGGAAACCATTTACTGCTCTGTCAGTGTATCACCATTAATCACCTGTTCTCAGAGCCCTCACTAGGGAGAAGAAAGTCAATAGAAAGAGCCTTGCTAATGTCAAAATAAAACTCAGATTGGAGTCACAAAGAAAAGGGGAAAAATTGGGAGAAAGAAGGTTTTTTTCTTTAATATGAGCCTCTGTGGAAGGACAATGCACGGCTCTGGAAGCTGCCATGCAACTCCTGAATCTTTGACATTTGCCTTTTGGGAGGAAATTGTGCCATCCTTGCCTGACTTGAATTGCAGAGTTACCCAAGGCATGTTTCAAGCATTCATGGCATAGGGAGTACATTTCATCTCTTTGTCAGATTGCTATTAAAAAAAAAAAGGAGAAAACAATCAATGCTTTTGCAAAGCAATGCCTTTGGGGTTATTTTAATTATTGTTATTGCTCTTCTAAAACAGTTTCAAAAGTGCTTGAAATGATCCTTAATTTGAACTGCCAGGAAAATAGTTCAGAATTTGGAAAACGAGGCAAAAGAGACAAATATTGTCAAATGCCTGACCTGTTTTTCAGATTCTGCTATCAGTAGCTGTTATAGCCTGGCCCCACTGTTTTGTGTAGATTTAAATCAGTCTTGAACACGAGATTTCTTGCAAAATCTGTCACTGCATTAAAAGGAAAAATAGCCTTTCTATGCCAGCTGAACTGTCTGCTTTCTACATGAATGATGTTTTATAACTTTGGGGTAGCTAATTGGAACGTCTGCAGTGTTTCTCTTTGACTTAGTTTATGATGGTCTCACTGTCTTTGAGCCTCATTTAATATTTCAGTGGGATTATTTTAATTGCCAGTTACCCTTAAAAATACAAATAACCAAACCTTCAATTTCTGATGATGACAAAATGCACAGAGCTGGCTCAGGTTTATTTGGCCACACAACTGTTATTTGCAGACAAACCCAAATCAAGCTGGCCTGTGCTTGGCAGTGTCAGTCTCTCGTCAGCAAGTAATGATTTTAAACAAGGATGGGCTTTTGATGTGATAGCTCTTTACTGCCAATGTTAGAAGATGCCTTGGTGTCATAGAGATGGTTCACCCTCTTACAGTGAAACAAGAGCCAACGTGCTTTGCAAATTTAGTCTGAAATATACATTAAGGAGATGAGACAGAATCAGGCTTGGCTCTTCCCACTCCTTTCAAGGTGTGTCCTTTGGCTGTGAGGGACCATGGAACAATTCACCCTGTATTGCTGACCCCTTGCTGGGCTGGAAGATGCCAAACCAGAGAGGAGGGAAGCTTTGAACATTCTGTGACCCCACTCCCACTGTGCTGGAGAGTCCCTCCTTAGGGAGGAGCAGGAAGGTTGGGGTTCAGGCTGCCCCAAAAGGTGCCAGGAGAGCTGTCAGGGAAGCTCCCTGATGATGGAGCTGTATTGGTGCCATATTCACACACAATGACCCCCTTTGAGTTTTTACTTATGTAATAGGGAGATAATCAGAGATGGGCAAATATAGCTCACTGTGTTTGTTTTCTGGGGAAATCACACTCCAACAAATTCCTCCAGCCCCTGTAGGATTGCCACGTTTCAGCACAGACCTAGAAGGAGCTTCCACTCCAAGGACTCAAAGCAAGAGAGTAAATAAGGTTGAAAGCACACAAAGCCCTTGGGGTCTTCTGGCAGACTGCAGATTTTGCAATGTTGACTGTTGCCTAAGAGCTCCTAAGTTATTCCTTTGGAATAAATGCTGCTTTGTGGAGCTGCCTCTCCTTCCCCATCCCTTTCCACTTTGCCCCAGTTTTAAATATTTACCCCAAACATGATGTTGTGGTCACTGCTGCTCTCCTGGTTTACTGCTGCTGCCACAGACTGATTTGATTTTTCAATATTCTCAAATAATTTACAATCCTGGTTCTGACAGCTAATTACAGAAACAGGGCCATGACAGTGCCTAATTTTGCAATTAGCTGAACCCACTAAGATCTTCCTAATTGTTGGCCAGCCAGGAGAGCAGGAGCTGCTTCAGGGAGGCTGGAAATGATGTTTGGAGGGTAAGACTCTAACTAGATTAAACTGGCACTGTGTTCCAAGCCTAGGTGACTTCAAACAGTGTTTCTGTACAGATAGGGATGGTCTGATTGGGTGTTTTATCCTTTTCCTTAAGGGGAAGACATTTCATACATGTTCTATAAAATGATTATTTTCATGCATTTTTCTCCTTGTTAATCCAGTTAGTTGAAAGTGTTAGAAGTCCATTACAGGCAATAATTAAAAGAAAATAGGGTTTTATCTAGACAACTGCTCTTACACTGATTTATTTTGTTTTATATTTTTCTAAGATGCTCTCCAAGGACAGCCTCACTCCCAGGAACACAGTCTCATAGTCAGGCTCATTTTTCTGAGACAAGCAGAGAAAGAACCAAGTACTTGAAGTCTCCAGAAGGACCTGGGGAGCAGTTGTACTTGGCTAACATGGGTTGCTCTTAATATCAGGCAGAGCAGTGTTGAAAAGAGAATAAACCTGTAGGGCTGTCTTCACTGCAGTCGTTGCAGAGTTGTGTTTGAGGCCAGACTGGGTGAAGCTCTGAGCACCCTGCTCTAGAGGAAGGTGTCCCTGACCATGGCAGGGGGTTGGAATGAGATGATCTCTAAGGTCTTTTTCACCCAAACAATTCTATGATGATTCTATGGTTCTATGTGCCCCCATGCCAAGGCAGAGGGCTGGGGAAGGGGCTCCCCCCACACCAGCCACAGCCAAAGGTGCAGCAGTGTGACTTCTGCAAGGGGGATGGCTGAGTTGTCTCCAAACAGCTGTATTTACTACGGGCTGAAGTAATGGGCCCCTTCTTCTCCTCTTGCCCTATCTTCTGGCCCAGCATGCCCAATCCTGCATCTTTTGATCCTATCACAGCTGGACCCACATCTGCCCCATCCCAATACCTGCTACCTTGGTTTCTCCTCTCTCCTGTGGGTTTGGGTTAGTACCCCCAGAGATCAGAGCAGTTTGTCACAGGGAGCAGCATGTGGCACAGCAGGGTCCTGGTCGAACGTTTTCGTGCCAGCTCACCGGGGTTGCTGGGAGGGGGGGCTCGCTCTGGACGTGGATTGACTCTCTGGAGTCCCTCAGGGCTTGCCTGAGCTGTTGTTTCCTGCACACAGTGCACGAAGACGTGTGGGGAGGCGTCCCGGTTCCGCAAGGTGTTCTGTGTGGATGAGAAGGAGCAGCTGCAGAGCAGTGGCTACTGCGAGGCCAGCAAACGCCCCCCCGAGATGGAGAGCTGTGGGCTGCCCCCCTGCGAGTACATCTGGATCACGGGGGAGTGGTCAGAGGTGAGTCCCTGTCCCCATCCCTGCACCAGGCCGTGCTCTCCTCCTCTCAACACTGCCCTTGCTGAGGTATTGCAATCCAAATCAACAGTGGCAAGGCAGCGCTGTGGGTTTTAATTATTATTTTTTGGTTTATTTCAGTGTGCAGCCTGCCTGTTGGATAGAAAGGAGCAGTGCTGTGGGAGACAACCAGGATATTAAAGACTAAAAGCAGCATGCTCAGGGTCCTAGTTAATATTATCTGGAGGCAATTTTCTTCCAAAGCACAGTGCGTTCAGCACGCACTCTCTTTGGTTTTCTGCTGGTTTATTTCATTTATTTAATTAATTGGTTTTATTCCCATCCACTCCTTGGGGGCTCTGGGGCCCTGTGAGTTGTGTAAGGGTCCAGGTGTGCATCATGGGGGAGAGGCAAGCCTGGAGGTGACCATGGGGGCTCATCCTTCCTCAGTGCTGTCTTTGCAGGGTCAGGGACCCAGAGTGAGGGAAGGCAGGACATTCACCCTCGCTGCAGGGAGGGAAGGAAAATAGATGAGCTTTCCTTGTGGTGGGCGCCGCATGCGGGAGGACCCAGCCTAATCTCAGCCTGTTTCCTTCTGCAGCCAGTGAAGGATTACTTTCCAGTTGGAGAAACAGCAGAGGGAAATGACAAGGCAGCTGCTGACACAGCACTGATTAAAAAGAAAGAACAAGAAAAGGGAAAAAAGAAAACATGCCAGGACTGAAGGGGAGGAGAGACAAGCCACCTGAGATAGTGCAGGGAGGGAGAAATGTGGAGACATGAGAATACCTCAGATCAGCCTGGTCTTCTTAGTGGTTTCTTAAGAGAAATACTGAGGTGCCTGTCAGGCTGGAGCTCTGGCTCTTGCCCAGGCACCCCCTACCCACTCCCAGTGCCTGGGAGACCACCTAGGAGCGCTCAGGCCCATGAAGACAGAGAGGTGAAGAGGGCTTACAGAGCCAGAGTTTGGCTCTCTCCACGTCCCACTCAGCCCTCTGATGAAGATGGCAGAAGTGCTGTTTATCCTCTAATTACAATGAAAAATTTCTCATTCTTCTAGTTGCTGACAAGTACCTGCAATTCAGGGTCAACCTTGACCATTTTCTATCTCTGTATATCCCATGGTGTAAAACCACCACCAAACCAACTAATAGAGGCATTTTCAAGTTCCCAAAGATCTTCTGCTCCTTTCTTTGCGCTTAGGAAGAAATAACACATGCTCAGGAGCCAGCCTGGAGCAGGGAGTCCTGGAGCAGCCGTAGATCCAGCCCAGAGAGGAACTGCTGCTCAAGGATAGTGTCAGGCACCCTCCCACTTGTAGCAGCCACTTAAAATATTCATGACTGGCTTAAATAGATACCAGCGATCCCTTGAAGCAGTTTCCTGTGTTAAGAGCTGCCAGGCCTGGTTTCCTCCCCTCCCATTTTGGGCAGCCTTCCTGAAGCACGTGGTGCTCAGCGGTGTTTCCTCTGCCCGCAGTGCTCCGTCACGTGTGGGAAGGGATACAGGCAGCGCCTCGTGTCCTGCAGTGAGATCTACACTGGGAAGGACCACTACGAGTACGGGTACCAGAACATGGTCAACTGCCCTGGCACACAGCCCCCCAACATCCAGCCCTGCTACCTTGGAGAGTGCCCCATCTCGGCCTCCTGGCGCGTTGGCAACTGGGGAAGCGTAAGTTGGGCAAACTTCTTTTTTGGCCACAAAGGCTGGAACAACCTGGGGTTTGTTTTGTTTAAGACACGGACCAAAGGTTTGGTAGGGGAATTAATGCTTGAATTAATGCATTGAATACTCTGTTGCAGCAGCAGCCCTGGTGTGTGTAGGGCTCCATATTTCAGACTGAGGGAATCCCAGCACTACAAGTTGCGTCATTCATGAAAATTGGGATGTAGCCAACATTTGTGGCCATGCTGATGGTCATATTGAATGCTTAGTCAGAGAGTGGGGTCATTGCAGAAAACAAGGGTTTGAAAGCCTTGTGCTGGAAGGATTGGTGGGTCACTGGCAGCTGCAGTTGATCCCACTTGGCCACGTGTATGAGAAAGACTTGGGAGCCAGCATTAGGCTGAAACTGGTCATTTGAGCCTTAAAAGGATTTTTTTCTTCTTTTTTTCCTCCGTCTCCTGCTCGCAAATGCTGGACAGGTCAGGGGAAAGAACTTGGCCTTTCTGCTAAAGTTATTTGTGTTGAGCCTCTTCTGGGATCTGAACTACAAGATCAAATTTTAGTTAAGGTGATAACATTTCACTTCTTAGGGCTTCTGACATTCTTTGAAATGCAATGTTTCTCCCATAAACTTGATTTATTAACCCAGCTCAGACATTTATAGGAATATGTCAAACCTTTACAAGGTGATGAGTGTCAAGCCAAGTAAAACATTGTAGAAGTTGTCACGGTAACTGGCAAAGCCATTTGAAACCTAAGTTGCTCCTGCCCCATAGGAAGCTTCAGATCCTCCCTGTGAGTCAGCACAGAGGAGTTACAGCAAAGAACACAGACTCAATTAATTGCTATTTTCCCTCAGAATTTAAGTGCAAAATACCCAACTCGTTAATCCAACTTCACTGCAAAGAGCATTCATTTCAGAGAGCAAGACCTTTCTCTCCAGACTTTGGGCTGCTCAATGTCCCAGTGACCACCAAGTGCCATGACCCTTGTCAGCTGTGATTTTGAGAGGGATTTAATGTAAAATGCCATCACCTTTGATGGACAGAGAGAGTCCTGCTCAGTGCTTTAGCTAAGTTTTATGGAACTGGACTTGATAAAGAGTAAATGCCCAAGCTGTTAATACCATGAGCCATTGAAGACCAACTTCTTCATGGGATATTCTTTTAGAATAATAGTTTCTAAATGGATGAGCAACTTCATTTTCTTTACAGCATAACCTGGTAGCTGTAGCAAGAGCAGACTTTTATTTCTCAAGTACTTGAAAGAACAAGCTGTGGATGGGGAGCAAGATGCTCCCACCTCCCGTAGCCCACGCTCAGTAGCTGGATGCTCTGCTGCTTGGTAGCTCCAGTAACTTGTGCAATTTCAGCCTTAAGATTGCCCTTGGTCTGGGTGGTTTGAGGATAACACAGTGTTTGCACAGATGTAGCCATTTTCCCAGCAGGGGAGGCAAGAGAGGATTTTGAGGCTCCAATTTATTTTTTTTTTGGTGTAATTGGCATAGAAAACAACAGTCTTCCTAATATGAAAAATAAGCAATTTCACTTGAGCACATGGTTCACTTTAACCAACTGCCTCATCCAGCAAAATGTGCAAACACTGAGTGAAGTATAGTTGTCTTGAAGTAATCAATGATAATAAGGAAGGGATTAATTACCAAAGGGACTACTCATTTGATTAAAATTAAGCCTGTGTTTGAACACTTCACAGGATTGAAGTCTTTGCTGCTGTCTCTTGATACAAGGGAAACCATCTGTCTCTGTTCTTTCTTCTGGAGCCCATAAACCCTTGAGATAAACCAGGAATCTCTGTCTTGTGTCCTGCAGTGCTCTGTCACCTGTGGAGTTGGGGTCATGCACCGCTCAGTGCAGTGTTTGACCAACGACGACCAGGTCAGCAGCTTGTGCCACGTGGACCTGAAACCTGAAGAGAGGAGGACATGCCACAATGTCCATGACTGTAAGTCTGCAGATTTACACCTTCTTTTGCCTTTCTCACAGCTTCAGCCTCTTTTCCTATCAAGCTCCTAGAGATCTGCAGTATTTCCAAGCATTGGGAGCCATCCAAGTAAGCACTAAGACATTTCAGGGAAACTGGTTAAAAATAAAAGAGATATTTTGATGCTTTGGAAGCCTCAGAGTGTTCCAAAAGAAATTTTGATGTATATTTGTTCAGTGACTACAAGTATTTCTGTTTTGTTTCAGGTGAATTACCAAGGAGTTGCAAAGATGTTAAAAATCTCAAAGGTGTCACTGAAGATGGTGAATATTTCCTGCAAGTCAAGGGAAAGACATTAAAGGTGCATTTCAGCAGCAGAATGATAGTTAATGGATTTTCTAAAGGTTCAAGAGGACCCTCCATGTGGTCCTCACTTCCACCCTTGGATTTTCTGCCTTTGGTTGTCTCAGTGATGCCTTTGCACATGATACAACTCTGACTTTTCTCTCTCAGGTGTATTGCTCTGGGATGCAGACTGACAGCCCAAAGGAGTATGTGACTCTTGTAAATGGGGATGCAGAGAATTTCTCAGAGGTGTATGGATACAGGTAAGAAATCCTGTAATCATGAACCTCACAGTGGTTTTGTTTTCCATGGCAATATTTCCTGGTCATGAGTAGAAGGGGTTTTCTTTTGATTTAGATTGCATAACCCGACCGAGTGTCCATATAACGGGAGCAGACGAGAAGACTGCCAGTGTAGGAAAGATTACACAGCAGCTGGGTTTTCCACCTTCAGCAAAGTAAGGCTGGACCTGAACACTATGCAAATAATAAGTGAGTAAAAACAGGGCCTTGCCATTAAAAAACCAAATGTTTATTTTACACAAATATAGCTGTAACTACAAGCAAGCAGTAGTACTCTAGTGAGTAATATTCTTGAGAATTCCTGTTAAAAGCTGCTTTGAGAGTTGGTCACCTGTTTGCTGCTTTACACTTGGAGACTACAGCTTGAGTACACCAGAGATGCTCGTGTTATTTCTCTGTGAAACAGGAAAACACTAAGGCAATTGCTGGTGTATCTGCTCTGCAGAATGAGTATTTGCATGCTCCCAGCAGCCCAGTGTATTTTGTGAAGCATTTTATTTCATTTCATTTGGTCCCCTCTTTTCAGACTGGACTCGGACACAAAGCCTGACCAGGGAGGAGCTGCCCCACCCCCTCCATTTTACTCAGAGAGGTGTCAGGAGATCCCAGTGCAGGAAGCTCCGCCGGGGTGGGGATGCTGTTCCCAGCGGCCAGGGCAGAGAAGTCTCTTGGCAGAGTCAGACCACGGGGAAATATCTTGTGTTGAGGGCTGGGGACGTGGATTTGCAGTGGAGAAAGAGAGTATAGCTGTACAATATGAATAACAAACTGTCTCTTTTGTCATTCCTGTGAGCTGGGATCCCACCCCACCACCAGACACCCTGTAGCATTCCATGGAGTTACTGTTTCAGTCCCCCTGACTCCACTGCTATCAGTTTCCAGCAAATGTTTTTAAAATACAACATATTGTTGGGAGTTCATTCAGTGAATAGCGAAGTGGTCTTCTAGCAAATCACAATCCTTCCCTGTAAAACGACTCTTTATCTGATAAGTGGGTTTTATCACTTAATTTTCAAGACCTCCCAGTCTATCAATCTGTAAAAAGCAACTAATAATCTGTAAAAGCTCCTAGGTAAAGATCTCAAAGGAACCACCCTCTGGGAATTTGATACCAGCTCCCTTTGAATTTCAAAAGGAGCTGGGCACCTACCTCTGTCAGGCAGGAGCTATCTCACATCCCCATCTAAATGAGTCTCAGTTACTTCAGATCCCTCCGGAGCAAAATACTCCAATTCCCTTTGAAAACCCGACCCCTGGGCCAGGGCAGCCAGGAGAGCAGAGATGTTGTTTGCTTTTGTTTAAAAGAGAGATTTAGAAGGTGCTGTAGATTTCTTGAAAATAGGGAATACACCCCAAGTCAAGGATTTGAGTTTTGTTGTTATTTATGCCTTGTTCCTAAACCACCAACAGATTTAATTTGAGCTGTAAATACTGAGTGTAAGTGTCCTGTTCAATTCAGTGTTCATGTGCTGGGAATCACATGTGGGATGAATCAGGAGATTTTATATTAAAAAATATAGTAATCTTGATTTCATAAAAATATAGTAGTCTTGACTTCATACATTGATGTGGGAAGCCAGCTTTGGTGAATTTAAACATTAACAAAGAGCATGTTTACATTCATTTTGTCTCTCTCCCTGCATCTTTCTTTCCATGTTATTCACCAACTCTTCTCCACAGCAACTGATTTACAGTTTGCACAGACACATGATGGACGACCTGTTCCTTATGCCACTGCTGGGGACTGCTACAGTGCTGCCAAATGCCCGCAGGTATTTGACAAGAGCATTTAACAGGAATTGGTGCCATTTGTTATGTTCAGGCCCTCTATTAATTACTGCTGATCGCAGCAGCCCAAGTTCAGTGAGTGGCACGTTCTTATCTCAGCGATCTGAAACTTTTCCCTTTGTGAAGATGGAGAAAGTGATGGAGAAAGTTCTCTTTGTGAACTTGAAGAAAGTAGTTTCCATTTTCCGTGTTATCAGGCCAGTGGCTGGCTAAGGGACATTCCCTAGGGCCTCAGTAAAGGAGAAAAGGAAGAAGAAAGAGACTGTGGGGGGAGAACTGGATTTTGCCTGCATCGTAGAAGACAGGGGGATCAGTGCACGACAGGACTTGGTGGGAATGCTGGGCAAAGAGAGCAGTAGGGAGTAGATGTTTTTCCAAAATCTGTAAGAGACAAATAACACTGTGTTAGAGATGGCTTGCTGCATGTTCCCAGCATACCAACTTTTTGTGGGACTGGGGATGAGAAGTGATCTGTTTGGACAGTCCAAGGTATTGGGTGGGCATTCTTGGCAAAGGGCTTTAACAGGGAGTCACAGCAGCAGACGGCAGAGGGCAAACCTCTCCATCTCCTTCCCTCCCTGCTTTCAGAGCTGACACTTTCCTGCACAGCTCAGCAGCTTAGGGATTGACTCCTTACCACAGGAATGCTCATAAATGTTAATATCCATCCACCTGGCCCAGACAGTTTGCTCCTCACAGAAAAGCAGCATTCCCAAGGCAGCAAGTGCTAGGAGCAAAGCCAACAGCCACCTGGTACTGCACGGCCATGCTGGGCTGTGGGTCAGCCTGGGGATGTGTCCAAAGGATCCCTCTGTGGGTCCAGAAATCAGCAGGACTGGAGTCTGCCATGGGGGTGAGGGGAGGGCTGGGGGGCTGAGCATTGGATGCTGACATAGTCCTTCATTTCCCATCTGTCTTTTTCATTTTGAGAAAGGATGGAATTGAGCGCTTTAAAGAAATAAGCAAATGGGAGAGTTTTCATTTCACTAGTCTGGGAATAACACCAAGCAGTGGAAAATAAGGAAAACAAGGACAAGTGTGCCCTCTCCAGTTGAGGAGGGAGCAGTGACAGCGGCTGCAGCACATCCCTGAGGTTCCTTCCCATCAGCTGCTGGAGCACGTCAGGCTCTGCAGCTTGCCATGGGAAAGCCAACAATGCCCTCAGCCGGCAGAGAAGAAGCAGTGCAAAACCAGGGAAAAACAGCGTCAATCCGGGGTAAAGCAGTGAAAACTTGGGGAAAAAGGGCAGTTTAAAAGCAATCTGGAGCCCCTCCTTCTCTGCAGCCACCAAGGAGAAGAAATTCCTAGTGTGAGCCACGCTGTGATTTGTACAGTGATCGTGGTCAGAGCAATGGAAAACAAGGAAAACATTGCTGTCAAGATCCTGTTAGAAAAGTGACACCGTGGCATGCCAGGAGTCTGAAGCACAGCTTTTTGGGATAACCAGACTCTTCTTGTTTTTTAGGGTCGCTTCAGCATAGACCTGTATGGGACAGGCCTGTCCCTGATGGGAACAGCCAAGTGGCTCTCACAAGGGAATTACGCAGTGTCGGAGATTCAGAAATCCCCAGTAAGTTGTAACTTTAATTATGGCTATACCTGCTCATCAGAAGTTTTTAATCACCACATTGTCATTCATGGCAACATCTTCCAATAGAGACTAACAAAAAATGAACATCTGACATTAAAGTCTTGCATGTAATTGTCGTGGGGCAAGGCCCTCACGGGTTTGACTTGATCAGAGTTATTTCAATTAATTAGTGAGCCTGATTAACTGTGAAGCTGAAAGCACTGAGTCCTGTGGGGCAGATATATTCTTAATCAGTTGCCTGAGATGTCCAGCATGGAGTGTGCATCACAGGGCAGGACAGAAGGAACAGGGTCAGGGCTGCAGAGCAGAGCTGGACCTGCAGGTAGGCTCTGGTGCCAGGCAAGTGCCCTGAGTAGGAATTGTTCCCAACACATCACTGATAAAGCTTGGAGGATGTGGACCTTCCTGCTGGTCTGGTCGTGGTTTATCTCCTTGGGAAACTCTCAAGTCACTGGAGTGTTGCAGAGGCATCATCCCCTGTCACTGCCCGTGGCTCTGCTGGCTGGAGCCTCAGGGTTAAGCCAGGCAGCCCTTCACAATCACTCACAGCCAAATTTTTACTTGTACTGCTTCATTTGCCTGCCTGTTAACACCTCCTGCAGTCACTGTGTGCCTTCACTCTGTTGCTTCTGTGTCATCTTCTGAAATGGTAGAAACCCAGGCTTGCTTTTTTGGCTGTTACTTCATGTGAGTCATCCCAATTGCCCCTGTTAAAACTCTCCAAAGGAGGCCAACATCATTTAACGAACAGCAATTTGCAAAATATCCTCTCCTGTACTGCTTTCAGTCACCCCTTGGCTCTGGGGAGCATGAGTCTCCTCTGTGCTGGTGCTCTTAGAGAATTAATGCTACAGGTCTGAGCAAGCTGCAGGTGGGAGAGGACCAGCACAGGCCCTGTATGTCAGTTCTGGAAGGTGCTTTTCTATTTTCCCCTTCTAGAAGGAGAGAAGTCAACTTTGGGGTTGCAGAAAACATCATGGCTGGCAGAATTAAAACAAACTTGAAGGAACAGGGGTGCTCAAAAATCCTCCATCACCTGGTGGCATCTGTCAAGTGCTGTTCCAAGGGTGTAATTGCCTGCAGGAGCAGAATAAAGAACTGTGTAGTGAGAAGAGATGATAGCAGCCTGCTGCAGTCACAGATCAATAATGTCAAGGGCAGGGTGGAGCTTGTTTAAAAATAAATGCTTTGTGCAAGCTTGTTGTGTGTGTAAGTCCAATTTTCTGATAATTGAGGGTTGAATTCCCCTTAAGGACTGTCTGTCCATTGTAATGACCAAGGGGAGAAGGACTCTGCAGAGGTGAGATAAGGAAGGCCAGATTGAGGTATTAATCTCCTAACTCATGCCCAGAGTTGTACCCTGCTTGCTGGACTCACCTGGAGATCAGGTCAACCTCAGGACCACTCCAAACTTACCCCTTCTGGCTGTGGGAAGGGGAGGAGGGTTGGCACCTCAGCAAGTGATATCACCTCACCCCATCACTTTACTCTCCCTCCTCCCTTGTCTCTGGAGCCACTCCAGGACTTTCCCTTCCAAGTGGATGTTTCCTGGTATTGCCTGGTATTGAAAATACCCTTTCCATGCCCTTCGCATGCTCGGGCAGAGCCAAGCAATTGTTACTGACCCAGAATGGTTTTGCTCTTGCAGGAGCCAAGTTTTCTGCTCATTACTGTTATTCACTGTGGGGCAAACTGGAGAAAGCAGATAGCCTTGAGATACCCTCCAAATGCCCTTCTCCTTGGGCAGCTTTCAATTTAATAAATCAAAACTACCCTTTACTGTTTGTGTCCACCACCTGACCTGCTAGCACTAAAGAGAATTACATTTGTGTATATTTGAATACAGCAGTAATTTCATAGATTGATTTTGGCATCAGTTGTTTTCTTATACACCCTAAAAACCATGGCTTGAGTAACCCAGATCTGGCCCTTCCACAGCGTGGAACTCCTGAGCTCTTACTGAGCTGTTATTTCTGATTTTGCCTGCAGGATGGTACCAAAGTAGTAGGAAGATGTGGTGGTTACTGTGGGAAGTGCACTCCATCATCTGGAACAGGCCTCGACATTCAGGTGTTATAGCAGTGGTGAGTCCTCAGCTGCTTCTGCTGGAAGGAAAATCTTCCCCAAAACACCCTGAAGGAGCAGATCAGGCCATGCTTGAAAAAAGGCATGGAGTGCATCAGTGACAGCCACCCACTCCACACAGCATCCCAGTGGGATCCCCTGCTCCCCCAGTAACCCTGGTGGATACAGGATACTGTCACCTGGAAACACCTCCCCACCTTACTGGCACCCACTTTTGCTCTGCTCCTGTGCCAGTTTCTCTGGTGACATGTTCCAGAGGCCAGGATGACTCTAAATGTGCTTCTTTTCTGTATTTTCCAGGTTCTGTAGGAGCAGACAACATGAGAGAGGGATGAAGGATAGTGATGCAATACCTCTGCCTTCCACTTTTATATCTGTGTATATGTGTATATAGATTGCATATTCCTAATGTACAGTATAATATTTATGTTTGGGATTATTTATTTTGATTAATATTTTTGTACGTAAAATCATTATATTAAGGCTGCTTTTACTATTTTTATTTTTTATTGTTAAATCCTGCAGTCAAACCACTGCATTTTGCATACTCTACATTATATGTAGCATTATGACAAGTGATACTTTATTGTCACTGTATTCAGTTGTTTACTTTCAGTCAGTAATTTTCCTTCAGTTATGGGCTGCTTTGGCCCTCCACGGTGCTACACAATCTGCATAGGGGTATTTTTGGCATTTCAATCTGTCTTTATGCAAGGAAATTAGACAAGATGTGCTTAAATTTTTATTTTTAGGGATTAGGCTGACAGCACTCAAGGAAAATATGACAATGAATACTGTGCTAGTTGCATTAGCAGTCTTTATCTTTTAGGTATGTTTTGAATTTCACATGACCTCTGTGGCCAGTGCTCAAAGCACTGGTTTGGTGCTAACAAGATATTTATTAATGCTCTGTTCTTTTAGTTAAGCCAGTGCCTTTATCATTGAAAAAGTGGACAAAGCAGAAAAATTGTCAGGCAATTCAAATCAATCAAGATCTACCCCAGGTTTAGGAAAATTCCTGCAGATGGATCTTCAGCTCAAGCCCCTTTTTTTTAGGGTTCTGAAGTGAACTCACTTTTAAAAAAAAACGTATCTTTGTCTCCTAATTGCATGTGCCACTGTGCTTCCTGACTCCATCTGGAAGCAGGGTATTAACTCATCCCAGACAGCCTGATCAGGCCATATGTTTCCCTGGGCTGTGTGCTCAGAAGAGAGGTAGTTTCTTACAGACTTTGTTACAAAATCCTAGCCTGAAGCCAAAAGCATCCCTGTGGTGTTCCCTCCCCATGGGGCTGGTGAGGACCGTGGGGACAACACACCAAGGATGGGGACAGCACACTTAGGGGTGGGGACAGCACACCCAGGGATGGGGACAGCACGCCCAGCCAAGCCACCCAGTCTCTTGGCCAGGGTACTCCCCTGCAGGCACTTGCAGCATTTCCCCAGCTTCCTACTCACTCCCAGACCATCTGCAAAGGGAGGCTTCACTGCCTCCTTTCAACAAGATCACTCTGTACCTACAGATGATTCTGCCCCCCCCTTCAAAAGCAAGCTGCTTTACGCCTACTCCTGTGTTGCTTCGGATCTTCCTGGTAAGGCATCTGTGCTCCTTGCCTCTCCTCATTCCCATGTACAGCCAGACATTTGCTGTTGGCTTTTCTTTAATCAAGCTGAGGAGCCATGTCCCTCAGGTGTGGTGGCTGCTGCCTGTACATAGCCCTCTGCCTGTGGCACGCCACACTTTCACAGAGCTTTGTAGCAGTTTGAACGGGGGTGATGTGACCAGGTTATTGCTGTAGTCTATGACTATGTCCTTTATCTCTTTCTCCACAACTTAGTGATAGGAAGATGCTGCCCTTTCGCCTTATATGTCGAGGCAGCCAGGAGCACAAAGTACAAGGAAAGGAAGCTTTTCAGCACAAAATTACCAGCAGTTTGGAAAACCAAAGAGGCTTATCTGCTACTCCAGATAACTCTTTCATTTTGGATGCAAGCAGTTACCAAACGCAACCTCAGGATCTTGTGTGAGTCTTTTACAGAGCTCCCCAAAGGATGTGTGATCAGTGTGTTACAAAACAGTCGGCTCAATGGTGATAAATGATCCAATCCCTGGATTCATAACCTGTGTGTGCCAGGCTGGGCTCAGCCTTTGGAGTGAAACCTGTCAGCCTGACAATCAGGGATTGACACATTCCTGTCAGCTGGGAGACATTCACAGGCGAGTGGGGCTGTGGCACAGCCTGGCAGCTGAAGAACTGGTGAAGGAAAGAGGAAAAAGGGAAAGAGAAAGAGAAAAAAGGGAAGGGGGAAAGGAGTAATAATGGAATAGTGATTTTCTAATGATAATTGCTTATGTATAAATTCTGTAGGGGAAAAGGGAAAATTGCACTATGAACTTTAGAAAGAAATTGTGGTGCTTTACCACTGGAAGTGAAGTTAATGGCTATTTATAAAAAGAAATACTATTTTGACCTGTACACATTCATTTCTACCATATAGTTTCAGAGCAGCTATTAACAGAGCTAGAAGAACCTAAAAAAATACA
The DNA here is from genome assembly GCA_013397295.1 of Polioptila caerulea. Classification (NCBI taxonomy): domain Eukaryota; kingdom Metazoa; phylum Chordata; class Aves; order Passeriformes; family Certhiidae; genus Polioptila; species Polioptila caerulea. Next base: position 1,094,431 of record VYXF01011009.1, read on the forward strand.
AAATAAACTATAAGGGAAAAAATGACAGAGCACTGATCCTGACAGTCCTTAATGGTCATCATTAAACAGAGCAGATTTTGAGGATCAGAGACAATAGACATTTCTTCTTCAGGAAAAAACTCTGGGTTTTGTATATCAATGCCATTCTTTTTCTACAAACTGGGGTATTTTTTTGCAAGCACTTTCTTGTACAATGTTTCTTTTCTTTCTGCTTATACTCAAAAGGAAATGAGAATACCTGTATGACATGTCTGTATGACTTGCTGCATTTGCCATCATATTTCAATACCTGTGTGCTACTATAGAGGCAAAATACTTTGTACACGAGGGAATAATACATTGAATGGTAAACATTCCTTTCCGTCCTGGTGTTTATTTCCAAGGTTTGGGTTTGATTTTCCCATGCAAAAGGAATGAGGGATAGGAAGAATGTTATTTATATGGAGCCCTGCCCCAAACCTGTGTTGGAGCCTGTGTACCAGAGACCACCTTAGAGAATGGCCATGACCACCCACTCATGTCCTGCTGCTTGGAGAGACTGATGCTCCCAAATTTCTGTTTAGAGAGGACTGCTCCAAGGTGCATAATATACACAAGCACACCTCAGAGAGGTCTCGTGCATTATTCAGACATGTCTGGTGACTGGCTGGTGCTGCCTTCAATGACCAGGGACATCCTTTGACATGGCATATATGAGAGACAAACAGTTCATTTTGCGAATGTTTTTGAAGGATGAGCTGGGATAATGGGCCTGGTCTATACCACTTATAGTGTTATGGAAAGAAATGTGCAAAAAAAACCCACCAGCTTTTCAATTGGAAAAGGTAGTATCAAATATACAAGAAAATTCAGGCAGGAGAAATTTGCTTTAAAAAGAAGCAAATGTGGGGACTGCCTCCCAGGATGGCAATCAAGAGTTGAAGTGCAACCAGTCTTACATCACCACTGCCCCAGATACTGCAGGTAAGAGTGAAGTTGCAATTTCTGTCTTCCCTTATATGTTCCTCATGCTTTGTCTCAGAAAATGCTGCAGATCTCTTAGTGCTGGCAGGTCCAGCCTTTTCCAGCTTCTGTGTTTTCAAAGGAGACAGGATTTCTCCCTTGTGCTGTCTGAAACACTGTCAGATGCTGAAAACAGAACATGCAGTGTTTCAAAAGCTCAATTCTTATTTTAAATTACCAATCTCATAAAAGTGTCTTTTCTGTCATTTATCCTTAATAAATTATTACAAAGACTTTAAATGTGAGCTGCTGTGGAATTAATACACAGACCCTGAATCATATTTAACCTTGTATAAGCCGTGTATAATGAAAGGTCATTTTAACATTTTCAGTGCTTAGGTTTTGTGTGCTTAGTGCCGAGGTTCTGTGACAATTGCAGCATTCTTCTTCAAGTCTCTGTGCAGCTTCAGAGACAGAGGTGATTGCTTGATCACTTTGGCCTTCTGCCCCAATGATGGACATTTTTCTTCTGCAGAAAAATAAAACGCGTTGTGTTGAAGGCTGTTGAAAAGGCGTGTCTCAAGGAATTCGTCCTAAATCAGGACATTTGATTCCTTTCCTTCCTTTCCTCATAGCCACACTTTGAAAATCGTATTGAAGGAGTGCAGAGAGGCCTGTTCTGCTGTGTCTTTCCAACACAACTCCTCAAAGAGATGATTGAGGGCTGACTCAGAAGAAAGCATTCTGTCAGGGGAAGAGCACTGAGGTGAGACACCTCCCATCACCAGGCAAAGGCGCAGGAATTCAGCCCAACCCAGGAGTCATTAACAGCTGATGTGGCTCAGCCCATGCCTTAAGTTCTCCCATCATTCGAACTCTTCAAATGGAGAACTCTTTCAACCAGGTCGTTGTTTGAGTTCATCCAGAAGCTGGGAGGGGATGAGTCCCTCTGCGGTACAAATTCCTGGAGGCAGCTCTCCGGCTGGCCTTGAGCAGGAGGAAGAAGCTGATGACCGAAAGTGGTGCCTGTCAGTCTCGCTCCAATATTTTCCAAGTATTTTCGCCTATGAAGTGATCCAGCCAATTGGAATTGTAGCCTTCCAGAAGCAGATTTACTTGACAAGTTTCTGACCTCTCTTTGCAATAGCGAGATGAAGAATGCTAAGAAGTTATTTTCAGCCTTCACAGAAGAGTCTGAGTTTCCACTTCAAAGTTGGCTTAATTTTTCAGCTATTTAATATTAGCAAACATGAGGCACAGATTCTGGAAAAAGAAAAAAAGAATAGTATTTTGACCTAACCCAAATGCCTTTAATACTATATTTCCTGGGAAGGTTTCTTTTGTTTGTTTGTTCCAATTGAAAACAAACAAAACAAAACACCCTGTGAAATTTCCCGTTAAAGTCCTTCTGCCTCCCTCTAGTTATAAATATTGGTTCTGAAGTGTCTGGAGATGTGATCTGTTGACTCCAAGAACAGGAGGATCTGATGTAGGTACTGTTTTAAGCAAGGGGAGGTAGACGTGCATTTCTCCTTTGTGATGCTGATCCAGGTCCTTCAAGGCAGGATATGAAGTGCAGAGGCTGAGGCCCATCAATCCATTTCCACCAGGAAAACCTCAGTTCTGCTGGGAGCAGGATGGTTTCCACATTACAGCTCCGCACAGGCTTTGGCACATGCCTGGCTCTAATAATCAGTCTGAGCCGCCAGCAGCAAGATCAAGCTGCAGCTAATTAAACATGTGTTGGTAGTCAGTGTCTCCGTTTCTGAGGAGAGTGTGAGGAGAAGAGCCAGAAGTCTGGAGTAATCTCCGAATACAAAACCCTTTGTATGTGGGGCAGAGGGTGCAGGGGGAGGCAGGGCTCTGATATTCTCCCTTAAAATCATTACTTGGCTCCATTCATATGCTTATAATTTCTTCATCCTTCTTAAGTCTGTGACTACATTTCAGATGAACAATTAAATTAATCAGGTCTTTTCTGCATTGTCCTTTTCTAATCCTGGCTTGCTGACCTTCCTCTTTGAAGCTGTTGGCTGCTCCCTGCCTGCCTTCCCCAGCCCCGCTCAGAAAGGAGCATTGGCTGGGAAACGCTTTCATTGCTCCTGCTGCCGGCAGCAGGGAAGTGGGAATGACTCCCTGCAAACTCGCTGGCAAGAACAGACACGTCCAGGTTAGTAGCAAATACAAGGAGCAGTAAATAAAGTGGTGCCCCCCAGCCCCCCCGGCAGGTGGGAGCGAGGCCGCCTGCAGCAGAGGATGCACGCAGGTACCAGATGCTGCCAGAGGCTGGAGCTGTGGCCTCATGCATGGCTTGGGCTTCCCAGATAAAGTTTTTTAGCTTGATCCCAGGTTTGAGCAGCCCTTTGGAGCAGGATCCACGTGTGTAGTGGTGGGAGCAGGCAGCTCTGCACTTCCCAGTGAGGCTGACGCCTTGCCAGAGCTTGGAACAAGCAGATACACACTGGTGGCAATCTTTCCCTGCTTCAGAAAATACAGCATAGCTGAGCTGGCAAACAACTGAGACCTAGAATAACAAACCACTAGCTGCTGAAAGGAGGTGTAGGGCAGCAGTGGCCATGGAGGTTTGTTTCCTGGCAGCACAGGCTCAGCACAGTGAGTCTGAGCCTTGTCTGTGGGAGCAGGAGGCAATGGCCTTTCTTCTTACCTGTGCTGGGGCTTTGCTGTGTGCCTCTCCTTCACTATTCTCCTCCCAGGATATCCCTGAGCATGCCATGTCTCCTCAAATCTACGTGTCTCAGGGACAGTCCACCCAGATCAGTGGTGCAGGTGATCTAAGGAAACCCCAGCAGATCTCTCTGCTGACTCTCACTTGAGCTTCTGCTTCATTCAGGTAGGGCAAATGGAGAGGTGATACCCTTCAGATCCACTTTTTAGAGATATTTCTGAATTCTGCTTGACTGAGTTGCATAAAGTCGGGTGTCCTCAAGACATTTCAACAGCTCTTGTCAACACCGACAGCTTCATCCTGCTCTGTGTGGAAAAATGCAGTGGGTGTGCCTTGTGCTGGTGCAGAGCTCACCTGGAATAACCCCTGAGAGCTGCCTGCCTTCCCTGGAGAGGCTGTTGCCCGAGATAACCCGAGTGTATCCTCCTCTTCAGCTTTCCTCCACATTGTGCAAGTGATATGTGAAGCTTTCCAGGTACGACTGGCATTCAGATTTCACTAATGGCATTTTCCCCTCTGATCATTCCCAATGGCTTGGGCCTTTCAAGAACTTAAATGTATGGCAGCGTTTATCTTGGGAGAATCAGAAGTTTTTGACAGCACGTGTGTCCTGGGCTGTTTGCCTTGGCTAAAGAACTGGTGGCTCCAGCAGGCAAAAAAAGCACCAATATAAAACCTGATAACATTGATGTCCAGAAAAGAAACATTTCTGGCATCTCAGGGCCACAGACAAAGTTTTCTGATTTTTACCTTTGACCAGCTACCTGATTACTTGTGATCTGAGCTACCACCAGCAACCTGGTTTTGGTAGGCATTTCTTTCCTCTATTTATATGCAGGTTTCAACCCTGAAAAACAGTTAGTAAAAGATTCTTTTCTTTTTTTTCCCAATCAAAAGGGACAATAAAACGGCTTTAAAAACATGAGTAAAAGGACCTTTCCACCTGCAGGGTGGCAAATGAATGATTAATGTGAAGGTTTGAAGGATATCTGTGACACTTCCAGTGCCATGGCAAGGGAAGGGCAGGACGGCTTCACTCCAGCCAGCTCACCTCCTGCCATGCCTGCTGACACCTGCCTCTCTGCCAGTTACCCTAAATTGGTTTGTTTTTCCTTATCTTCATAAACGGTCCTGAAGAGTCAAAGTGTCATGGCAGAAGTGAGGATTTACAGCATAAACCAAATCATTCTGCTGCAGCAAAGAGAGCTCCAGGGAGTCAGGGGGGATAGCAGAAAACTACTTGTTGCTATAGCGCAAGGATGTTGTGTGCAAATTGGCAGAGTCCCACCTGATTGCTTTGTTTAGCCTCAAATTGAAAGGCATTAAGCAACCACATGAACTGAGGCCATCTCCTGCCCCACCTTGTCAGAGAGGCTGGGAGAGCTGTGCTGAGCTTGACAGCAGAGAAATTCAGTTCTGGGAAAAGCTGAAGCACTGTCATTTCATTTTGGGGAGCAACAGCCTGGAGGATGAGGAGAGGGGTTGGAAAGGAGCAGGGGGGAGGGAAGGGGGCCTAAGACACTCTGCCACACTGGCATCCGAGGCCGGGATCCCTCCAGCACCTCAGTAATACCCAACCTGCCCAGTCTGAGGGGGGCAGGTCCCTTTTTGAGAGGGTAAGTTTCATGTATCCACTTGGCTCTGTATTTCATAGCAGGTGCTCCTCTCCACAGAGTGGGACTGGGCTCCAAGTTTTTATTGGTGTGGTCTCCAACTCCCAAATGCTATTTACAGGGAAACTGAAGACTGCCTTCAAAATTAACAATAGATGGCTATAAATCTTACTCAGTTACCTAGCAACTAACACAATAAAATCCTAAGGTTAAAGGGAGAAGGGTTATTTGGAGATACCTTGGGGAGCACATAATGGCCATTTGCATTCCTGGGTGGGAGGACACAAAAAAAAATTCCTGTGATATTTACAAATGAGTGTATTGATGAAAGAAAAAAGGTGAAATTTCTCAGTACTGTTTTAATCAAAATACCTCAGAACAGAGAACTCTAACAAAAAAATAGTAGTTAAATGGCTGTGATAAAGAGCACTCAGAAAATGTATGGTGATCTACAGAACTCCTAGAAGAATTGGTTAAGTTGCTAAGCCCACTTTGTTGCAATTTGTGACATTTGAAGCATGTGTACTGCAAAGTAACCGTGTAATAAACGTTCAGAGTGATTCTGACCATTACGTGCCTGATGGAATATGCCCCAGAAAATCCTACGCAGTGCAAAAAAAATTTAAAACTGAAGTAACATAGCATGATTCATCCCGGCCTGGGTTCCTGTTATGTACAGCACAGATTGAAATTCCATATCCCCATCTCAAACTGGGGTTTATGCACAGCCTTTTCTGCCTGCAGTAATTGCAAATCTTGGAGCTGGAGTGAATGGAAACACTGAGAACTCCTAAAAGACCCTCATGGGGGCACATTTACCCAGGAAGGAGGCTTGGTGGAGGAACGATGCAGCAAATTAGATGCTTGGTCTCCAGCACACTCCTTCAGCAGCTGTGGCACTTAGAGGTATTTTTAAGCCTTCCTTTTGCTGTTTGAAAGGCTACAGACAATAACTTCCTAATAACAATCAGACATTTATTACCTTCAGGGTACTAGATGGAGACAGGATTCATGTTGAGCTGTAATTCACCTGCACAAGCTGCTGGCAGGAGGAACCATGAGGGGACTGACTCGGTATGTAACAGCCAAATTCACCTTGACATCACAGAGGGGAGAAATGGATGGGTCCAGCATCAAAATGAGAGCTGGTTTCTGCCTTTCTCCAGTGCTTTCTGTTAGTGCTACCCCTGCCTTGGTGCTGATGGTCAGAGCTGGACTGTAAGAGGCACAGGGGATGCTGAGAGCTTCCTGCATGTGAGTATTTTGGAGGATCTTTCCTGACATGAGGCACGGTTTGCAGTATAGAAGAGCCAGGGGCACTTTCCTGGAAAGACTAGCAAATTTTCCTGGCTTCACACACAAAACTCTCTTGTCTGCCAACTAACTCCCATCCAGAATTGCTGGACCAGAGCTGGAGGAAGACTTTCCGTGGTCTTTGGTGGCAAAAGTTGTCCCATATTTCCCATCCTCTGGTTGCAGCTACCACTGTGGACCTGCAGCTCCTCTTCCTGGGATGAGGGCTGCCCACTGGACTTGGACACAATCACTGCTGCTATTGCACATGCTGGTGTCCCACATGGGGTGGAGGTCACCAGGAGAACAGAGCCCTAATGACAGCTCTGTCCTGCACCCCAGGCTGCTCTTCTGCACAGATCTATCCCATGCCAGTTCCTGTTCCACCTACCTTGTGACCAAAAGCTAACACAGGGGCTGCATTTTACCTTTCCCTGAGCTCTTTGATTTTCATCATAATTATTTCTGTAGTATCAGCTACAACAGGGAGCAGGAAGCAAAGAGCATCCCTGTCATTTCCCTCCTCTTGGCCATCCACAACTTCAAAAGGGAAATGAGTCCAACTCGCAGTGCATGAATGGAGAAAACTGGGTTTTAAACTGGTTTAGTCATGAGAAGTGCTGGAAGGAGAGTCATCCCTAGGCAGGTTTGATTGAAACAGAAATGGGAGGGGAAGATGATGTATGGAACAATTTAAGTGACAGCAGAAACAATAATTTGTCAGACAAACTGTCTAGCATGTATTATACACGTGTGTCTGTTTGAGCCTATTTGACAGCAGTATCTGACACCCCCCACCTCCAAGCTGAGTCTGCCTCCACTCAAGAGGAAGATCTCCATGTTTATAAAAATAATAATGCAAAATTCCCTTTTGAAAGCAGCTCTCATGGTAGCACAGGTAGGGCTGGAGCTGTTGCTGTCTCCTGCCCACCCAGCATGCCAGGATGGTGCATCATCCCCTTTGCACATGGTGAGAATGAGGGAGTGGGAGTTTATTTCCTGAGAGATCTTTACTCTTGGCAGCTTTTCTGGGGGAGGAAAGAGGAGCATTCAGGCCAATGAGATAATGTATCCCCTCCCTTTCCCAAATGCATCCCAGAGATGATATTCTGGCCTGGCTGTTTCCTTATGGAGATGGAGCATCTGAGCATCCCTAAAAGTAGATGGAGTCCTCCTGAATAACCCTTCATTTACCCTGGATGTCTCAGACCAGAGAGAAATTATTGTTCCCATGAGATATTTAGGTGGCCAGGAGTCCCTAAGGTCCTGACTTCACTGGGGTCTGTGCTACCTGAACATTTTTATGGCTCTGTGTGGACCTGATTTCCCCAGATCCCTCTGCAGAGCAGAAGCAGTGAGCACCCCTCAGCCCTCTTATCTGCACCTTCTGCACTCCCAGGCTGAGCCCTCATCTTCCCTCTTCTGAACACGCTGATGCAAGCCTTGATGCTCAGAACCTCCCCTGCCTTTTCCTTGTGTCACCCCCTGTGCCTGCAGTATCTGCTGGCATGACCCTGGAGGATAAAAGCATGCAGGGTGACAGGGAAGTTTTGTAGCTTCATGGAGAGCTTGGGATGGAGGGAGGGGACCAGCCAGCCTTGTTTTAGGTAGCAATTTAGGACCTGCATCTTCATCAGAAGACTGGAGCTGTGATTCAGTACAGCCACACCTCCAGGGAATTTATCCTCCAACTTTGACTTACATTTGCTGTTTTAAACTCATAGCAGATGTCCTCACCAGCTCTGTTATTGAGGGCACACAGCATCTCTTGCAACAGCAGAGCAATTAAAGAGGATTTGCAGGTCACCTTTAAAGCATTTCCCACAGCACGTTGAATCTTGTTATAAGTCCTGTATCCAATACTGCTTTTATTTCAGCAGTTTTAATTGGAGTTTTAAATATTCTGAATCTTATGCAAGACACTCAAAGTGTTGGAGATTTTTAGGCCTTCTCTTGCGTGACACCCATTCCCTGAAATCCCATTGTCCTTCTGTAGAGGTAACAGTAACTCAGCACCCTGATAATGTATTTGACATTGGATACAGGCTGTAGGTAGAGATGTTTCAACATGAGGTTAAACCCCAGTCTGCAACCAGTTGCCCATTGTGTGATGAAATGTACACATGGAGAGATCGCCTCTTCCCTTGAGAGTTTATAATATATTCATGCACCACTGTATGAGTTGGAAACTGGGAGAGAAACCAAGAAGGAAAATGATGAGGAAATTTAGCAGAAGGGAGCAATAGAGGGAAGCTTGGAGGGTTTGGGAAAGGTAAAAATAGCAACCACAGAAAAACAGAGCAGGGAGCATTCAATATTTTCCCAGTGCCATGAAGAAGGCCTGTGAAAAAGGAAATTTTCCCCATGATAAAATTCTCTATGTGGAGTTTTTTTTTTTCTTTTGTTGGGTTTGTTTGTTTTATTTGTTTTTTTTGGTTTTTTTTTTTTAAGGAAGCACAATATTTATGGCAGGAAAGAGCGGATATCTCCCCAAAACTTTTTGCCTGAGACTCTTCAAAAGGCCACCTCAGCTACACAGCTCCCAGCCTCATTTCAGCCTCCCAGGGAGGAAGATACAAGAGAAGAATTGACAAAAATGAGAACTGATTAAATGAAAAAAAGAAATTATCAAAGGGTTACCATTTTAACCAGCTGTGAGGCAGAAAGGCAAGGGAACAAAGAGGCAGGGAAGGAGGGGAAGGAGCTGACAGGATCTGCAAACAACCACACAACCCTGGGTGAAGCTGTGAAATGCTAATGGCGAAGCTGCTGCAGCCCCACTGGGGAAGAGGTTCCGAGGAGCCCTGTGCTCTGTGAAGCGTTTGCTGCTCCTCCTCTCCCCACGGTTCATTTTGCTCTGCCTTGCACCAGATATGCTGTTTGATTGCAAACCCTGGGGGCACGGGGTGGTTGTTGGCTGTGGGCATTGCTCTTAGTGCACTGTATTTATGATAAGAGTGGGCTGGATGCACGGGCAGCCCCACGGATCCCAGGTTCACAGCTCCACGGATCCCAGGCTCCCAGCCCTGCTGGCTCTCAGGTAGCTCCGGGAGGACCATGAGCTCCGGAGCTGTAACAGGTGCTTTGTGTCCCGGTCCAGCATCTCAGGCCGCAAATATATTTCCTGTGACAGTGTTTTTCCTGCACCCTGATCGTGTTTGCGGGCCAAATCCGTTCTCCTTGAAGAGGGGATCAGTCGCCCGCCAGGAACCCTGGACGATCGCTCCCAGGCCGGGCCAGTAAAATCCCCCTGCCCAGCGCAGGTAACCTCAGCGTGCGCCCTTCAGCCTTGCCGAGCCCCACCTCTGCCCCTCGGCAGCTTCTTTATCGCCCCCCGAGC